>CAOLHI010001107.1:0-440227 GCA_948474755.1 Ctenosaura bakeri | reverse complement strand
CAGCTTGTTGGGGGCAATTAGCTAACACATTGTAAACTGCTTAGAGAGCGCTTAGCTGATAAGTGGTATAGAAATACCTATGCTATATTATGAGGATAAGCAGTATAGAAATACCTATGCTATGTTATGACAGAGCTGAGCTAAAACTAACAAAATGAATTTCAACAGGGAGAAAAAAATGAAATGCACAGATATAAGACGGGTGACACTTGGTTTGACCACAGTATGTGTGAAAGGGATCTAGGAGTCTTAGTAGACCACAAGCTGAGCATGAGTCAGCAGTGTGGTCCAGCAGCTAAAAAAGCCAGAGTGATTCTGGGCTGCATCAACAGGAGCATAGTGTCAAGGTCAAGCGAAGGGATAGTACTGCTCTATTCTGCTTTGGTTAGACTCTGTGTGGAATATTGCATTTAGTTCTGGGCATCACAAATCAAGAAGGATATTAACAAGCTGGAACATACCCAGAGAAGGGCAACCAAAATGGTAGAAGTCCTACTATGCCCTATGAGAAGCAGCTTAGAGAGCTCAGTATGTTTAACATGGAGAAGAGAAGGTTAAGAGGTGACACGGTAGCCATGTTTAAATATTTGAAAGGATGTCATGTGGAAAATGGAGCAAGCCTGTTTGCTGCTGCTCCAGAGTCTAGGACACAGAGCAATGACTTCAAACTTCAGGAAAAGAGATTCCATCTAAACATTCAGAATAACTTCCTGATGGTAACAGCAGTTTGACAATAGTATACTCTGCCTTGGAGTGTGGTGGAATCTCCTTCTTTAGAGGTTTTTAAACAGAGGTTCGATGGCCATCTGTCAGAAACTTGATGGTGTATTCCTGTATAGCAGGGGATTGGATTCAATGACCCTTGTAGTCTCTTCCAACTCTACAATTCTATGATTTTATGAAAGTGTTTTAAAAATTGTTTCTTTACATTGGTTTTAATTTGTTTTTAAAGCAAGTTTTTTTTTATCTTTTGTCATACATCACTTTGGCCATTTCCGCACTACAGTGTTAAAGTGCTGCTATTCCATTTTCAACGCCCTGTGGAATTCTGGGGTTTGTAGTTTACCGAGACCAAAGAGCTCTTTGGCTGAGAATTCAAAGTGCCCTTCCCTAAACTACAAACCCCAGAATTCCATAGGAGGTTGATAGTGAAATAGCAGCACTTTAACACTGTAGTGCGGAAATGGTATTTGATTGGCAGAGAGGCAACTAACAAATATTATACATTATCACCTTCAGCTCCACCTGGGTTAATTTCAGTTTTAGGTCTCACTGTTAAAACATCCACCATACATAAATGCAGTTGCACATACCAGTAACAGCAGACATCAAGAAAGCAGTAGCAATAGCCAAGAAATCTATGGAGGCAGCAGGTGGTGAAACAGATGGCTGTGAATTAAATACCAGTAGGTGGACCGAACACAGATGTCCCTTATCACGTGGTAGTTCACCACTCTTTGCATATAATCATCCTGCCAAGTGGTAAGGAGAAATTTACTACACATGTGCATGTGAAGAGAGATATGAAGAAGTAGGGAAGTGGTGCATCCCACTTGGCAAAACAGATTGACCAGGTAGTTATACATATACAACATTGTAATTAAAGACTCAGTAAATACTCACCTGGATATCACGCCATTGACTTTGATTGGAAATTTGTGAGACTGTCATGCACAGGTTAAAATGTGACAGTAGAAAACATTTGCTGATCATCTGGATAAGCTCTAGCTTCCTGACAGCTTATTTTGATAACCGCTTGCTCTGTTTAACATGAGTGTTTCTATTATTGACAATTAGTTCCCTGCTCTGGCCATGTTTTGCAGACACAGCATGCAGTCCTATTCCTGATGAATGATCTGGCTGAGTGTAAAGAGCAAGCTCCAAGTTTGCAGCTGTGTGCTGCTTCTCTCATGTCAGCACAACTACAGAGAGGTGGATTTGAAAGATGACATAGATTTGGTGTGGAAATAATGAAAAAAAGCTAGGGAAAGGAAATCAAAATCAAACATTTTCCCCAAGTCTACTCAGTCACAATTCTGTTTCATGCTTATTTCTTTTCTCAATCCCCAGTCTTGTACTGGAATTTGGCAGGCCTGGATAACTTCATCAGGGACATAATCTCTTCTGTTTAGCTAGGAGGATGGGTGAAAAGCAAACGTTAAAACTAGCATTTTCAGCAAGCTGATGAAAATGTATGCCAGGGAGATCCAGATAATTATTTTTTATGGCAGGTCTGTCAGATATTAATATGGACATTGAAACTGTGTGCTGTTGGACTGAGTGTATAGGCTTCCGACTATAGCATGTGCCAGCTTATTCTGCCCACCTAGGAAATGATCGTGATTTTAAAATGAGATCATATTCTCCACAGTTTATAAATCACCATCTGGACCTCTCTCTGTGAGTCTAAAAAATGTGTTTGTCTCTTGATTCTGGGAGGGAAAAAGCTGAGTCCAGTTTTAATTAGCACAAGGATATCTAGGGACAATGATTTATTAGCTAACTGTTGATTGTGGATGTTCAAGCATGTGCCTCTTCTTATCCTTTGAACATTCTGGTTGCAGAAGTCTTTTCGATTCAGTCCTTTACAGTGCTACCTTATACATGCAGTCCTTCAGTCCTGCTCTTCAGTTAAATATGCAATGTGGTTTGTTTATTTTAAGTCTTCATTCCTCTAGCATTTACTGCAGAAATAATATATACGATAGTTTCACAGATTACTCTGAACATTTGGAGTCTCTGCTTCATATATTTGCCTGTCCTGTCTTCTTGTGTGCCTTCAAGTTGTTTCCAACTTATGGTGACCATAAGGGAAACCCATTACAGGTATCTACGTATGTGTGTATTTTTGGCAAGATTTGTTCAGAGAAGAGTTGCCTTTGCCTTCTTCTCAAGCTGACAGAGTATGACTTGCCCAAGATCACTCAGTGGGTTTCTATGACCGAGCAGGGATTCAAACTCTGTTCTCCAAGGTTATAGTCCAATGCTCAAACCACTATACCATACTGACTCTCCTGTCCTATCTATAAATAACTTACTTTTTACTTGCAGGTAAGTAACTTGAGCCTATATATGTTTACTCGGAAGTACATTACTAAAGGCCTATTAAATTGTCATATTTTAGAAGTTGTCATCTTTTTCCCCAGAGATAGCTTCCATTGGCAGCAATTAAAAACTACTGGGCTATTCTACAGCTTTTAGTGTCAGGAAGTTCTCCCTGATGTTTATTCAGAAATTCCTTTCTTGTAATTTGAATCCATTAGTTTGATTTCTATCATCTGGAGCATAAGGAAACAAACTCATGCATCTGCCACAATACAGCCTCCAGATATTACCTCTGTCTTCTCTTCCACAGCCTAAACAAACCCAGCTCCCAGAACTATTCCTCAAAGTTGTTTGTTTCCAGACCCATTATGATTTTGGCTACTATCTTCTGGCCATGGTCAGGCTTGTTGATGTTCCCCTCAACCTGCAGTGACTAGAACTTGAAATGAGGTCTAACCAAAGCAGAATAGAATACTAGAATAATTTCCCTTGATCTGGATATTATACTTCTGTTGCTTCAATCTAGAGTTGTCAGGACACCATATTACTGATTAGTGATGTAGACTCGAGTCAATTGACTTGGACTCAAGTCAGACTTAAATCACTTCAGTGACTTGAGTTAACTTGACTTGGAAAAATTATACATTGACTTGATTCAACTTGAGACTTGCATATTTTTAATGACTGATTTGCTGCACTTGGTTCAGTAACATAACACATTCACCCAGAAACCTTACAACTTACTGGTCACATGATGATCTGTCTCAAGCCCAAAGTGTGGACACACTTCTCAGAGAGAACAGCAAATGGATTAGGCTTGAGGTGGGGTTCAGGTCTGCTCAGCAGCCTGTTTCCACTAAATATAGGGAGAACTTTCTAAAACGTTTCCTAAGAGCAGAAGGCAGGACTCATGCAGAGAGTGCAGAGCATGTATCTCAGAAGGGAACAGAAAATGTGTTAGGCACTGGGCTTGAGAAAGAAGGATTCTTCCTTCTAAAGCTCTTGAAGCTTCAGCAATGGGGAATAAGAAGGATCCTAGTCACCACTTCTGAAAGAGTCTCCAGCTTCGCAAATGGAAACTAAGAAGGGTCCTATTCCTCACTTCTGAAACTGCAGATGGCAAAATCACAAAAGTAGAGGGCTGACTCTACTTAAATTGTTAAAACTGACTTTATTAGACTCTGTCCAGAAATTCTGGAGTACAGATTGGGGTATAAAGTTGACTCCCAGACTTGAGACTTGACTTGAAAGTATCTTGGAAGGACTTGAGATTCAACTTGAGACTTGAAGGAAGAGACTTGACTTGAGACTTGGAGTAAAAGACAAGTACCTCACTCCTACTGATTCATGTTTGTCTTCTAAGATCTCCATGTGTGTACATCAGATTTTTCCTGCCTAATTTTTCCAACATTAAAGACATTTAAGGGAGATCTTGATTTCTCCATCAGATGACTTCTTTTCTCACAGTAGAACTAATAATTTGTCAGTTATATGGAGTGTGTGAGAGAGTCATTCAAGCTTGTTTTCTGCTGCTCCAGAGACAAGGACATAAACCAAAGGATTCAAATTGCAAGAAAGAAAAATAAACTCTACCTAAACATTAGGAAGAACTTCTTGATGGTAAAAGCTGTTGGTGGACTCTTCTTCTTTAGCATTTAAACAGCGAATGGATGGTCATCTCTCAGGAATGCTGTAGCTGTCTATTTCTGCATGGCAACATGTTGGTATAGCTGACCTCATGTAATTCTGTGATTCTATCTATATCCATATATGATATCATCTGTTCCAACTTCATTTTCACCTTCTTTATTTCCCTGGCCTTCCTATGACTCTTTGTCAGATACTAATCTCTCTGCTGCACTAATGCACAGTATCTGATAATAAACCAGGGCAATGGCTTGTGCATCTAGGCTAGTACAATGATTCAAGGAAATGTATGATACTGAATATGTGGACACACATTCCTTGAGCTACCTAAAATTGATCTCATGCCAGGGACTCTGAAAGGTTTAGAACAGAGCTACTTTTCTTACTGTGCTATTTCTGCTGTCTGGAATAGCACAAGTAATGGTAGCTGTTAAAGAGCAAGAGAAATAATTAGAATCCTGCAGGTACATGTATTTATCAAGGCATTTTTTTCCAGATGGAGGACATATGCTGCAAGGAGTCCTGCTTTCCTTGGTAGGGCGAAAAAAATCTTTGGCTTATTTATTCTTATAGACTTGCTGGAAGAGCACTGGGACTCAAGCCAAAAAAGTACTAGGCTAGTGTTTAGATTTTTTTTTTCCTTTAAGAAAAGAATGCCAGAATTCTGAAAATGATATGCTCATTAAAATGTAGTCTGGAAAGATATCTATGCAGGAAATAGTCCAGGAAGAACAGAGCTGGAAAAGGTGAAACCAAGCAGATTTTCAATGCATTTCATAGGTAAGGGAAGAAGGTAATTTGACTGGAATAGAGTAGCCCAGCAGAATTTGAGTAAAACTCAAGGTCTGTCAAATTTTGTGGGATTCCATTGGTCTTTATCACACTTCCTACCTAATTTGGCCTACATATTTGCAGGATCAGTTTCAGGGAATAATACAGCACATGATCAGACAGAAAGTAAACTTACCAGTAACTATAAGGCCATTTCTGCATGATGATGGTGTCTCGCAATGGGGATACAATGGCAGCAGTCTGCAAGTCATGCTTTCGCACAATGTCATTGCAGTCCCACTACCAACACATCCCCACCTGTTGCAATTGCAGGATATTTGATCAATGGGAAAAAAATCTGTTAATGGCTCATAATCACACAATGCTCCCGTCACCGGTGGTGATGCAGGGCAGGTGGATGCACAATCTAGGCACTTGTAGTGGATTGGGAAATATACTATAAACCAGATATATCTGAAAACAAAACAAAACAGTTCCTAAAAAAGTTTGGATAGAGTGCTCTGAACATAGTTTTATCTGTTTCTCCTTTGATAGCTTACTTAATAATAAACTAGCATTTAGCAAAAGCTACTAAAAAAAGAAATGCAGAGGTGCTAGATTTACTTCCACCTGCTCCCTATTCTTTCACAAACAGCTGATCAATGCCACTGAAGCTGCTGTAGCTGGACTGTTTGCACACAACTAGATCAGAGCCACAGACGAGCAAACCTACTCTTCCATTTCTATCACATTTTCTTTGACAGTACTGTCATTTTTATAGGAGCCACTCATTGTAGATGGACATAACTAATTTCTAAGCTGCTATGTGACCTTTACTATACAGTAGTACTTTTTATAGTTAGTATTAGCATCAATTGAAGACATAAGCCATCCTGCTTTACACGAGAAGTAGACAAAGTGCCACCCCTAAAATCACCCCAAACCCTGCAGACCTATTTTTTTTAAAAAATAAATTTTGGGGGCTTGTTCCGTCCCACCTCCAAAATGTTTCAGTGGTGTAACTCACTTCCCTTTTTCTGTTGCATTTGATTTTCATGGGGTTTTTTACTTTATTTTTTTCCCCTCAAATTATGTGGGGCCTTGGGGGTTGGGTGCAACTGCTGCACTTTGAAGCACTTTAGAGTTATTTGGATAAAGTTGTATGAAAAAAATGCTCATTTTTTAAAAAATCTTGGAGGGCAAGGTTTACATATTGGTGCAGCTTACTGGACAAAATTAGACTGCCATTCACTCTGCAGTTGTCTACCTCCACTTTAGATCATTCCCTTTGTAGGAATAATCTGTAGCCTTAAATCTCAGAGAGCAGAGATGAAAAAAAAATTGTAATTATTCAGTCCCAGTTTGAAAAATGAGAAGAAGTGCAGTTTTCTCCTGGTATTTGCCATCCCAAAGTATTATGGAGAAATTATTCTGTAGAGAAAAACAAATGGGTTATTTTGCACACTAAAATGTTTTCTGTGTAGAAATAGTTTGATGAGAGTTCATTATCTTTTGAGGTAGCCTATTCCACTGTCCAATATTTCTTACCATCACAAAGGCATTCCAAATATTTAATGTTCAAACTAGTTTTTAACAAGCAGGCATACAGTGTGCTTTCTGTATGTGGAAGGTTCCATTCCAGGAACCCTCAAGTAAAACAAAAAATGCAAATACTCCATTCCATTATTCTCAATAGACACAACATGTACACAACATGTGCTCAGGCATGGCACAGCTGATAAATCAAACAAAACAAAACAAATATCTCCCAGCTTGTTACTTTCTTCCAGGCAGTAAGCAAGGAGTCATAAATAAAGTCCAACATAAAGAAAGTCTGGCAAGGTTTCTCAGGAAAGGAGTGTCCAAGGTCATTTGTCAAGGCATCTAGCAAGGTAGCAGGTCAGATAAGCTCTGACAACTCCTGGAGGGGAAGGACACCAGTTAAACAGGTTCCGAGCCCAGCATAGGTGAGACTTGATTGTTGCCGGCTATAAATCCTGAGAAAGCGACACTGGCTCTCTCTTTGCTGCCTGTGCACTGCAAAGCTGGATCGAGGTAAGTGTTCCTCTATATCTGAAGAGGCAGGACTCTCTGTTGGGGCTGGCACCATCCCCTGTTCTGTTTTTGGCACTGTAGCCTCTTTCTGTATAGCAGGCCCTAACATGCCTTCTGTTTCAGCCTCTGGCATGCCCTCTGTTTCAGATACTGAGTTAGAGTCCATGCTCTGGAAGCAGGGCATGACACCATTGCACAAGTGCACACCCAGCATGTCCATTGATGATAATGAGTCATGAGGATTTTGTCAAGAAAAGATTGGACCAAACCTGTAGAAAAAACTTTGTGATGTGGCTTGTTAAGTGCACCTGTGAAAAGCCATGTGACTTTAGCTGAGTCATGCTGATTCAGCTGATGAGCAATCAGGGGAGAAGGTTGCATCAGGTGTGGGGAGAAAGCAAAGGCTGGCAGGATTGCATCAGCTAGTGTGAGTATAAATGTAGCTGAGAGCTAGCCAACAAGTTGTACAAGGTGTCTGATGTGTCTGCTGGAGGCTCTGTTAGAAAGACCAAGCAGAGGGATGCTGGAATGCCTTCTGGAGATTGTTGTAAATATGTACACATTGTAACTCAAGAATAAATTGCCTCCTTGATGGAAGAGAAAAATTGGTGTGGGTGAATTTTTCCTGGCTACAGTGCATTGCTGCTAAGATATTCTCTGCTGCTGGGCACACTTCCAAAGCTGTGGGAGTAATCTCTGCTATATTTTGGGTGTGACATTTGGTTATGGGCCCAGTTTTGCCCAGTTCTGGTCAACTTTAACCAGTTTGGACCAGGTATCCCTGTTGGTTTTGTGGCAGGCAACCTGAGAGATGGCTCAGAGTCTCGGCTGAATAGCTCCGGTGGGCTAAGGAGCTAAAAGCCATGTGGGAGGATTTTTTTCTGCAGCAGAGTTAAGCAGCTGTTCTGTTTTGCCTGGCCAGTGTTTTGTTTTTGTTTCTACACCCACAAGATCTTCCAAGTTTTAAATTCAGGCAGAGCTGCCAGAGTGTTTGTTTTTGCTTCCGGTTTTTGAGTAAGCAGAATGGCAGCCACTATGTCAATCGTGCTGGAGTTCGAGAAGATAACTGACAGCAACTATCAAATGTGGAGTCTCCTGATCCAGAGTTTGCGGGTCAGGGAGAATTCATGGGCTGTGGTGGAGCACCCACCTAAAGATGCAGCTGAGAGAGCAGTGGATCAGCGTGCCAGGGCTACCATGATCCTGAGCCTGGAGCCAAACCAGTTCATCCATGTGCGTGGTAAGCTGCCTGCAGCTGACGTATGGCACATGCTGAGGTGAATTCATCAGATGGATTACTGTCTCTCCAAAATGCTGTAGATGAGGGATCTCTACAACACGAAGCTGGAAGAAGCGGGAGATGTGAAAGCCCATCTGGATACCATGAAGTCTTTGTTCCTCAGGTTGGCTGACAGAGGTATCGACTTTGATGAGGCTCAAAAATGTTATATCCTTCTAAGCAGTTTGAATAAAGAGTTGGACTTTATTCTGTACAGCCTACAAGGTTTGAGGGAGGGAGATTTAACCCTTGATTTAGTCATGTCACAAGTGCTGGAGGGGCGTGACAGATGAGATTTTACAGCCCAGGATGATTTAAAGCATGCTTCTGAGAGGAAAGCAGAGAACAGCTAGCATAAGCCTTCACGTGAGGGGGAGGAAACTGCAGAATGCAGCATTGCCAGGTGGTGTTTCAAGTGTGGCAAGCAGGGGCATATCAGAAGGGACTGTAAAGCCACGCTGTCTGGGTACAAGGACAACAAGAGGTCTGGAGTCCAGAGGAAGAAAGCCAGCACCTATGTTGTCGCCACTGCAGCAGAAGGAACAGTCTGTCGTAACTGGCTGCTGGACAGTGGAGCCACACATCATATGGTAAATAGCAGGAGCCTGCTGAGGAACCCTAGAAGAGCTCCTGTGCGCTCTGTTAGCATGGCTAATGGAGGCCACTCTCAAGTGTCCTACTTGGGGTCTACATTTGTTCCCTGTCTGGGGAAAAAGTTTGAAAATGTGTTGTGTGCAGAAGGTTTAGAACATTGTATACTTAGTGTCTCGTGCCTAACAGATGAGGGGTATGAATTAGTGTTCAGGAGAAATAACTGCATGATAAGCTATGGTGGGAGAGTCTGTGCTAAGGGTGTGAAGCAGAACAGACTATATTTGATGTTACCAAATGCTAAGAGTTCCCAAACATCCAGTGTTATTGCAAATGTCCCCCTACATTACAACTGTTGCCATCATCTCCATCGGGTAACAAATCATGCAAATTTTGAAGGGCTGGAACAATTGGCAAGGGTATGTCCAGATCTGAAAGTCAAAAAATGCACCAAATTTCATGACTGTTCAGTCTGCAAGAAAGCTAAAGTAAAATCCTTTCCTGTGCCAAAGAAGAGCAAGATCACCACCCAGAGGCACTTCCAAGTGGTGCATGCTGACTTAGCAGGACCTTTTCCTGAGAGCGAGGGACAGTCCAAGTATATCTTTGTGATTGTGGATAGGCACACCAGGTATGGCTATGTGTTCCTATTGAAAACAAAAGATGAGGCCTTTGAGAAATTTAGAGACTGGGTAAGCATGGTGGAGAGGCAGTTTCCCCACAAAGTCTCATACCTCAATACAGACTGTGGTGGCAAGTTTTGTAATGCTAAATTTCAGAGTTGGCTCAGAAGGAAAAGCATACAACATCAATCTGTACACACCAGTGGAAAATGGCCTGGCAGAGTGCAGAATTGGAGTGTTGCAACAGATGAAAGATTGCATGATGCTAGACTCCAAATTGCCTCCTGGATTGTGGGCAGAGGCTATTCTTGCTGCCAACCATATCATTAACAGGATGTGATGTGCCAGTGTTAAGCAAATGCCTTACTTCATGCTGATGAGCAATCAGGGGAGAAGGTTGCATCAGGTGTGGGGAGAATGCAAAGGCTGGCAGGATTGCATCAGCTAGTGTGAGTATAAATGTAGCTGAGAGCTAGCCAACAAGTTGCACACGGTACCTGATGTGTCTGCTGGAGGATCTGTCAAAAAGAGCAAACAGTGGGATGTTGGAACACGTTCTGGAGATTGTTGTAAATATGTACACATTGTAACTCAAGAATAAATTGCCTCCTTGATGGAAGAGAACAATTGGCGTGGGTGAGTTTTTCCTGGCTACAGTGCATTGCTGCTAAGATATTCTCTGCTGCTGGGCACACTTCCAAAACTGTGGGAGCAATCTCTGCTATATTTTGAGTGTGACATATTTGTGTAATGTTGCATTTGTGTGTACAGAGGTCACACCAGCAGAAGGCGCACAGTATCACAAAGCAGAATTCATATTCTTGGTTATTGTGAAAACTTGAACTATTAAGCTGAGATGAAACAAGTGATTTTTTTCCCCTTGAAGCAAGAACTGAACCTTTAAATTTTGCATCCTCACAAGCTAAAGACAAGAATGAAAGCCTATGCTCAAGGTCTGTTGGTTTCTTGTTATGTATAATCTGAGTCACTAATTTCAGTTACCCGTAAAAATAAGAGGTGGTGTTAGATAGGGACAGTTTTTTTTTCAGGAATCCTCACACTAGTATATTTAAAATATTTCTGACTTTCACCTAGTAGACTTAATTGACCAAACTGGAAAGACTATTATGCCTTCGTTTTTGTTTTTGTTTTTTGTTATTTGCCCACAGTTTGTGATTAGCTATCCATTCAACTTTCATTTTTCTCTTAAGTAACTGGTTTGTATTTAGCAAAAGCTACCTTGATAGCTATATTAAGCACTTCTTCCTATTTGCCTTCAGCAAAAGTTGATAGATGAAGGGCGCTGTGACACATTCATTTGTGTCTTTAGTAGTGTGACCAGCCACAGTTAAGCACTATACTGAGGCCATCAAACTCATTTTAATTAGGACTAGTGACTGGATTGCTGCCAAGGTTTCAAAGCACATCTATTTTCTATTTTAAGTCACTAAAATGCATAATTGCCTTCACAGATTTCACCCCTCTAATATTATATTGTTCATTTTTTTCTGTGCTTGTGTGTGCATGTATGTTTTCTTTTCTAAGAACCTAGACAAATTTATATACATACTAAAATTATAACCACATTCCATTATTTCAGTCCTGACATATGGCATTCCATTTTTACTCTCAGGCAGAAAAGCAATTCTGCCTCAGCCTCACAGTTTCACTCAATGTATTTTACTCTTAATGAGTTTCAGAAAAGATGTATCTTAAAGCACATTATTACCATCATGTCTAAAGTAATACAAAATCATCAGAAATGTATATTTATCCAGTTCATTGTTCTTTGTTCTTAGAAAGTATACTAAAGGAGTAATTCCTTGTAAAAGGAATTTCCAAAAGGTAGTGGGTGCTCAGAACTAACAGTTTAATTATTTTTCTGAAAATGAAGGACTTGAATGTAAATGAGCTCTGTAATCTACAGTCAGTATAGAAAATACATATACATTTCTGAAACTGCAACTTATTTTCATATTAATTTTTTGCACAGACAATTTCCCTTGGCACAGTTTCATATAGATATGAAATGTATGAAATCTAATGAAATGTATGAAACCTGGAGCAACCTTTTCTCACTCTTTTGCCATTGTTCTTGCGTGCTTTCAAATTGTTTCCGACTTATGGCACCCAAAGGCAAACCTATCACAGTGTGTTCTTGGCAAGATTTGTTCAGAAGAGATTTGCCATTGCCCTCCTCTAAGGATAAGACATTGTCGTTTGCCCAAGGTCACCCAGCAGCTTTCCGTGGCTGCGCAGGGAAACTGAATCCTGATCTCCCAGAGTGCTAGTCCAATCCACTACACAATGCTGGCTCTATATAGCACTGTGTAGTGGTGCTGGGGGCAAGCAACCAACACCTCATTTGCCACCCTATCTTTGAGGGTAATAGGCTTGAGAGGGCTGGTGTAGGCTATCAATTCAACTATTCACTCATCAACAGAAATGAAGAACAAAAATAGAAAATGTACAGTTTTGAACAAAATAAGACAAAGTTTGGAGTGCAATTATGTACTAATGATGAACAGATAATTGGTAAAATGTATAAACTCCTGTTAAAATAGATATGGTAGATGAAGAAGTTTAAGACTGTATGATAAAATGGGCCCAGAACTATAGATATGATATTCAAATGGGACAATAGGAAAGGATATGGTCAAAGGGTTTAAAATTAAAGAGAATTGTTATGTATTATTCATATATAACATCTGAGAAATTATCCCTTTTAGAATATTTGTGGTTTATCTAGTGGTAGGTTTGTTTTCTTTTTGTTTTGTGTATTTCTTTTTTTTATTGTATATGTGTTTGGGTTTGAACTGTGAGCTAGCTAGTATTAGTTGGGCAGTTAAATTTTTAGTAGCTTATTAGTAGCTTGCATTTGGTAGGTGTGTGGTAAAATTTTAATATATGTAATCTTTAATAGAAATAATTTTTAAAAAGATTTTAAAATAATTTAGAAAAAGAAATGAATAAACAGATTTGTATATACAGTGATTTATATGGTGTAAGTAAATACAGAATTCTTGGAGTCCTTCTAGTGACTAATATAGCACTGCACATTGTTTCAAGCTATGTATTGATTGTATGATTGCACACTGTGTATTTCACCTCAATGTGATATGTGTACTGGTTGTGCAGTGATACAATTCAGCAACAAAATGCTGTAGCACAAGTAAGGCATAACTCCACAAATGTAAAGTTACACTAGGACTTCATTATATAGGAACTCAGCTAATAAATAATAATATTGTTATATCTTGCTTGTGGGCTTCCCATAGGCATCTGGCTGGCCACCATAGCAACCAGGATTTTAGAATAGATTTGATCTTTAGTATAAACTAGCAGGACTGTCCTTAAGTTCTCACTTTCTTAAGATATATGCTATTTTTCTTTTACAGCAGGTAGGTCTGTCTGTGTATGTACTAGGGAAGGTTTTAGTATATTTTTGACTATAAGAACATTCTAAGGAAATCTAGGAAAAATCTTAAGAATCTTAATTTTTAAGAACAAAACAACAGTAAAGTGTTATTTTGTCTTTAACTTTTTAAAAAATATATGCCTATTATCTGCTGGGCTGTCACAAAAAATAAGAAATGACACTAAAGATTTTCGGGGAGGGTGTTGTTTTGTTTTGTTTCTATTCTACCACTACATACTGAGTGCTATTTTTCTGCAAAATCTATTGAGCATTTGTAGAAGAAATCAAATCACACCAGGCACTTGTAGATGAAAATAACTTGTTCCTACAGCAAATCATCCTCACCATTCACCAAGTTATTTCAAAACATTTTTTTAATGTCTACCACAGAACTGTTCTTCTTCCTTGGAGAATTTGGTCTTTTTGAAATGTGTTCTGTTCTGCTCAGTTTATAGGATCAGATAAGCCATTACAGCCAGTTTTGTGATAAGGTAAAGACATTTATAAGCATGAAATGTTAGTCAATAAAAGTGGCTGTGTGAGGAAGCTGATTTCAAGGTACTAGTCTGAGGTCAAATTTAAAGTCAAGCAATAAAAAAAAAGTTCTCAGTCCATTTCTTTTTGTCAGTATTATCTATCCAACTTGAAGGAGCTTTGTACATGAACAGCACTCCAGTATATTTTGTAATTAATCAAAAATGCAAAAATAAAGTAAAATTGTGTGAGTCATTGTTTTGAACAAAGATTGGTCCCTGCTCACCTAGTTTCAGCGTATGCACTTCGTGAAGCGTGGCGAAAAGAAAGCTGTTCTGATGGGCCACTCAGAAATGTCCCATCAGAGCAGTTGGACAGATGCTTGGCATGTTGTGTACTAAGAGAGACTGTGCTGACAAGCGAGCATGACACCTGGCTTTCCTAGGGGAAAGATCATGGAGGCAGATATGCAGGATGCAAGTCCACCTCTAGAATACTAGAGGCCAGATAGCATGACGGTTCAGGTTCATTATCAAAAACATTTCAACACATTTCTGCTCCATGTATGCAGTGTGGAGTGGGGATGTGAAGAATACTCATTAATATGACCATTCTCAGTGAAAAAAGGTATCTTGCCACTCTGGGAAAAAGAGACTAACCTGAAAGATCCTTTGCATTTCAGGAATTCACCTGGAGAAAATTAATTTGTACAAAAATATGTATGATTTTCCAGTACAAAAAACACATATTTTTGGCAGAAATTACATATTTTGTACAGAATACATAGACCCTGATGGCCCATGTATTTGATTCATGTACTTTGTGCAAAATATTGTGACTTCTTTTTACACAAGAAACATATGAAAAAAAGACACATGGGTCTTCTGTATGAAGCCATAAAAACTGCAGACATTGCATACATGGATTCTTGTGCAGGAAAAAAAAAGTGTGCAGTTTTCCTGCTGGAATTTGTAGTACTAAATAAGAACAATATATAAGAACAAATAAGAACAAACAGAGGAGTCAGTGTATTTTACATAAGATACACCTAACTGCCCCAAAACATGTTTTCTGTGCAAGAAACCATGTGTATCTTTCTGCAAATAGATTTCTCCCAGGGCAGTCATGAAGCACGAATGTGCTTGGAAATTAGGCAGAAACCCTTGTAGTCTCATAGAGCAGGGAGAAGATTGCTGGAATTATTCATTCTTGAATAAAGGAACACAATAAATGAAGATTTACACCTCTAATATTGAGGCATTGCCACAAGCTATGGCCAGCTGCTACTTTCCACAGGCCGGCAGAACATTTTATCTGGCAACCAACTTGGCCTATGCTTGTGTGTACTTTGCCTCCCCATGGCAATCCACCTGTACTTTTTTCTGTTATAGATGAATGTTTATCCTTTTCTAACAATTTTATGTATGAAGTCATTGTTAGCATTGGGTAGGATCCAGCAACAGGTTAGTAATAAGCTTATCTGCTCCCCAATGACAGAGTACACATAGGGAACCTTCTGGGTTGGGTCTCCTTACACCCAAGCCTAGCTTGGGAGTTAATGTGTCTGTCTTGCTCCCTAGTGCTTGAGAGACCATATAATTTGGTCGCACATAGTGGAAATCTAACACAGACACACAGACAGATTCACACACACACCATTCTATTTTTATTCCAACAGGCAGACGGGATAAGTATCAGCTGACCAACCATGAGATCCCTGAACTATGCAACCCTTAAATTTACCGAAACGGTAACCTATAAAGTTGTGCCTATTTTAAAACCCCTCTCAATTGTACTTCTAGTTTGTTAAACCTTATTTCCTTCCCCTTCCTCTTACCTATTACTATCTCTCTCTATTTTTTTAAGAAATTCTTATGAGTATCCCAAACATTATGGCTGGCGTTCTCTATTGCAGTTATGGATTTGTAACCTAGAGTTACAGATTTTCAACAGCTGTGTATTCAGTAACACTCAGTAGATATGACCACTATTGCTACAGTGTAAATACCCCCCACAACCCACCTAAACAGCCAGCAGCCACATCAAGCAAAGAAAGTCTGTTCAGCTGCCAATCAGGCAGAAGTAGGATGACATTTCCAGCCCCCTTGCACCAATGAGCAATCACAATTCCTCATGATAGCATCACTCATTAGCAGGAAGGGGCTGGAAACAACCACTTCCTTGCACCCTGTTCAGCAACTGAACAGAACTCTTTCACTAGATTCAGCTGCTGACTGTTAAGGTGGGTTTGGAGGGCTGAGCCAATAGATATTATTTAATTATGCATTTATAATTAGGTATCCAAATGTAGGATATAGTCTTTTAAAAGTCAAACATGATAAATGAGAAAGACAGGGAGGAAAAGGAAACAGAAATAGATGTGAAGTTGTAGCTTTCTTGCCCTCCTGTACTTTCACAAATCTAGCTGAAAGAGAATGTAGAACACTTATATGTAAAGTAAATGATAAAAGTAAAGGGGCATAATGTGTTTCTGTTCTCCTGATACAATACCCATTAGAATGAAATGTAAAACATTTGGGCCGTTTCTGCACCTTACCCTTTTCTGACGTCGTCCTGGCATCATCCCAGCAGCACCTTTGCAGGGATGGGAGTGTGTCCCCAATGCTCGCCTCTGCACGCAGCCAGCTGCCTGCAGATGGCAGTGCGAGTGACACCTGCATTCCATAGTGCAGCTGGCCTTTTTCTCATGCTGCACTGGGGAAGAAGCACCTACATCATGCTTCCACCCATTCCACATGGCCACCAGTGACAGGAGTGTCACATGATCACAGGTCATTTATGGATATTTTTTCCAAATATCACATGATTATGATGAGTGAGGTACATTGGCAGGAGGACCGTGATGATATCATGTGAAAGCGCGACTCATGGATCACCAGCAACACACACCCATTGTGGGACAGCAACTTCATTGGTCTAGGAATCTCTGAAATAGTAAAGCAAGTTCCTTGTAGAAGAGTTAAATGAATGAATGGATGTTACTATTTGTCATGCTTTTTTTTTCTTCAAATATTCTAAAGTTTGTCAGAAAGTAGAGGACTAAGCTGTTCATGTGATCCAAGGAAATTCAGTC
The DNA here is from genome assembly GCA_948474755.1 of Ctenosaura bakeri. Classification (NCBI taxonomy): domain Eukaryota; kingdom Metazoa; phylum Chordata; class Lepidosauria; order Squamata; family Iguanidae; genus Ctenosaura; species Ctenosaura bakeri. The sequence goes on along the minus strand of CAOLHI010001107.1, from coordinate 423,230 downwards.
TGGTTCATAGTGCTTAATGTGGTGAGCTTGAGTATGTGTTGTGGGTGGGTGAGTGGGTGTTGGAAAGGAAAGGCAATATAAGATGTCAAATCTGTTGAACAATAGAATCATATTGATTAGAGGCTTTTAAAAAAAACTAGTTACTGAGCTACGTGATGTATTGTTTTTGTTAGGGTAGAGTCTCTGGTTAACTCACATGTGATATCACATCCATGACTCTATTTTGTTGTTTTAGCCTATAACCTCTTATGACGTGGCTAGCTGGCGATCAATATTATAAGGCCATCAGCCTCAGAAGATCAGAATTATAACAATAGAATATTACATCAAGTAAAAGTGCATATGTAGACAGCCAGCATTGTGTAGTGGTTTGATGATAGAATTATGACTCTGGAGACCAGGGTTTGAATCCATGCTTTGCCATGGAAGTCTACTGGGTGACCTTGGGCAAGTCACACACTCTCAGCCTCAGAGGAAGGCAAAGGCAAACCTTATCTGAACAAATCTGGTAAAGAAAACCCCATGACAGATTTATCTTATGGTCACCATAAATTGAAAATGACTTGAAGGCATGCAACAACAACAAAAGGGCAGAGCAAACTGAAAATAAAAATGTGTATTTTTGAGCTATGTTTAAAAAAAAAGGAAGAAGATCCATTTCAACTGAATGTGTAGAGACTGTGGGAACACCAAAACAAATGTTCAAGGAACACAGCAGGGCCTTAAAGAAAATGAAATCTTTTCCCGGAGCTTTGATTCAGCGGTAATATTTCCCCCCTACTGCTATGAGAATTCTTAGCTGAAATGGAAAAACATTATGATACACAACAGACCACAGCCTCCTAGGATTGCTTTCTTTATATCATAGAAGAAGGAAGAGGAAACTTTGCTGAGGGTCTAAAGGGCACATTGAAGCAGCCTCTGAGTAACTTAAACATAAACAGGAAAGTAATTTGATAGAAATCCTGGCACTGCTCCATTTCAAGACTAATTACTGCCGATCAAGCAAAGGTTTGAATTAAGTAGTATAGAGGCAGTGGAAGAGGAGTTATAGTTTACTCCTTCAACTTTGACCGCCTTGATAACAATTTGTTGCATTACATTTCTGTTCTTCTTTTTTTAAAAAATGAATGGAAGTTCACTGGAGAATTTTGAAATATAAATTGTGAAGACCAGTGTGAACTTAAACCTTGTAGCTCTGGGTTCCCACCCTATCTCTTCCATAGATTTTTTTTTTTTTTTAAAATCTGGATTGTGTCCTAGCCACAAGTTTGCCAATTCAGCAATTTCCCAATTCAGCAGTTTGGAGATGAGATGGATTTTACTAGGATCATTTCAGAGGCTGTCTGGTTTGGCTCTGACAAATGCAAGGCTTGGGAATCCAATATTTTGTGTCTTTCTCTGAATATTATGGGAGATCCACAAAATGTGGTATCATTTTCACTTTTCAATAGAATCTAATGAAATTTGCAGGCATACAATTTTCTGTGGAAATAACGAATTTTACACAAATAGAAACAGATGGGTTCCTACTACTTTCTTATAAATCTGATTTTTTTTTTTTAAAGGAACTTCTGAGGGCTTCTTTTTTTGCTTGGAATCAGGTGACATATCAAATGGACAGCCGTTTTTCTGTAGAGATAAAGAAAATGATGTTCCATAAACAAAGCTGCTACTTTGCCCTCAGCTTTTCTTCATGAAACAAAAACAAAGACAAAACAGCTGGTATGGATTACATGCCTGGTAAAGGCAGGAGCCCAAATATCTTACTCTAAGCTTTCATATGTTTCCTTGAAATGATGCTATTTCTTCTACTAGAAGCAGCTCCCTGGCACAATATTTCCAGGGGGGGAAATGGATTTATATGGAAAATTTCCATTCACATATCTAAATAACTGGGCAGAACCCATAAAGTTTAGTGGAAACTAGGAAGACTTCATATTGGTTCTACCACCTTTCTTTACGTTGACTAAAGAAAAGATATGTTTTGTGTTATTTGTGAGTTTCAGAATGATTTTCCTGTAAGACTATAATTTAAAAGAGTTAAACAACAGCATGCAGCAGATGTGAGACAGCCATCAAAAATATAACAAACTTGTCTGTCTCTTTTTAATATGTAGATTCACTTAGACATGATGTAACATTGTCATATCATCTCTTTCTCCAACCACAGTTCCAGCAGTAGCTAATGATACTGGATCAGGACAATATACAATGAGTACTTGTTTAAGCTATGCAGATTTGATATTTTGATGGGGAATAAACATAAAACATGTGCAAGAAAGAATTGACCCAAACAGACAATATGTATTAAATCTGGAAAGGATTGTTTATGTGAGTGGCTCAATGACATAGTTTGTTAGTCAATGAGAATTTCACTGAGACTAAGGTTAAAGCTAAATACTTCTGTATGTGAGCCTACAAGGAAGCTGGCTTTGTCTTTGGCATGTTTTAGAGCAATTGACCAAAGTAAAGGCTAATATTAAGGACCATTTGTATATGAACCTAACAATTAATCTGGTCAGTTGAACTGACTATTCGACTGAAGGATTCTTGCTTTAATGTTTTGAACTGGATATCACATTAGCTTTCTAATATTTCCAAGCATCATGAGCTGGACAGTCTTTTATTCTGAACAGATACCTTCCAGTAAATGAATAGCAAAACATACTCTTTAATTATTCCCATATACCACTGGTGATGATTCCCATTAAAGTGGAAAATAACTGCCTAGTACTGAGCGCAATCCAGTATTTTATGACACCCTGCTATGAAATGAACTGTTGCTCCTCCTCCTTCTTCTTTTTCTTCTACCAGTAGTCATGTTTTTCTCTCACAATTTTCAGGTTCGTCCTTTTTAATGTAATATAGCCATAGCTTTCATTAAGTGTATTCATTAAAAGAAAAACAATTCTTGAGATTACTAGGTTTTTCCTTTCAATAAAAGAAAATGAAATAGCTTTTAAAGAAATCCTTCAGGCTTTCTTGTTGAGGCAAGGAGAAATACATTTGGGATATCTTCCTCTCAGGAGTAGAAGCACAAAATAGATTGCTACTAATAAAACCATGTTGGTTGCTCACTGAGGATAGAATATTTGGATTCCTATATACTGTTATCTGCTTGACTTCTCATTGAACTTAGACCCCAACAGGATAAAGTCCTTGCTCCTTCAATAGTTCTTTGATATTTTATTGATTGGTTTGTCAAAGTGTCATGACTGTAAACTAGAAACATCAAAGAATAAAGGGGAAAAAACCCTTTGAACATCATACCTGATTTCACTTGTAGCTTCACAACCTTGACTTTTCAGTGTTTGAACTGTGGTATGAAACTCTTCTCAACATATTTTACAAACACAGTCATACACATTTTTATACATCATGATAATGAAATAAGTGTTAGTACCTTTTACAAGTATGTGACATTTGAAAAGAGAATGACACTCTCCAGTCAATTTGAGTCCATTTTATCTCATAGAATCATAGAGTTGGAAGAGACCACAGGGGCCATCCAGTACAACCCCTTGCCATGCAGGAACACCTATCAAAGCATTCCCAACAAATGGCCATCCAGCCTCTGCTTAAAAACCTCCAAAGAAGGAGACTCCACCACACTCTGAGGCAGCATATTCCACTTGTCGGACAGCTCTGACCATCAGGAAGTTCTTTCTGAGGTTCAGGTGGAATCTCCTTTCCTGCAGCTTGAATCCACTTCTCCTTGTCCTAGACCCTTTCCGCACCTTAACTTTTTGCGGAGGTGGGGGGTGACGCTCACACGAGAAGCCTTCAGAGGAAGGCTTTCGTGTCTCTGCTGCTTGGGCTCCTGTGATAATGGGGCTTCCCATTATCTAGACTTGGCTGAAGGGGAATACTTCCCTCTTCAGGTAAACCAAGGGTTAATGAGGTGTTGGGATTAGATTACATTTTACTGTGGGTCAGCCTCACAGATCACAGGGGGAGAATTGCCCAATCAAAGGGAAAGAGGTCAGCATCTTTTGAGATGCTTCCAGATGCTTCAAAGGAGAAGTTATAGAACTCCTTGAGAGGCCATGTGGCCAAGAGTCAACAAAGGAACCTCCTAGATGAGATCTGTGCCAATCGTAGGCTGCAGCCCCCCCAGGCCTAGCCTCCTGGCCTTACTCTTGTCTTAGACCATCTAAGTCTGTGACCCCAAATGTGAGTAGCTAGAACTAGGTATCTAGTCGCATTAGGGGCTGTTTATTATTTTGGAGGCTGTCTGATCTAAAGAATGCATCTGTGTTTTGTATAACTACTTGTAACTTACGCGTACCTGGGAGGGAGGAGCCCTTCATGTGTATTATTGCCTTGTTTATTTGCATGCCTTGAATAAATGCTTTTCTGTAAAACCTCTGTTTCCTCTCTATTCCACACCATTCTTCGGCACACGCTTAGATAGGACTTCCTTCACTCAGAAGGGGTGGGAAGGGAAAGGTCCTTAAACATAGAGATTGGCAGTCTACTGGCAGGGTCCCACTGTTCTGCCAGTTAATTCAGAATTCAGTGGGTGGTGGCAGCAAGGATTGGTAAACACTGAGATAATTTCCAGATCCTTTCAAGGGCAGAAGTCAGGCTTGGGGATCTGGAAATAAAATCAGTATGACAGTTCCTCAGCAGCTTCCTGGTCGTACAAGCACCCCACCCATGCCCCGCCTCTTCCTTCCACAGTGCAGCCTGGGAGCTGTAGGTTGCACTGAGGACAGGAAGCGTGACCGGCCCGGCTCCAGAGGCTCCGCAGGGCAGGTAAGTTTGCCCCAGGCCCCTGACCAGTGTGTAAGCACGCACCATTTTTGGCTAAAAGCTTAAAATAAAAAGGTGTGTATGCGCTGTACATGAGGCTCTTGAACATTGTGTAAATGGGAGTGTGTCATGCAGACCACTCCTCCCATTTACGCGATGCTAAGGGGCCCTTTCACTTAAGAAATGCCGTGCGAAAAGGGCCCTAGTCTCTGGAGCAGTGGAAAACAAGCCTGTTCCTTCCTCTATATGACATCCCTTCAAATATTTAAACAAGGCTATCATATCCCCTCTTAACCTTCACTTCTGCAGACTAAACATACTCAATGATAAACATTTCTAAAACTGAAATTAATGCAAGTTCTCATTTTGAGGTTTTCATTTTAAAAACTGGAAAAAGCAAACAAAAACAAAAACACTGAAATCTTTTTCTGAACATGACTGCATACCTCCTGTATACAAATATCACTCAGAGAGTTAGGAAGGCATCCATGCCATCAGGTTTTCCATTTTTATGTATGGTTGTGAATGTTGAACTGTGAAGAAAGATCACAGGAAAAGAATGAACCTATCTGAACTGAAAGTTCTATGGACTGCCAAAATGACCAATAATTGTGTACTGGAACAAATCAAGCCTGATCCCACCCTAGAAGGCAAAATGACCAAACCGATTGCTTGAGCATACTGTGAGATGACATGACTCATTAGAAAAGATTATAATATTTGACAAAGTGAGAGATAGTATGAAAAGTGGAAGACCACAATGTAGGTGGATTGACATAATGAAGGAAGTTGCAAACCTGGGTTTGCAAGACCTGAGCAGAGAATTTGATGACAGGGTGTCTTGGCAGTCTCTCATGGATAGGATTGCCATTCAGTCAAAACTGGCTTGAAAGCAATTAACAAAATTCCTTTCTCCTGTCTTTAAATTTATTAAATCTCAAGGATTTTTCATTCTATAATTTACAAATAAATTTGTAAATTTTGGTTACTTCTTGAAAAATAAGACAGAGTTCTCCCTCATTCATGCTGGTAAAATTCAATAGGTATAGCTATTCCCAATATGAAGAGGACTATATTGTTCCTGTATGTCATGGAGGAGTTCAGGGACGAAAAAGAGGTGGCACACCTAGTTCAGCATTAATATGGTCGAACAAACAAGGAATCAAGCCTACACTTTAAGAATTAAATACTCAATTCAGAGCCCTAGGCCTGGGTGAACAAATATTTTTGTTTTTCTCACAGTGATAAAAAAAAAACCCATACTTTTCATTCTAAATATGAAGAATGTTTTGAATTCTGGTACATTAAAAATGAACTGAAATGACATTTTCATTCATTTCCAGTCATTGGCACAATTCTGGATATTGCTGTGAGCATATTTTCCCAGGCTGCCTGAAGTAGCCAGCCATATTGTCAATAACCATCTCTTTGGAAATAAGACATACTCAGTGGAAGACTGTATTTTCTACATTAACTAATATTTATTTCTGAAATGAATGGAACTGGCCTGAGTTACAGGCCCTTTCCGCATGTGGGAAAGGAACCGTGCAATAACGGGACTCACCGGATTTCTTCAGCATCCAGGCGAGTCCATCAGGACAAGGAGCAGTGCGAGCTCGTCGCTCCGCACTGCTCCGGCATCCAAAATGGCAGCTTCCGGTTGGTAGAGGCTCCCCACCAACCGGAGAAACTCACCAGCCTAAAGCTAGCCCCCAGCAGATCTGAAGACATGCACTAGTGCGCGCCTGCAAATCTGCACCAGAGCGCGGCGATGGAGCAACACGGAGTCGTGCACTCTGTGCTTTTTAAAAACCTCTTAAAAGAGTTTTTTAAAAAGCACGCTGCACGACCAGTTCCAGTTGCTCCGAACCGGACTGAGATGTGGAACTACAAAAAGTAGTTCGCCTCAGTCCACTCCACGATGCAGAAGACCTCCATCGGAGGTTGCTCTGCGCCATTTTAATAGCCCGGTGCAAAAAGGGCCACAGTTGCTGATTTTTAGACTAAAGAAATACAAGGTTTCATTTGCCAGTATTGTCCTTTCAGTCCCTCTTCATCAAATCAATATGATTATTGTATGTGTCTTTCTATTAGAAATTAGAAGACAGTACATTTAGTACCAGACTGATATCAGTTTCTGTTTAACAGGGGGGGGAAATATATCAATGCCACCTTTGGATTCAGTAAGATAGTATAGCTCACATTGTTTGGAAGTTCTTCAACATGACAACCAGCAATGATACTGATCTGTTTTATGCCCAACATTTTCGGCATCTATCCATCATCTATCCATCACTTTGTTTATATCCCACCCTATGTGGTATATGTATGTATTATTTTATCAGATGTATAATGGCTTTTAGTAAAAAACAATAAATGAAATGTGTCTGTATATCCCACCTCAGTGTATTTAGTGCTCAGCACTTACCAAATAATCCCAAAAGAAGTCCTTAGGGCATCCTGTTTTTCCATTTAACCTTTCTGAGCTCAAAAAACTTACAACTAGTATTTCAGACAGCCCTCTCCCATTTTACAGCCCCTTTTTAACACCGAAGGATCTAGGTAGCAGTGTCTTAGCTGTCTCCTCTTTTCCTGCCCCCTCTTCTTTTACCTGTCTCAAAATCTTAGCTATCTTTTAAAAATTTATAATCCAATTTGCTTCTAGGAAGTCCCATTCTCAAACTGAATCTAGCTACTGTAACTTGTTTGGAAATCTAAAACAGTCTGTTAAATTTTGAGATGTCTAGCATAACAAAAAAAAAAAAAGAATTTTCACCACCATATACGGAGATACACATTTTTGTTTCATTATTATAGGTACAGATTATTTCTGCATTTTTTTCATTTTTATTAACTCTATATTTTAAATAGTAAAAGAAAATTAGTAGAGAAATACTAGCAATTGTTAGTGTCTTCAGTTTTACAATGTTCACAGGCTATCTCCAGTTTATTTAAGGGCCTCACAATTATATGTATATACTATTAAAGAAAGTAAAGCCTAAATTCCAATGCTGAGGGAAAAGGTGAGGTTTTCTACATTTCTGCACATTCATCACAAGAAGACATGGCCTAAATTGAAAAAAGTCTGGAAATGGATGTAAGAAATCTTTTAACTACAAAAACACTACACAGTAAGAAAGCAAGAAGAAATCTACAGTTTCACTAAAGCTCATTAAAAACTGTGATTTCTGGCAAACAGATCCATTAGTGTGTTAAAATCTAACAGAGGTATGTTTAACTGGGAAACAGTATCCCTTTTGTTGAATCAAGTGGGAAAACACTGTTTCCAAGACATACATTACTGAACTCTTTCAAGTAGCTTGCCAGAATGTTAAACAGTTTTAGTACAAATCGAGGCCACAGAGTAATTCTTAATATGTTGGTTGATATTGTAACCAAAAGTACATTCTATCTTCTATCCTGTTTTTCAAGCTCATTTTTGGACATCTTATATAAATTTAAGATTAAATTAAACAAAACAATGTCAGCATTAAAATCCTGAGTTCCACTACACTTTTCCTTTAAGCAGTTTCTTTGAAGCCTTGAAATGGCAGGTTTTCAGGCTCCTGGTAACAATGATGACTTTATCACATAGTTAAAATTTACAAACAGGTGGAATAGGAGAGTTATTTAAGGTCAAGCATTTATTTTTTGAGAATACATGATTTGCAACAAGAAATAGATTAAAAGTGGGTTCAGATTGAATTCAAACTGATTCAAACAATCAGTGCTTTAAATAAGCATATTCAAGAACTTGAAAAAAATATTTTCTGTGATACTTCATATGAGCACATTTAAACTGAGGAGGTCCATGTAAAATAATTGTCAATTGAAGCATAAACTGGGGAACATCTGATGGAATCCACAGAAGAAACAAAAAGTATGTCTCAAAATGCTCAAAATATATCGGATATTAGCAGAAAAGATAAATGTTTGTTCTGTGGATTTAATTTCCACACTATCATAGGCGGTGGAGATTGAGCATACATTTATTGCAACCATTCAAGATCCATAAACAATGGAAGCAAAGCTGGCTAGTCCAGGTATTAGAATCTAATAAAATAGAGTTTTAAAAAGGGGGTACCATATCTGTGTAAGAAACAGGATCTAACTTGCATGAAAAAGTAGTTTCAACAGCCTTCTGTCTGCTGCTTTGAGAATATGAGAAGTTTTGCACAGTTCTGATTACTATTCATGTACAATTTCCTGCAAAAAATATTGCTTTCTCTGCAGAAAATAAGTTTTCTGTACGACAAAACACATTTCCTGTACAAAAAGCACATGTTTTAGCAAAATGGATTTTCCAAACAAAACCTCAAGTGCCTCAGCAAATTACAAATCCCAGGGTTCCATAGGATGCAGCCATAGTAGTCAAAGTGGTAACAATGTGCTATAGTTGTAATGCTGTGAAAGAGACTTGAATGTTCTTTACATGGCCAGATATTAAAAATATATATATATGAAATTAAGAACATTACAAATTAAAAATGTTAAAATGCATTAGAAGACTACACAGATGTTAAAATCAGAACCTCACAGCATTAAAAGCCCAACCTTAGTTTGTGAATGCCTGGTGGCACAAAAATGTTTGATGGGAGGAGCCTAAGGATGGGGGCATCCCAGCCTCTCTAGGGAGGGAATTCCAAAGTGTAGAAGCTGCCACCAAGAAGGGACAGAGAGAAGGACCTCTCCAGGTGATCTACTGGGCTTGTAAAGGGAGATATGATCCTTCATATAATCTGGGCCCTAGCCATATAAGGCTTTATTGCTCAAAACCAGTGCTTTGAATTATGTCCAGAAATGGATCTGTAGCCAGTGAAGCTGTTGCAACAAGGGCATTGTGTGCTTCCTGCAGCCAGCCCCAGTTAACAACTTGGCTGCAGCTCTTTGGGTTAGCGGAAGTTTTTTAACACTTTTCAAAGGCTACCCCACACAGAGTGCATTACAGTATTCCAAATGGGATGTAAGAAGGTATACCACCATGGCCTGATCTGACTTCTCCAGGAACAGATATAGTTGGCACTGTAGCTTTAACTGTGTAAAATTATTCCTGGTCACTGCTTAAACCAGGGCCTTGAGACTCAGGCCCTTTTCGCATTTTTTTTTTTTTTTGCACGAGTGCCCCTTGAGCATCGCGCGAATGGGAGCGTCACTCCGTATGACGCACTACCACTCGCACGACACTCACAAGGCTAAAGCGGGGGGCGCACACATTTTTTGATTTTCAGCTGTAATCCTAAAATATTGCGCACTCACGCAATGCTCGTGGCGCCCTCGTGCACTTACCTGTGTGCAGTGCATCGGCGAGCTGGGTGGGTCGTGCTTCCTTCCCCCAGCACAGCCTACAGCTCCCAGACTGCGCTGCAGAAGGAAGGGGCGGGGCGCTAGCGTGACGGTCGCACTAAGAGGAAGCCGATGCAGGAGGAAGAAGGGCTGTCGTGAGCTGCTGACGCAAGCAGCGCTCCCCACTGCCGCGACAAGGTACAGTGCAAAAAGGGCCTCAGAGCTGAATCCAGAAGTATCCCCAAATGGTGAACCTGCATTTTCAGGGGAGAGTGTAGTAAATCCCTATTTCCAGATCTGTTCTTTGATTGACCAGAAGCACCTTTGTCTTATCTGGATTAAGCTTCCATTTGTTCCCCCTCATCCAGTCTACTACAGCTGCCAGTCACCAACTGAACACAGGAACAGCTTCCTTGGAATTAGGTAGAAAAGAGTAATAGAGCTGGGTATCATCAGCATACTGGTGACATCTGACCCCCCAAACTCTGGACAACCTCTCCCAGTGGTTTCATGTAGATATTAGATAGCAGAGGGGATAAGACTTGAACGGTGAAACACTCCACAGGATAATGGCCAGGAAGTCAAGCAGGAATCTCCCAGCACTAGTGTCTGAGAGTACCCATTCAAGAAATAACAGATCCACTATAGAATAGTATAATTTTTTCACTCCCACCATTCACATGGCATAGGCCTTCCAGTGAGCTCTAGCCAATGTTCGGTCAGATTCACTCCTAGCCTTCCACTTTCATTGCTCTAATCTCCGTCTCACTTGTTTATCACTACCAGCTCCCTAGTAAACTAGGAGACTCACTTGCTTCCACTTTTGAGCAGGGATCTTTAGGGGTAATTGTGTCTACTGCCCTGACCATTTCCATATTCTAGAGATCAGCCATGGGTTTGACAGGATCACCTGCCAAGGCAACTGGAAATTCCCCAAGAGTCACAGGAATCTGTCTAGATCCACAAGTCTTCTGGGTGAACCATCTTATCTTGCCCTTGGATTCTAATGAAGTGGCTCTCCAAAGGAATAACACCCTTTGGTTTTACCTCTTTGTGGAGAAGGAGTGTCCTCAGAGAAAGAGTCTGCATACTGGTGCACTCTTTTTGTGTTGAAATCAATCCTTTCTCCTGTGTTCTCTGTTCTTGTGTGATCTATTTTATTTCATAACCAACATATTTATTTTTGTCACATCTAGTTTGGTTCTATCCCACTGTGGGACATATTTTGAAATAAATGTGTATAGAACTAAGTCAGTTTTATGGGAGACCTGGAAAGAATATTCACTGTTTTTTAGCTCTTGAGTTAAAAAAAAATAGATGGGAAGAATAACAAGAATTTCTGCTAGTATTTGTACATCCTAAAGTTTCTTGGGGGGAAGTATTTCTGCAAAGAAATATATATGGGGTTTTTTCATGTGACAATTGTGGGATTTTGTGCAAAAAAACATATTTTTGTGTGAAACCCACAATTTCCAGTTAGTCACTTTTTAAAAAGCAAAATTGCTGAGTTTTTCATTAAAAAAGCAGTCTTGCACACACACACACACACACACACACACACACACACAACCCCGCACAAATAGCCATTTGGTTGTGTGTGTGTGTGTGTGTGTGCGTGTGTGGCATGGTTGCTATCTTTTGTGCAAAGTAATCTTGTACAAAATCATGTGAGGTTTTATGCGTGTGTTTATGTGTGTGAATGTGAACGCAAGATAGCTGAATTTAGTGCACAAATCAGCAAACACATATAGGTATCTGGAAAAATACATATGACTATCTGAAAAAAAGGTGGGGGGGTTGCACAAAAAGCCATAAATGCTTTGTCAAAATCATACTAATATTTATGTGGAGAATAATTTCTCCAAACAGTTCAGAATGTGTGAAAACCAAGCAAAAGCTAACTATAAATATCTGTTGTCTATGCAGCAGAGATAAGATGCCAGAACTAATTCTCATTCGTCTTCATGGTCTCTGTGACTCACAAAAATGAGGTCATCTGTGCCTGGTAGTGTTGGGCTTCAAAACTGAACCTATTCATCTGGGAATAGTACCAAAATATACCACTGGTATTTAAAAGACTGGGCGATCCCTTTAAGTTTGTTCCCGTTTGCTTTCTAGGTCTTGGCTGAACAATGCTTCCATATTACACACCCAGCTTTTGCTTACAAGAAGAGATCTATTAGCATTTTTTTTAAGTGACATCTAAAAAATCTATTGTTTAAATTTGTATTCCATGATTAGTGAGACAAGATCCTGCTTTGGCACAGTGGTGGGGAAAAAGATACTAAATAAGTAATTAATAGTATTGATCTTAATATCTGCTTCAGTCACGTGAAGTCCTATTGATTCATTCCAGTGTTTCCAGGTTGATGCCGTTTTAACAATCATAGCTCCATTCCTTGTGATCCTGGGTTTCTTAGTTTGGAATTCTCTACTAGAGAGCAATAGTGCTGAAGTTCAATGAAGTTCACTTGAGAGATCTAGCAAAGAATTCTAAGGGCTTCACCAAAGTACTAATCCCATGATTCCCTAAGATGAAGCCATGGCAGTTAAAGTGGTATCAGACTGTTATAACTGTTTTGTAGGTACACAACAACAACAAAATCTCCATGGTCATTTATCCACCTCGAAAATAGTGGAAAAATTTATGTGCAATGAGATGTCTAGCAAAGATTTCTAAGTACCTCATCAAACTAGCAGTCCTACATTCCATAGAATGGAGCAATGACAGTTAAAGTGGTATCAAGCCACTGTAACTCTGTGGTGTAGATGCATGGAATCCATTAAAGAGTATAAGCAACCTACGTACATATATATACAGTTCATTCTAATGAATCTGGGCATATTTTTCACTGTTTGCCTAACCTAAGCAGCTCAGTCAGAATAATCTGATTCCAAAATAATTACAAATATGAAGGAAAATGTTTGCAGCTGCAGAAAGAAAATGACAATTGCCACATTATAAATGGAAATGCATCAATATTAGTATAATTAGATCCACAAGCATTAGGCTGGAATCTCTGCCCACAAGTTATTGCCAATTGTAAATTTTGTTACAAAGAGAGAGAAAAAAGTCAAGTAATTTGGAAATTTGAATTCATGGCACATTTTCATATGGTTTGGTAATAATATTCAATAAAAGAGTCTGGTTTTCCAGTGACATTAATAGAAAATGATTAGTGGTTTCTTGGCCATATTTGTCTAGCATAATAAAAATAATTAAACTAATGTTTAAATATTAGACTATCTGATGGTTAAAAAAAAAGAACTGCATACTCCTGAAAGATTTTTACATGTGAACAATCAGTCAAAGTGTGTGTGTGTGTGTATATATAAGAGAGACAAAGAGAATTTTTACAACACTTACATAAATTTCCATGGAGACCAGATGGGTAATCCTGGTCATAATGCACTAAAGAAAATATAAAATTGTAATTTTGACAGCATTATAGGTTTTATTAGAAAAGTTATTTCATTACATTATGGGTGTGAAACTGCATGTTACAAAGAATGTAGGAATCCCATTGAAAATGGCAGTCTCATATAGACTTCTCATCTCTCATTCAATAATCAGTAGCAGAAAGTATCTTTCATGTTATTGGGGTAAGGAATAAGTTTGGGTTGTAGTTCAAAATTTAAAGGCATTGTCTAAGGTGCTAGATCTATTTGGGGGATATGGTTGAGCACCTTGGAAGCTCCTTTAAAGTCTGAATTAAAACCCAAAGGAGATGCCTCCCTCACATCAACATGGAAATTGCCATTCATCAAGATGCATAACATCTCACCACCTCATGCCATCACATTATCCTAACATGTCTTTTCACCAACCCACATCAGAAGCAACAAATGATATGAAATGATGTCCAAAGGAAGCAGAGAAGCAGTCATTGTGGTAGAAAAGAGAGGGCTATCCACATCAGTCACAAAACAGATTGTGGCAATATGGCCTGTATTCGGCTGACCAAAAAAGGCACAGAAATCTGTACTAGCTTTCAAAGCCTCCAGGTCCAGCATGGTGGAGTGGTTTGAGTGTTAGAATATGACCCTGGTGGCCAGGATTTGACTTCCTGCTCAGCCTTGGGCATGTCACACACTCTTGGTCCCAGAAAACCCCATGATAGCATCACTCTAAGTCAGAAATAACTTGAAGGCACAGAGCAACAGCAATTCTTCATCCTTTCATCCACCAAGATGTGCCAAAAAACAGCAAAAGAAATTGCAGGAGGTATGACTTCATTTCAGAACCATGGTATAGTCTGAATGTTAAGATAACAATGATGAAGGGTCTGCAAATTCTTAAAATGAACTCATCGTAACAATTATGTGTTAAATTGGGGAAGATGAAGCTTTGCACGGGACTGCTTTTTTCAATGTGTTCTTTTTAATGCATAATTCCATTCCTACAGTTATCAGGTTAACTGATTCATAATGATCTAAAAAGTCCCGGTATAGATAAATGTCTTGCATTCTAGGCTACTTTAGCCCATTACAAAGGACCGGGATGAAAAGGTGCAGGGATAAAATGGGGGTGAAACAAAAGTCCTACCAAAGTGGGGCATATTGGCTCCTAGCTTTGACACAAACTGCATCTCTCTCTGTCTTTCTTTTTTTTCCTTTTTCTTTTTCAGCAATATATGACTGAAGATAAAGTTGCTTTTGGTTCGTTGTCCTCAATTTTACCCTCTATTGTTTTTTCTTATCCATATAGGAAGCAGTGGTACTTATGGTCGCTATTGGGGCTGTAAACAAATGGTCTGAATGTGAAACCAGGGTGTGAAGCCAAAAGTTACACAACATGGGGCCAATCATGAGATTATGACTTTTAGGTCCCCCCTCCCCCATTTGTCCCCAAAGTGTTTCTTTGCCCACAGTTTCCTTGCCCACACGGAACTAATGGCTCTATTAATTACTCAGACAGTTGTTAAAAAAAAAAAAAATCCTCAGACTAGCCAACCAGAAATCACATAAGAGATTTGGGTAAATTTTAGAAGCTCACATATCTCTAGGTTAAAAATAGCAATGCCTTCTAGCTATGAAGGCTATATGTTGCCTCAGTATAAGAGGCAGTATCAGAGTTTGGATGATTTTTAAAAAGTAATTCATTAAAATAATAGATCGTCCCTATAACATGTTACTGTTATAATAGCAGGGTTTTTTTTAAAAAAAGGTGAAACTTTCCAGTTCTTAAAGGTAACTAAAACATCTGCTTTTGATTACTTCTCAGCAAAGCTACATGAATGCTTCAACTCACTGACCCATAGTACAAAATATACTCTCCTACCATCCCCTCATGATCATGTCAACATCCATAAAAGCTTACAAAGTGGTGGCATGTAGCAGTATCCAGCACTTATTGCAGAGGGAAGTACCTGCAGAGTAGGTTGTTGTGAGTTTTCTGGGTTTTGAGGCCGTATTCTATTAGTATTTTCTCCTGACGTTTCACTTGCATCTGTGGCTGGCATTTTCAGATGACATGGTGGTATGGAAGTGAAATAGAGTATATATACTTATGTAGTCCCCTGGGTGGGAGGGAGCAATTTGCATGTGTTACAGTTGGCCTATTGTTAAATGGGATATCCCTCAGGGTTGTATTGTTAGTCAGGGGATATGTATAACAGTGCATTAAGTACATTAGCAGCCCATTGTGTTGTTCCCTGTAGAGGGACCTCCAGGGTCTGGGTGGTGCCCATTGGCATGTTTTTGAGTCTTGATTTTAGTGTTCTTCAGTACTGGTAGCCAAATTTTGTTTACTTTCTGAGTTTCTCTTTCCTGTTGAAATTGTCCATGTGTTTATGGATTTCAGTGGCCTCTTTGTGCAGTCTGACATAGTAGTTGTCAGAATGATCCAGAATTTCTATGCTTTCAAAAAGCAGTCTGTGTCCAGGTTGGTTTATGACATGTTCTGCTACTGCTGATTTTTCTGGGTGGATCAGTCTGCAGTGTCTTTTGTGTTCTTTGATTCGTGTTTGGATACTGTGTTTTGTAGTCCCTATGTAGACATGCCCACAGCTGCAGAGTACAGCTGTGGGCAGAATGTTTAGGGGCCAGTTTTCACCCTACATCTCCCCAGCAAGTCTCAACCTCCAACCCCCACACCAGCTGAAGGGCAGCCAAAACTGGACCCTGAAGTAGCCAGAAATCAATCAGGGTTGGACCCATTTTCTTTGTGGTATTGCTTCTGCCTTTGTTCTTTGTTTTTGGAGAATTTGGGAGGGTTGTGGTATTCTGACAGCATCCACTATTAGCGGCTTTGGACTAGTCTGGAGCAATTTTCATCCAGATTATTGCCCCTTTCGCACCTTACCCTTTTATGGAGCTGGGATGCGGGGCTCATGCAAGCAGCCTTCAGCGAGAGGCTCTCGCGTCCTGGTCTCATCAGCTCTGCAGTTGCTTCCTGGTAGTGCAAGCGCCCTGCCTCTTCCTTCCACAGTGCAGCCTGGGACCTTTCCCAGTCTGCACTGGATAGGAAGCATGACCAGCCCACCTCCCAAGGCTCTGCACACAAAGTAAGTGTGCGTGGGGCCCCGGAAAAATGCGCAACTGCGCAGCATTTTCGGATTCAAGCTGAAAATGAAAAAAATGCATGTGCAGTCCGTGTCAGGCCCTTGAGCGTCATGCAAATGTGAGTGTGTTATGTGGACCACTCCTCACATTTACGCAATGCTTAAATGACCCTTTCACATCAGAAATGCTGTGCAAAAAGGGCGTATTTCAGAGGTTTGTGAGATTCTGGTGGAAACTTGGAAATTTGCAAAAACACATCAGGGAGGCCATGTGCAGTCTGTAGGCTGCAGCCCCTCACCTATTAAAACTACATGATGATCTTCCTCCAGTTAGTGAATTCTTTAATAAGGAAAGGAAAGGAAAGATTGCAGTTATACCCCCAACAGAGGTGAAACTATCCCTTAGTAAATTACAATTGTAGCATAGAGTATAGTTAAACCTTTATTATTATAAAACAAAAATAATAACTTATAGGCAGATATTTGTAATTATTTCCAGTCTTGGAGAAGTACCCTCCTGAATATCAGATGCTGCAGAATACAAATGGGAGAGTAATATCTTCCTGCTTGTGGGCTTCTGATTGACTACTACAGTAACAAAGCTGGCCTACATAGATAGACCTTTTGTCTGATCCAGCATAGAATTGCTAAGTTGTTGATAATGGAATTCATTTTAAGGGCAACATTTTAAAAAAAATGCTAAAGTATTCCTAAAATGCTGAATACTAACAACTCTTATTATGAAAAAAAAAAACCCACCTATCATCTGTTTTTAGTAGTAGATATGTTAAGATACCTCTGCAAATTTTAAAGTGTTAAAGGGCCCCAGAAATGTTTCTTCAAATAATCAGTATGTCAGAATTTGATCCTAAGCTAAAATGTAACTATAATTTCAAATATATGGCAGAGGGAAAACATGGAATGCTTATGAGTTAAATGGGTGATTTGGATTTCAATAAGAATAGCTCTCACATACAAAATACTTGTTCTGTAGTGCAGGCAAAAGAATTTAAGTTTTCTGTTTGACTCATACATAATGTATATTCCTTAAAAGCCCTGCACAGCCAAGGCACAGCACTTTAAATTGATGAAGCTGAGGTATCTACATAGGACAAATAACTTTAAGGACAAATGAAGAATAGATGTGCATCTGGCTACTAGCATGAACATTTACAATTATGATGATTATTAAAAACTCAGGCTAAAACTGAAATATCAGGTAAACTTGTGACAGTTATGAGCACTGAAATGCCACCTCTGCAGTATTCTACCTAGAGTTATAACTACAAATTCACATTTAGGGCTGCTGTGATGAGTGGCTTTAACTTTAAAACACAAAATGTAGTAAATATGAAAGATATTAAAACAGACAATATTGCAGAAGCAGAATTATTGTTTTGATCATTATTCATCACAACTTTCTCCCTAATCACTTATTAGCTTGAGTATGTAAAGCATAAGGGACAGAAGACTATACTACATTATACTTAGGTCATTTTTGCACTACACTGTTATACTATTACTATTCCACTTCCAACATCCTATGGAATCCTGGGGTTTGTATTTTAGGAAGGAGCATTAAGAATTCTCAGCCAGAGAGCATTTTGGCATCAGTAAGCTACAAACCCCAAAATTCAGCAGGATGTTTAAAGTGGAATAATAGCACTATAACAGTGTAGTGCAGAAAATGCCTCAGTATAGGTAAGTCCTTAATGAATTACAGAAAATCAACGCATTTCAAATTTTGTGCTAGAAGAGAGGTCTGTGCATACCATGTACTGTTAGGCCCTTTCCGCACGGGCCTATTAAAATGGTGCAGAGCGACCTCCAACGGAGGTCTTCTGCACCGTGGAGTGGACTGGGGCGGACTACGGAGCGACCAGAAGTGGTCGCACAGCATGCTTTTTAAAAACCTCTTTTAAGAGGTTTTTAAAAAGTATGGAGCGCACGACCCCATGTTGCTCCGTCCCTGCGCTCCAGTGCAGATTTGCAGGCTCGCACTAGTGCATGCCTGCAGATCTGCCGGGCGGACTTTCAGCTGGTGAGCTTCTCTGGTTGGTGGAGAGCCTCCCCCAACTGGAAGCCGCCATTTTGGATGCCAGAGCAGTGTGGAGCCACAAACTCGCACTGTTCCTCATCCCGACGGACTCGCCCAGGCCCACCAAAAAGCCAGTGAGTAGCAGCAGGGAGCATTTCCCTCAGCGCATGCAGAAAGGGCCTTAAAATGGTAAATGAATTGGTGCTAGAGTAAATGAAATTTGAATTCTTATTAGAAACCAGGATGACTAAACTGAAGCTGTTATACTTTGGACATATCATAAGATGATGTGACTCACTGGAAAAGATGGTAATGCTTGGTAAAGTGTGAGACAATAGGAAGAGGAAGGACTGTAGAAAGAGGAAGACTGTAAAATTGTAGGATTGATTATGGCCCTTTCCGCACCCTACCCCAATAGCGCATTGTCCCATTACAATACCAGCATTGCCATTTCCGTAATGCTGTTGGGTTAGGAATGTTCTCTACTGCACCCTTTTGCCTTAAACAGATGAGTAGCGTTATTGTCACTGGTGTTCCTTCTGCACTACAGTGTCATTGTCCAGTCCCTTTCCCCACCTTCAACCCATCCCACAGCTTAACGGGGTGGGTTGCTTAGGTTTTTAAGCCATACTAGCTCAGCCACATTGTAATATCATGACATGCCAGTGCACTATTGCAGTTTTGTGCTAGAATGCTAAAAAAATGTATTTAAATTTTTTTAAAAAAATAACTCAAAGGATAAATTTAAAATAAACATGGAGAGGTGGTAGATTCCAAACTTGCCATGCCATGGAAGTCGCTAAGGAAGGGACAAACTGGGAACGCCCACACCCTACCCACTCCTGGATCCGTGATAACAGGAAGCACTATCCAGCACTATTATAGTACTGCACTAACAGGATTGTAGTGCTAAACAGGTCTCTTAAGAGCTTTTTTTCTGGAAATGATATAAGGTTGGTTTGCAAAGCTTAGAACTGGGATAGCAGCTAGATAGTGATGATGTTGTGTGGTAGCAAGATGGAGACATTGTGCAGAAAGGGCTCAATCAAGGAATCCATGACGCTGAGTTTGTAAGACCTGAGCAGGCCAGCAGACTATCTCTTGGAAGTCTCTCATTCATAGGGTTACCATAAATCAAAGTCAACTTGACGGTAAATAACAAATGATGGAGGGTTCTATTTCTGGAAATGAAACATATTGCAAAGGAAAGCTTGTTTCATCCTCAGCACCATGATACAGAAAATCTCTCTCCATTGCCTTTTCTTTGAAGGTCTCCTAGATTTTGATTGTTGCTGCTGATGTTCTTGTTCTCTGAGTCACACTGATGAGAAAAGAAATGAACCTGCCCACATGTTGTGTTCCTGGTAAAGATCACCCATGAGTGGCAGCATTTAAACAAAAGCAAGATACCATGGCTGCATGCTATTTAGCAAAACTTAGCTGGGCCTTGTATAATAACACTGATCCCACATATAGTATATGTGTACACACATGTCAAAACACACACACACACACATTCCTTTGGTTTTATGGCAGCTTCCTCAACTGCAACACCATCTTGATCCTTGATCTTGATATAAATTTTTGAGAACAGATACATAAAATGCATTACACTGTATGTAATGTTTGGCTCACACTTAACATTTGTATGGAGGAATCTCTTCCTTCACCCCCAACCCATTTCACCTATTGAAACAGCTGTGATCAGGGGCTGGATTGGAGTTGTTTGGGAATAGAACAAAATGTAAGTAAGCAAAAACATGTTTGCACACCTCACACACATCCTGCAAACAACATATCCTATTCATATCTACCTTGAACACCTATCTAAAGTCTATGTGCATTATTCATATACTATCTTTCCTCCCACACACACACACATGAGAACACTCTCTCCTATGGTTTCTGTACTGTTCTTTGCAGATATTATACCTTCCTCACTGCAAACAATAAAAATGATGTGAGCTGCCCTTAAGGTAGTGGCTTCCAAAACATCTGTTTTCCCTCTTCCCTCGTCTTTCCATGGAAGAGGGACTTCCACTAAGGAGCCCCTCAGCTCAGTTTTAGTAGGCATATGGGGAGCTTGGCAGGCTGCAACTACAGCAAATGCTTGCAATAGAGTAGAAAATAAAAAAAGCTGGTTCACCTTCCAGAAGTGGCATGTACTGTACACTTTCATCAGCCAATGAAAGCACATGTGTTCATAAATCTTGGAGCTGTTAAAACTTTTCCTATCACACTTGCTATAATTTATTGACGCTGGTTTTTCCCTGTTAGGTATTTGCCTTTGACAACATCATGATAATCTGCTCCTATTTAGTACTGCTTTGTTCCCATAGGATTTGCATCTGGGGATTCCCCTCCCTAGTGTTGTAACCTTCTTATCTTGAACCAGCATTGCAGACTGCTCATCACTGTCGGTGCCAGAAACTTTATCAGCATTGCTACCAGGAACAGCAGCAGCAACCACATTTTATAGACAGCCAAGACTGTGCTTACAGTTAAGAGTATCAATCATCCTATTGTGTATTCTCAAAGTTACTGCCTTGTCTGACTGTGAGCTGTGGCCTTCCCAGCTGTACCTAGAAATGAAGAAATTGAACTAAGATCCAAGGAAAAGGCAGTCTAAAATATGCAACAGAAACAAGAATGAAGATCAAGGCAAGGCAATGGCTCTTTTTATTTCAAACTTGTTCCAAAGGAAAATATCCCACTGATAAAGGTCCCTTTTCATGTTACTAGTTACATGAGTGTTTGGCATCAGCTTCTCACTTTAGCAACGTATACAATAAGTGTCCTTAGTCAAGTCAATATTATTTTTGCCCTAGATTTGCCTCTGATCTGAATCTGAAACCAACTTCCATTCCTTCTAGAATTTAGCTGGTCCTAGCTCTCTCTATTACTGACTTTCAGAAATCCATGTTCTAGGTTCATTTGTGAGAATTAAGACATCTGCCTTATAATTTTTTTATTTGAAGAGAGTAGAGTGTCTGGCAGCTGAGTGACATGACCATGCAAGCCCAGCTTCAAGGAAGACCGTAATAGGATGAAAATAGGACTGACTAACCTCATAAGGTTGTCATAAAGCGGGAATGACAATTATGCAGCCCTCCAAAGGTTGTTTGACCACAGTCCTGGCTAGCACAGACAATAATGAGGAATGTTGGGAGTTACAATTCAACAGCATCTGGAGAAATGCACAATTTCCACCCCTGTTGTAAGGTTTACTTTTATAGTCTTTACTTTTCCCAGTCAGAGGAAAGCTACAGAGCCAACTGACAGAGATGACTGGGTAGTAATCTCCAAAATTATGCTTTCACTAAAGGGTTCCATGAATAAGAAGGAATAGTCATGCAGGTGGTATATCTATCCCTTTCTTGGGCTCAGGTGACTTCTTCTTTGAACTACCTATAGCTCCTAACTCATAATCTTCCTCCACTTCACCAAGCCCCAATATAGGTGAAATAGATGCAGGTATTTTTAGAAGATTGCAACCTCTTCAACTTCAAACAGATTGGTTTAAAGTCAATGAGATTCAGCAGTACCTCTCTCTGTAAGACTATGTACAGTATTAGTTAGCTTCAGAATAGTGCTACAGTAATTCTTGTAACTCCCCATTTTTCATGGAGTCTGGCATCTGGCCTAATCATGAGTCTTATTTCAGAACAGCTGTCTATGGTCCTGACCCTCAGCTGTCCTACACCTTGCTGTGCCATGCACCTTGATCTGAATACCACTGTGAACTCGAGAATGGAGGAGGAAAATTGTAAATGTGATATGCTTTGAACACTTACATGAATTAGATTCATTCTAAACATGATCACTATCAGAAGTATAGTTGGCACTTTTCCATGCTCCTAAAACTTCCCAAGGAATCAGATCAATAGCTCAAAATCATAGGTTATGTTATATGACACACCACTGACTCATTCAATTCATTAGGGGCAGACAGAAGCTGTACAAACTCAGCCTACGTTCTACTAGATACACATAACCATATTTTATATTCAGACAGACTGTTTGGTCATAGCTGATGTGTGTTGGCTATGATTCTGCTTGGTGACATTTTCAGTGCATTATTCAATAAATTAGTATAATTTTAGCCCTAGACTTGAACTGTTGATATACTATGTGATGTTCCAAATGGGCTGAAGTTCCAGAGATTGTTCCAGACATTTCCTTCCCAAGGAACAGAGCTGTTCCTTTATATTATACTCACAAAAGGCTTCTTTATATGCAAGCCCAGACTTTGCAGCTCTGTGAGCTTTCTGAACATGTGAAGATGAGAATTCCACTGGGTTGTCACTTGCTATTTTAATCTATGCAGAGGCAGATTGTTTTCCTCCTACTATTCACTATAAATTTTACAGGTCATTACTAGTTGACTAAAGTTGGCAAAATTTACCAAAGCCAGATGATGTTTAATATTAACTGTCATCCCTACAAAGATTGTGGATCAGCAGGTTCTGACAGTATGCAAAACACAGCCTGTGTGTGAATTTCCTATCTTACACCCTTCTGATAATTTATTTAATTGATACTGATAAAAACCAGGGAAGCAGGGACTTTGAGTGCAAGCTTATTCACACATTTAGTGAATCTTTCAATTTAAATGCTTTTCTGTCTGCTGCGTTGGTGATGGTTCATTCATCTCATGTACTAAATGAACTTTTGTTCCAGGAATACAGATAGAAAGTGTTTCTAGATACTTGGGGCAGATTCTGAGGCACACACCTAGCTTCCCAACCTGATATTTCCCAACTCCTGCCAGCATGATTCTCTCACTCACTGAATTGGGCCAACAAATGAGGGCCAAACCTGATGTTCATTTAATGAACAGTTTACAGTTACATGTCTTGTTTTTCTCATTCATTCGTTTATTAAACTATTTTCTGCCTGTCTTTTATAAGCAGTTGTAAAGGCAGAATGTAATCAATAAATCACTATACTTTTTAAAGGTTTTTTTTAATTAAACACTTAAAAACAATTTAAGACAATTTAAGAATTCAAACTATACTGTAATATCAGATATAGCCCATCATTTCACAAAAAGTGTTTTTTTAAAAATGATTTTAACATTTTTAAAGCCATTTTAAATCATAGCTTTTGGAGTCCTGGTAGGATAAAAAGCAACCAACAAATACTTTAGATCAGAGCTTTCCAAACTTTTCATGTTGATGAGACACTTTTTTAGATATGCATCATTTCATGACACAGTAATTCAGTTTTACTAGCAAACCAGAGGTTAAACTAATCCCTTCTAAGAAATACAGACACAGACATGAATTGTAATAACAAAATGCATGCAGACACAACATATCCCATGAAAACCTTTCATATATTTTTAGAAACATATGATTTATAAATAATAACATACATTTCCAAGATTGTAGGCGACACACCTACACACTTCAGGCAACACACTGATGTGTCGCAGCACACCATTTGGAAAGCTCTGCTTTAGATAAACAAGTAAATGAGCAAACTCACAAATCTATAAGAGAAAGACCAATCACAATCCTACTAAGTCCTAAATGCTTGGCTAAACAGCAAAATAATTGTATATATGTATGTCTTTATGGAGCTTCTTGCTACAACATCAACATGCAGGGAGGGGGGACATATCTTCACTCTCCAGTGCAATTGGAACAGAAACTCCTTTCCACACATGGATGGGAACCTTTTAAAAAATTCTCAGTGAAAGCTATCAAAATTGTCTTTTCCTTCAGGCTCATAGTCATGGAGTAGGGCAGGCAAATTTCATTCCAACCACAGTCACAGAGTAAATACATAAGCTTCACCTCTTTGCAAGCTTCTTTCCCAGTAAGAATTCTGCCTGTGCCACTAATTATTCAAGGAAAAGACGTGTAGCTGCCTGTATTAGCTTCCCCCTGAACCATACAGCATGGTGGAAGCAAGAGAAATGGGATGAAATGTTACTGGGTTATAATTGGAATAGTAGTCTCCAATAAAAAAAAGTTCATATAGCGCAAGTGCATATGCAAGTAGGAAGTTCAGGTAGAGAGTTGTCTAGAATATTAATGGGGTGAGTTAGTGTATCTATTCTGCAAGTATATGTTCCTCTGTCTTTCACTGACTGCTTCTCAGAAGTAGGCCCAGTACCTAAGAATATGCTGTAAAACAACCAATCCATAAAACCTATCAGTTACATGAACCTACAGGTTAATTGTATAGGATAGTGGTTCTCAACCTCCCTAATGCCATGACCCCTTAATACAGTTCCTCATGTTATGGTGACCCCCAACCATAAAATTATTTTCATTATTAGTTAGTTAGTTAGTTAGTTAGTTATTTCCAACATCGAATAGATTGGAAACACTGCCCTAAATCACTGCTCTGGATAGACTTCTAATGCCTAAAAACCGGTAATCTTTCCCCCTTTTTTTAAGCACGGAAAGCATCCATCAATGGATTCCCAATGGATCCCATGGATTCCCTTGAGAAGAGAGTAGGGCATCTGCTTTTGTGAAAGTGGACCCTGACTGAGGCAGAATATGAGTTTCATATGCAAACTCTTTGTCTCTCTCTCTCACACGCATATACAGAGTTAGGAGCTCCTTATTATGTGCAAGTTTGCCTTTTGCCTTTCTCTTTTAATTTATTTTGTTTATTCACCTTTATTCTTCTATTCCTTTTTTTGCTAATTTTCCCCAGTTCTCTTCAAATATAGATAATATTGGCTCCCAATCTTCTCTGAATTGTTTCATAGTATTTTTGGACAATATTGTTGTTAATTTGTCCATTTCAATTAAATCATATACTTTAATTAACCAAACTTGTATCTCCGGTGTTTACTCCTGCTTCCATTTACTCACGTAGGTCATCCTAGCCGCTATAATCATATATGTTAATAACTTTCTTTGGGATCTTTTTCATAACAATCTTATTCCATCATATATGTTCAACAAGTATATTTCAGGCTGCATCGTAAACTCAATTTTTAATATTTTTATTATCTTATTATGTACTTGCATCCACAATATTTTTGCCTTCTCGCAGGCTCACCATAAATGATATAAAGTTTGAAGATTTGGTTTCACTGCATTCAGACTGAATTAAATCCAAAAATAAATCTGGCATGGGAATAACACTAGATTTTGTAGGCTTATTCCTTACAATTGATGCAACATTCTTGTTTTTATCAGTATCTGAAGTGGCACTCTCCAGACTGTCCAGTCCCAGAGTTACCAACATCTTTTTCAGCAAATTTTTAAAAGAATCTGAGGAAAATAGTCTCACTTTATTATCATCTTCTGCATCCTCCTCCGCGGAAATAGAACCATCTGATTTAGAGTCATTATCCCCATGAGTATTTGCAAAATCTGGTTCCTCATCACTTTCAGATTAAGTGTTGATTTGTTCAGAGTGTGACAAAGCAGATTCCTCAACTCTAGTCACTTTGAACCTACAGGTAGACTTTTTTTGGTAAACACACACCAGCATCATTTGATTCAGCTTGAATAACTTTTGTATCACCAAGAAAATCACATGAAAATGAAGGATTTATTGAAGTAGTTTGTTGACTGCTTAATAATAACATTACATTCAAATTCAATGAATTGTCCAACTTGCAATACATTTTTTAAACTTGTTATGTAGTTTGTGAAATCATTTCACTAATATTGTTTGCCTACTAAGATGCACCTCCATTTCTTCAGTAATCATTTGTCTTATCACCTCCTTACTACACTCAGACACTTTCCCCTGGGAAGACATTGGGGACATAGAAGGTTCAAATCTTACTTCTTTACGTTCCATAGGCATTGCAGTTTGACTCCTAGTGAATAATGACACCATACTCAGTGCTAAATTGCCCTGCACTACTGTATTCGCTAATACAGAAGGGCAAGGAACTGCTGACTGAGAGGCTGCCATTTCTCCTGGCAGAGGCTGCTCGCATGTTTGAGTGTGATTGGTTGTGTTGCTGGTGAGCTTGGATTGGTCAGGAGAGCCCTTTCCTCTCATAGCCCCCTCCCTTGCTTTCTGAACGCCTCTTTTCAACATGGCGACCGGAAGTTAAAGGAGCAGTTGGGAGCCCTTCCCCGCCCTTATCAGACTTAGCTGCATTACCAGGTAATTTTCCTTTCACCTTCTTTTTCATTCTTGCCTTCTCAGACTTCCTTATACTAGATGTTTTTAGCTTTGTTTGAGCCTTGGAGTGGCTGGTCGGAGATTGTCCTTCCAACTCACTCTCGCTCGATGGCAAGAAAATTTTCTTTAGTAAGGTACTTCAAAGGGGGCAGGAGGATGCGAGCATGTGGCTTGTGCTAGCGCACCACCACTGAGGGGGGAATGGAGCCTAAGACCATCAGAAATACATATTTTCCGATGGTCTTAGGCGACCCTGTGAAAGGGTCATTCGACCCCCCAAAGGGGTCACAACGCACAGGTTGAGAACCGCTGGTCTAGGAGGCAGCTTTCTTTTTGACTATTAATTTGAATTTTGCCTGCTTCATGCAACTATTGGAGAAATGAGATACCTTTAAAAAAATGCAACTACAACATTCTACTGATAAACTCTCATTAAATCTCTTGTTAATGGTAGTAATGATTAATTTCAGCCATTTTCTTCCTACTGTGAGAATGCCTGAAAACCACACAGTTTTTCGAAGGTGATTTGCAATTCATAACTTATTCCTGGGGCGGGGGGAGTCCTACCAAGTTGTTTTGCACAGACAGCAGCATTTTTTCAGCAGGAAACATCCTTTTCTGTACGGAAGATAATATTTCAATGCAGAAATATTAATCTCTGCACAGAAAATGCTGTTTTCTGCATAAAAATGCTCTAATTGGGGTTTGGTTTTGTGTACAATTCACACAAGGTTGAGTTCATAGAAAACAGAATTTTCTACACAGAAAACAATATTTTCTGAGAGGAAATTAGTATTTCTGCATCACACTGTTATTTTTCACACAGAAAAGGCTATTTATTGCACACACTCACAAAAATGTGAATTTTGCACAGAATAAGTCCCAAACTGCAAGGATTCTTATCATTCTATGATTTTTCTCATCACAGTTTCTCAACACTAGAAAAACATAGGGGGGTTGACAATTTTTGGATTTTTTTTTAATATTCTTTCCATCTTTACCTTAGGTAACCATAGATTTTTGAACATTCAGAGTGATGGACTATTCTAATAAGGTTTTAACAAAAAGTGATGGAGCTTCTTGCAAATACAGGATGCTGAGCTCAATAGACTAATGTTTGCTGCAGATTTATCGAATTTTCAGTCGTATTCACCAACTCTAGTAGTGCAAAGTACATTCAGTTCCTTAAGAATAATTGGTTAATAATCTTGGAGAATCTACTAAACTACTATGTCTGCTTGTTCAGCTAAGCTGAATACATGTATGTGTGTGTATACATATACATATATCTATGCACACACACACACACACTCAGATATATAAATGTATGTCAAGATGATTGCTTTCAAGATACTTTTAGGCACTTGGAAAAAGGTTCCTTAGCTCCCCTCCCAAACCATTATTATTTTCTTTGTCGATGTTATTTGTTAATAAAGTGCTAAAATATCCCTGATTTTTCTTTGTGAAACAGAAAAAGTCAATTATATTATCAATAAACAGTTAACATTTTCAAATGATTCTCACTATCATATCTTGCATACAAAGTTTCCAAGTTTCTAGAACTGACAACACATTCTGCATATAAACAGAAGAAGCAGAAGAAAGAGTAAAGAAATTGTGCAGGTGTAGTGCAGTTTCTGCTTTTTTTTTTTTTGCAGTTAATGCTGTCCATCAGTTAAATCATCCTCAATAGGTAAGGTTAAATAAATATGCATACCCCTAAAACTTCAGTAAAAGCCTTTAGCATGATATTGAATATATGCAGCTCTGAGTTTTAGGACCCTTGTGCAAACCCTATGTGGACATCCTCATTCTTTGCTGATGTTGTTAGTATTTATTTTCTTACTATTCATTTTCCTCTTCTTCTGGCCCAGTCCACAGCACCAGGAAAAATATCGAATGTTGTTCCCTTTTTTCCTTCCTTTTTCTGGCTTGTTACTGCTTGCTCAGAGGTGATAAGCATGGATGAAAGAGAAAGAATAGGAGGTCTGGGAGATCCAGAGGTTGACCATGGATTCTCTCCATAAGCAAGACCTCCCCAAAATTGATCTTCATAATAGGTGTGAGAAGCATGTGACTTTTGGTGCACATGCAGCCCAGGTGGACAACCAGTGTGGCATCTGAGACCTGTAGTCCTTCAACCCCTCTTCTCATTCCGCCAGCTTTTTCAAATGTTGTATACACAGTTGCAGGAAAGAAACTGCACTGATGCTGTGAGATAATACATTCCGTACAAAAGAGGCAGCAAAAGAGAAAAAAATGCAATGGAATGGAACGCATAACTTGATCTTTAACCCAGAACATTTTCATTACAGAATGAAAACAAAAGGGCAAATAAAAGGAGAGTGTTAAGATAGACCAGATTGCTTTGATCAAGTTCTCCCTAGTGATCAAAAATCTGTTTGACTCATCAATTGCTAAAACACAGCTTGGAAAGGTTGCTTTTTTGGACTACAGTCCACAGAA
The DNA here is from genome assembly GCA_948474755.1 of Ctenosaura bakeri. NCBI lineage: Eukaryota > Metazoa > Chordata > Lepidosauria > Squamata > Iguanidae > Ctenosaura > Ctenosaura bakeri. The sequence goes on along the minus strand of CAOLHI010001107.1, from coordinate 394,070 downwards.
CTCCTCTCTTCAGTGGCCACTGGCCATGCTCCTTCAAGCATTCTTGGAGTTGTAAGCCAAAAAAGTAGTTTTGGCAGGGGCTGCACTAAATTAATTCAAGCTTATAGACCTATATAAGCCATTTTCTATAATGAAAAACATATGTGTGGACATTTGTAATGAAATTTGAATGTGTGGACATCTCATTCAGTAGTTCCCTCTTTGGAGATGTCCACTATACTTGCTAAATGGGCATAGAAGGAACAAACTTCAAGGATGCCCTCTTTTCTAGTCACAAAGGCAGCTATAAATATTCCCAATGTATCTGTGTATCAGTGTACTGCAGCAGTATTCTGATGCTTTCTGTATTATATAATTCAGCCCCTGGAAAATGTGGATGTTATTGAGTTCCAGCAATGTATATTTTCTACCCCAGTTCCATTCTACACGAGTAAAATCAGCACTGAAAATGGTCAACCAGCTGGCAAGATCTTCAACATTATTGTGTGGCCTGATTAGCTATACCTTACTTGCTATCATACAAAGTTGCCTTGCTTGACAGACTTTTAAAATACCTTTCTTTCTATTAAATAAATTTAGAAGTCATTGAAGACTAGAAAGTGATGCAATACAAATCAGTGGTATCTGCGAGGAATCTGAGCTGTCTTTCTATTTCTGTCTTCTCAGTGTGGAAAGATATACTGCTGAATTTGTGTGATAGACGCTTGTGTAAAGATGGGAAAAAAGAAACCAATCTCCAAACAAAAGTAAGACTGGCTAGTACTGAACTGTCTGTTGATAATGGTTATTGCAGTCAATTGTCATCAAGCTGACTTCAATTTATGGTGACCCTATGGATAAGAAACATCCAAGTCCCCTGTTATCAAAGGCTCTGCTCAGGTGTTACAAATTCAGGGTTGTGGCTTCCTTGCTTGAGTCTATTCACCTGTAATGTGATCTTCTTCTTTTCCTTCTGCCTTCTACCTTAATAAGCGTTATTATCTTTTCTAACAAGTTACATTTTTGCATGATATGTCCAAAATACAACAGTCTCAGTTTAGTCATCTTGGCTATTAGAAGGAATTCAGACTTGATTTGGTTTAATTCCCATTCATTTTTAACTTTGGCAGTCCACAGAACTCTCCTCCTGCACCACATTTCAGATGAGTTGATTCTTTTGCTATCAAGTTTTTTTACTGTCTAGAAATCAGAAATTCTGTGGGATGGACAATCCTGATTTTGTATTCAGTTGCATATCTTTATACTTGAAGATTTTGCCCAGTTCCTCTATGTCTGCCATTTTCCAAGTCTTAGCTGTCTTCTGATTTCCATTTTAATGACTCAGCCAAGGTTGTACCATACAGTGTAGCAAATCATTTTGGGGGCTGAAGATAAGATTAGCCTTCTTAACTAGCACCCTAAAATTAATGATCTTCTATATTTTCAGATTTGATATGAGGCAATGGCATCTAGTAAATCATACATATCACAGTCAATTTGCATAGAACTTTCACTTTCTGGATTGTACCACTTCAGTTGCACATGGAAAAACTGAATTGTTAATGGTCTCCCACCACTTGTTTAAAACTTTCTCCATGTTGTAGACCAGCGTGTCAAAGACAGACGTTTGCTACAGGTTTTTCATTACAAAATGAAGCTTTCACAAAACAAGAGTCAGAAGTGATACGGCCCATTATTCTACCACCATTAATTACCATTCTTATAATGTACAGAATAGATCTCTATAATGCTTGCTGTGTCCATAACCCATAACTGTGTTTAAGATATATAACATTGAGACTGTTGGCTCTTAGTAATACAGCTTAAGTCAAACTAGATATGCTCTTTGTATACATATTCAACTGTATATATAATCCAAAACAAGAACCAGAAGTCTAGAGTGTTTTATGCAGTACTGTGATTATTTTGTATTCATCCTCTCTTATGCACAGATAGATCCAGCAAATCATACAGTTTGCTCAAGTTAACCCACTAACCCTTTAATAATCTGCCTTGAGGCCAAATCAATTGAAGGCTTAAAATGAATGTTAAAAAGCAAGTGGAACTGATTATGCATCTACATGTGTTCCTTTGCCAGTATGAAAAACAATTGGCACCTATAACAAAATGTTGCAGTGTTTTCTTAGCTCACAGTAGGAATACTCCTACTGTTCAGGATTTTTATCAACAGCCACAGTGCCCATCTGAGATATTTTAAGCAGTAAGAAGCTCAAGGAGTGCAGGTCACTTACCTCTTAGCTTCCCATTTTCTTTTCCAACCCACTCTCAGTATTTTATTGCTGCTGAAAACATTCAGTTCTGATAAGACTAGAGTTTAGAGGGCAGGGAAGAGTATAATGGTTGCCCTCCTTAGTGTATTATTTAGAATATTTTTAGAATATTTTTGTACTTCTGCAAACCTCTCCCAAACATGCTGGTACCTTGTTTACAATTTTCAGTGACCTCATTTTGGCACTGTTTCTGTGACAGCCACTATCTGAGTTCACTATTACAGGGAATGATGCATGACTATGTGTGTGTTATATGCTTACATACACACAGAGACCCTGGAAGTGAAAACAAGCTATGGAGAAGTCTGCCACAGAATGCTTATCTCCTTCAATTAGCATTGGAAAAATACAAATATTTCACCCTGGCTAGTGCTCCATTAGTCAGAACCATTGCATCACTCAGGTTTTTTCTCTACTACACGGTTATAGTGCTATTATCCCACTTTCAACATCCTATGGAATCCTGGGGTTTGCAGTTTAGGGAGGGGCATTTAGAATTCTCAGCCAGAGAACTGTTTGGTCTCAGTAAACTACAAACCCCAGAATTCCACAGGATGTTGAAAGTAGAATAATAGCACTATAACAATGTAATGTGGAAATCACCTCAGAATCTCAAAACAATGGAATCAGGAATCCTGGATTTTCCCTCCTCACCCCCTTGTAGCTCCATCTGTATAACCCAACAGTTTCAAAAAGTGAATTCAGTTTGTAATTATCATCTGAATAAACTGTACTTTTAACATATCAAGCATGATAATATTATGACAAACCAAATTATATACAATACATTTTATGTTCCTGAAGTAAGAAATCTGTTAATAAGGCAATTTTATATATTTTTTTCTGTAAATTTCCATTTTTTTAAAAAATCCCTATGGCTTCAAAATTTCTGGAAATTTTATATCTCTTAAGTTCAGCCCACAGAGCATCTGCACAGTATTGGGAAGAACAAGAAACTACCAAAAAAAAAAGTGACTAAGTGATCATAATAGGCTTTCACTCTTAGTTTCACCTAAACAAACTGGTAAAGGGGACCAGCTGGGTATTTTATAGGCAACAAAGCTGAGCACTATCCCTGGCCATAAGCTGCTATGGTTACTACAGAAGACATTGGTTGTAAAGGCAAACAGGCTGAGAGGCCCTTGATTGCAAAAAATTGCACTGCATTATCCATTAGGATTTCCTTGTACTTCTATGCATACCTTGTATTAATATCATAGTAGATTGGATTTACTCTGTTTTCAGTGGGGCTCATCTGGGTATGGAAAGGTTTATATCCAATATTTCCAAATATAAAACCATTTGTTCAGTTTTGCAAGAATGGAAGATTAAAATATATTAAACATAATGTTTAATTAGGGTGTTTTTTTACAAGAAAAAAAGCCTTTGCCATTTTTATTGGACTAATTTACCTCCCATCATTCTTTTTTTTTTTTTTTTTTTAACCACATGCATTCTTTCTTCACCTTCTTTCCCCCCAAAATCTAGGTCACAGTTTTACAATTATCACCATAGCAACATTCTTGCTCTAATAGGAAAATACATCTTTTAAATGGCTGGTGATACAACGTTAACTGTTATATGTAACATTTTTCATGTTTCATGTTGGAAACATCTGGAATTCACAATCAGCCAAGATATGTAAAAATGTCTGCAGCTCTTTAATAATCACCCAAGGCAATGCATGCATGCACGCTTTTTATTATAATACATTTAGGAATATTCCTTATTCAGTAAGTATGAAGTGTGATAAAACTAGAATTTATTTCAGCATTAAGTTAAATTTATAACTTGGGTTGTTTTTTTTTTAAAAAAAGATGTGATTCTCTCTTTGGGGAAAGAATGCTATAGAAGATCTGGACCATATTCTTTTGCTCTCTTATTACCAGCCTATTACCTAGTGCACTAATACAGCTATTTACAGGCTGATTATATCCTCTGGCAAGATACGAGACTATGTCAACTTCCCTGCTGCACACTAATCAGTTTTCAAAATTAGTTATTGATCCTGGTCCCATTGTGGAGGACAAATTTAGTGGGTGTTTCATTGAGTACCAGCACTCAGGGGTATATTTTTGTGTGAGAGAGCTGCATAGAAGTGAAAATGAGTAAAGTATGGAATAATGTATTCAAACTTACATGCATATCCTTACCTGGTAAAGAGGAACTTAGAGAGTGCTAAAGAAAGAAGCAAGATTTTGGGTGAATATAAATATAACCAGAGTGACTCAAATATCAGAGAACTATAAATGATTTTTGGCTATATAATAAACTATTAAGCTTATCTACAAGAAGAAGGCCATTATGAAAGGCATAATTCATTCTCCATTTTAGGAAAGACACATTTTGTTTTATTTTTTAAACTTTCTTTTTCTATAGAGGGAAAAAACTTTTTTGGGTAGGAACCATTTGGTGTCAATGCCAGCTTCCCTCACAGGAGGAATAGCAGATAGACAGATTTCAGGGACTTTATTGCTAGGTCTACTGAAAGTTTGAGTTGAACAATATTTGGAGGGTGATTTATACCCTGGAGCTTGATTCCTACATAGAAAGTAAAGGATTATTTGCTATGATTCTAATTTTGCCCTAACGCAAGGTTGAAATTGTGTGGCCCTCCAGATGTTGCTGGATTGAAATCCCAGCAGGCATAGACAGCATAGCCAGTGGTTAAGAATGCTGAAATTTGGAGTATCATGAAGAGCATGATATTCATCTTTGACCTCAATCCACTGTTTAGTCCTAAATGGAGTGGACTTATTAAATAAGTGGAAATTACATAAGCGCTGACTTGCCAATTGGTCTATTGTAGTTAGCATTAACCACTACAGTTAGGTACGCATTTCCAGTGGCTGTAATCCTTTTTTAAAAGAAACAGACACATTAAATGAAATACTGCATTTAAAATATCATTTAGTGCAGCCTCAGGGTCACTATATGTGTACATGTGCGTGTACAGCTCTTTGTTAAACACAGCAAATGGTAAGCAGAATTTTTGGCGGTGAGATATTAGGGATGTAATTCTTCACTAAGTTCAGTATCAAAGGAAACAATGAATAACTTTATCATTTTTCTTCAACAGCAAGAAGATCTTAGAGAACTGTTTAGTTTTCAAAGATTATTGATAGTTTGGAATTTATCAGCAAAAAAAAAAATCATTTTTTTTGTGCAGAAAGTAGCATTTGTCAATATAGTAGCATTCATAAATACCTAGATTTACCTGTCTGTAACTATTCCATATTCATAATCGCTACTTAGTCACAATTGTGACATTATTACCACAATAGTAACTCTTCATCCATCTATTTTATTGGGTATCAGTTGCATGGGGAGAAAGAGGTCTGTCCACTGACAACGGGTGAATGACATTTCCATCAGGTTTGGGATGGGGTGTTAGACTAGAAGAAGTTACTTAGATAAGTATATTAAATAAACTAAGTATACAAGGTGATGGCCTGAGGTGCAAAACACATTCTTTTCCCATCTGCCTGATCATCACATCAGTACCTATAAAAGAACACATGTTACAGAACAAGCTAGCCCTGGAACTATGTGATATTCCCCAACCCCAAGTACCATTTAGTGATCCCATATTCCCTGTAAACATGAAAATAATGGAAAAGTTACAGTTGCATCATAAAAATTGTTGTGTAATCCTTCATTAAATCCCAGTCCTAATTTAACGTAGTTGTGACTTTGTTACTGGAAAAAGTTATTTATTTAGTTACTCCCAAGCCCTGGTCCAAAGACTCACCGTTAGATATAAAATTGAGATTTTTCTCACACATTTGGATCTCTGGATGCACATACAGACCCAACGTGTCCACAGGTTCTAAATTCTGAAATTCCTTTCTCATTTCTGCAGAACTTGCAGAGACTTGGATGGAACAAAGAGGATTTTTGCCATGTGTCTAATCAGCTTCATTTCCCATGTGAGTCCTTCTCTGCTGCTGTTGGCTGGTTTAAAGCCTTAATTTTGTTATCTTTAAAAGGAATAAAAGTCATCTGGCATTAGGAACATCTTGGGCATTATTCAGTGTGGTTGCATAGCACTTACACAATTTATAAGAGAGAGGAAAAATGACACTGCTGCACAGCTAGGCATAGGTTTGTACCAGTCACAATGCCACTACTGGAAGCCAGGTTATTGCTGATGAGTATTCTCCTGAACAGGGGAATTTAATAAATGACAGAAATGAGTGGTTTGGAAAAGCCGTGTAGACAGAGCAGATATACCAAAATCCAATAGATTCTAATGGGAAAATAATAACTGCATTTTCACAGGAAACAATACATTGTTGTGGACATGGTAGGAAAGTTGATCTCTCTGAAAAAAGAAGTCCTTCCTTGAAAGATAATATTTGTATCTTGCATAACAAATTAGTTTCATTTGGTCATTTGTTGTAGTAGAAACTATTGCTTTGGAAAGTGACAACGAAGACACTGAGTAGTTCAGGAAGACAAGAGAGGAGGGTCCCGAACACTCTTCCTCAGCTCAGATTTCTGTAAATTGCTGTTGATATAAATTTTTTTCAAACTTGGCAGAAATATACTTCACTGACTACTCTGAATTCCCATGCTGACACTAATTGTGGCTTTCACAAAAGACAAAGCATTTAATTTTATAGTAAGTGATATTAGCATAATGGGTTATCCAGCATTTCTGTCTGCCTAGGATTCTCTGTCTTTCCTCCAGTCTGTTGATGCAAATTGCCTCCTGAAAATAAATCTTAAGTCTTGCCTTATAAAATGCTCACCATAGTAGTGTAATTAAAAATGAAATACTAACCATTTTCAATAAAACAAAGCTTCTGTATCACCTGCATGGGAAGTTAACAGCTTCAGCAAAACTAACCATCACAGCTGTTGTTGTTTTTATTTTACTTTTTCCTAGTTAAGGCTAAATGGTTTAAATATTTTTTTTGTTTCACAACTGACCAGTGTAATGAATTTTTCAAGGCATTGTTCTTCATTTTTGTGAGTACATCTCTCTCTCTCTCTCTCTGTGATGGTAGATGACACTGGCCTAAATTCACTGTGAGATATCCTCCGCTGGGATGGCTTCCATCAGTGAAATTAGGAGAAGCCAGTCTATTTTCTGTAATGCAGACCCTCTTCATACATCTCCCAAAATGGGTACAGGCAGTTTCAGAAAGTCTTCAGAGCTGTTTTGTGCATAGTGCTGAGAACTACAGCAAGAGGGAGGGTTAGGAAAAATGATTTATGTCATACTGCAGTGTCTCAAACTAGCTTGGTTTCTTTACTCGAGCATATTTCATACATTTCATCCTTGTAGAAAGTTAGAACTATAGCTGTCAGTAGCAGAGCCTGTATAGTGTAGTCCCCACAGCTCTAGAATTCATTATCCCCTTGATCTGTGAGGTTCCATCTACTTCAGAAAAGGCTTTATAAAACTATCTGTCTATCTATCTATCTATCTATCTATCTATCTATCTATCTATCTATCTATCTCTCGTCTGCGGCTCTGTTTTATTGTAGTGGATTGTCTCAACAATGGACTGTGACTGATATGTCAATATCTGTGTTCAGTGGAAAGGCTAAAAGTAAATTGAGGGAAGTTACTGTTTATTTTACTTGTTTATTATTTCTTCTCAGTGCTTGCTTTAAATGGCTTTTTATGGCTTCTGTTAACCATATTAGACCACTACAAAAGAATCATTAAAATGTTTTCAATATATACACATAAGAAAAATACATACATACGCAAATAAAGAGTTCTGCTCACATTGTATCTACCTGGACTCAAGTGGTGACAGATGCTGCAGAGGAGGGTAAGACCTTGATACCCTCCATGGTAGAGACCATGGTGCCTTGTGTCTGGCACAGGATGTCAGAATGCTGCATGTAATGGGGACAGAGTCATAGATTAATTTAAGTTCTGATTGCTCCCTCACATGCCTCTTTGGATCTTCACAGCACAGCCCACCCTCCTGTCCTCAGTGCAGTGTAAGATTTCTCTTGTCGCTTTGGGGCCAGATAGGAATTCCCCCTTTTTCCCGTTTTTTCCCCTTCTACTTTATACTAAATTTGTGAGACTTGGTCAATGGCCTTGAGTGGCATCATGAAACAGGTAGCGGGGGAGGTAGCGGGGGAGAAAATAAGTCTTGAGTGATCACCTTTGGCAGGTAGCGGGGGAGAAAATAAGTCTTGAGTGATCACCTTTGGTATTCTTTTGGGTAAGCTAACACTCTGAAACCTCCCCTGGGAGGGTTCTACACCCTGAAAAGAGTGGAGAAGGGGGCTACCTTTGAGGTTAACTTGGGGTCCAGGCTCTCACATGCAGAGTTCTACAACTTCAGTGGGAGTCCCTAGCATTACCTTCTAATTACAGCTGGTTAGGAAATAATCAAAATATTTAGATTGCCCTCAAGGCTGAGTTGTTTTGCCCAAGTGAAGGTTGAGGAGGTTGTCAAGGAGTTGACACGTGGCCTCCATTGGACCCACACCAGGTTGCTCTCCAGGCCAACTAATCTTAAAAAGGTTAGTTCATATAAAGTGGCCCTTATTTAACCGAATTCTCTGTGTCTGGTCTCATTATCCATGGTTGGTTATCAATTGTACTATGATAATTTTAGGAAAGGGCAGACTTTAACTGATCATTTAGAATAGACTTTCATGTGTGCATATGCAAAAACACTCCCATGCATGTGTGAACACAAAGACACAAACACTATTATGTAAATTTCATATTCCAGGAAAGTATGAAAGGCAAGGATAGTCACAGCATCATATCTTGTAGTTATTTAAGGCTGCACTGTTTTTTGCAACTAATTCAGTTCAAACCCATTCCTATCATCCCACAGATTCTAAGAGGTGAAGACACTTTCAGAATTTCAGCTATCCCAGCAGTTATGTGCCTAATATGTTTCATTTTTGTATTGAAATATCCATTTTGCATCACCCAAGATTTGCCCTAGAAATCCATACACTAGCAAGGATTGTGATTAATTTCAAAGAGAAAAGAAATATACAAAATGTACACATTTGTGTTTCACTGAAAATGTGAAATTAATTTTTTAAATCTGCACAAATTATATTTAATCAATGTAAAAATGTGTAGAAAACACAAAATTGGCACAAACTATGCAAACAAAAATGCATACATATTTCTGTGCAAGGAAAAGAAAGTCTTGCAATCTAATTCAATCTTGGTGGTAACTTAAGAAACTGGTGTCACAAATTTTCACACCAGGAAAAAAGGGCAGCTGTACCCTTGTTCACCATCTGTGAAATGTACACAGAGTAATATTGGAGAGCCAAAAGGTCAACACCTCTTCCTTTTTTCTGGCTTCAATAACACCAATCTGCATTACACAGCCAAAGATGTTAGTCATGCTGTCAAAGCTCAGTGCCCTTGGATCTTGGCCTAGAAGTCCTCTAAGGTTATAGGCAAATGGAAAGTAGCATCTCCCCTATAGTCCTGTATGTATGTGAACTTCCAGAATAAGACTGAATACATGAGACCAGTGTGCAGCAGAGTGAGAAACACTGATTTTAATGTAGCACTAGAAGCTGCAGGTATCATCACAGAGTGGTTTGGAGAATTTTTGTGTGATAAGAGCCCTATCTGAATGCATTTTAAAACAATGTGAATTGTTTTCTAGCGGAAGCAAATCAGTGAGATTTGCTTTGTGAGTTTGTCAACCTGGTGGATTTTTTGCTGTTTTTTTTTTTAGCTGTTGCGCCCTAAATGAAATGCAAAGATCTAAGATCCATTGAACAAAACTGAGATTTAGTTCTGCTTGGTTTGCTTTTTCAGTTCAGTAACTATGCTTTCAATGTAAAGTTCTAAACAATGTACATTTATTTTTTTAAAAAAATAACAAAAACACATATCAAACAGTAGGTAATTCAAAAAGTAGTTAACACTGACAAAAAAAAATGGGCTGCATTTTTATTTCTTCCCATATCTCTGTACTATCTTTTCTTATTAAGATTTTTTCAATACCCAATAAGCTTTTTCTATGGCTTGCCAAGACTTCTAGAAATAACCAGTGAAGAAATAATGGCCTGTAATATGATTATGTCATTTTCATGGACACCCATATATAAAATTTTGCACCCTGTTGGATATGCTCTGATTTCCAGGAGAATCCTTTCCAATTTAGTTCATACCAAATAAACCACTAAGGCATTTCACACACTCTTAAATTTTTGAATTAATCAAATAGCTGTTCTTGCTTTTGTTCTGAAACCATCCTCTACAATCTATTTCTATGCATAGTGATTAAACCATTGAATGGTATTCCTGATATCTTTAAAATGTAAATTTACAAACAATCTTTTAAGGAATTGTTTAACACACTTTCCTGGAAACGGTCACATTCATATGAATGAAATATTGGCTTCACAGTTAGAATGCACTGGGCTTAATCATGTTGTATGTTCAGTATTTAGAGTGTAAATTGCAATTTAAAGCAAAACGTTATGGACAGTATTACTTTGCTGATGACCAAAATATGTATCAACTGTCAGTTTGAATGCATCCTGTAAAAAATGTCATTTTCCTTAAGCACAATGTTATTCAGTCAGCTATTAATTTTCCCTCAATTTTTTCCTCAGTGTACAGATAGATATTTCTCTTTGGGGAAATTCTGTTGTATTTTTCAAGCATATTTTGAACACAGATGTTTAAAACACTAGAGGGTGATTTTACATGGATGATAAATGGAGGAGAATTACATATTAGAGAAAAGAATGCTATCAAAGCCCTAATAACTAAAACATACAACAAAGGCACAGTCTTGAAATAGAGGCATACATATGTGTCTTTCATACATGGAAAGAGAGGCTGCAAAGGTCAAAATAGGCTAAGTTTCAGCCAATGGGAGCCATTAACACAGAAATATTGTGACCATTTGTTTCCAATATGCCATCAGAATCATAACCTTTTCTACGTACATCAGTATGCACTGGAAATTGGCCAGCAGTGATGCTATTTGAATTCTCTACACAGTCAATGCCAATTTAGACTGTGTAAATAAAAGTTTTATTCTAAATCTTAATAAAGGCTAATAAGAATGAAGTTCTGCTTCCTTTTTGACTCTCTCTAATCCTTCCCCTGTAATAGCTAATTGAACCCAATATTTCTATACCTTTGCAATTGGAAAGGGATAAGGACTCAGAACCAATATGAGTAGAGAGTTAGATTATGTTTTGTACATGACTCACACATGTGTGTGTGCATATGTTCATATACTTGTGTCAATGTGTATATAGACACATTGACACTTTGGTGCTCCTATGAAAACTCCCTGAATAATGTGTTGTCCAACCTTTTATAATAAAGTAGAATATAAATTTGAACAAGGAGAATATTTGCAGAAGAAAGCAGATTCTCCTGCTTGTACACATGCCCTCTCTTCGAGAAGAAATTGCCACAATATATCAAAAGAAATGAATAGTAACAGAAGCCTTCAGAGCTCTTAGTATGGTCAAGTCATGTCTTCTTTCCCAATTCCCGACACACTGCTTTGCTCATAGTTTGGGGTGTCAAAGTCCATGCTCTGCTAGACCTAACAGTGTTCTAATAATTTAAGAATATTTCACATTTTCAACCTTTGGGACTCAATAGGTATTTTGTGATTTCTTTTGCTGCCACTACCTCTTTGGGAAAGTTATGATATTTCAAATCCATGCCAATTTCTCAGAGGATCAATCAAATCCTTCAGATAAACCTTTCTGGCTGTCATTGTGTAAGGGTTGGCTTCCATCTATAGGGTTTTTAGAAACCAATTTTCAGCTTGATCGACTATTCTGAAAATTGGAAGCTATATAGACACAAGATAATTCCAGAAGCTACCAGAAATCTGGTGATGTTGGCTTTTCTCCATTCTGCTTTTGTTGGTTCCATTAGAATTCTTCCCGTTCAGTGGAAGGCTCATAGGATATGCTGGTCCAGAAGTTAGGCAAAAAGAATTGCTTTCTTGAACAAGCAACAAGAAATTCCTGATTCTATTCAGAGGCAGATAAGTCAGGAGATCTTATCTGCACAGCCTCTCTATGGTCTGCCTGTATGTTTGTTGTGCACTTGTTTACCATGACTTTAAACTACATGGCTCAAATTGTGGAACCCCATCTGCCTGAAACCACCACATAGATAATCTGGAATCATTAAATTTTGTTTGCTGGCATTCTAGAATTCTGCACCATCTGGATCCATCCTATCTGCATGCTTATAAGACTAAATGCTGATCCTGAATGGATTTATAAACAATTATATAGCAGGGGGTGATATCTGTTAAGGCTTATCCTGGCTATTGGTCTCAGACCATGATATGTGTGAGATCAGTCCAGAATTTTTAAAATGAACATCCAATGAGTGTATAAAATAAGGGCCCTATCATATTGTTATAGCACTATTATTCCACTTCAACTCATGGTATGGAATCCTGGGATTTGCAGGTTAAGGAGGAACATTTAGAATTCTCAACCAGAGAGCTCTTTGGGCCTCACTAAATTACAAACTCCAGAATTCCATAGAATGTTTTCATGTCAGTTAAAGTGGAATAATATCACTATTACAGTGTAGTGTGATAGGGCCCTAAAATTGTGACAAAGAATAAAGTATTCACCAAAATTTGTGAAAAGCCTATCTTATTTCAGAATATAGAGAGGCACATATTATAGAGTAGATGTTTTTGAATTTCACTGAATCTAATTGAAGATGATTTCTGAAGCCATTTTCAAACACAATAAAAACATAAGGCATCTATCTTTTTTAAAAAAACTAACAGGAATTTTCTTAAATGATTAACAAACTGAATATTTCAATTTTTTTCCTCTACTGCTGACCTCTGGGACCTTTTCACTCTGGGGCTCTTTCACACTGATTCTCCTCTAACTGCTGTGAGTCTGTCCTATGTAATCCTGAGTTTTGTAGGTTACAGAGGCATTTAGAATTTTCTGCTAGAATGCTCTAATACTTCCCCAAATTTCAAATCCCAGGATTCCAAACGATGCAAACATAGCAATTTAGGTAGAATTTCGGTAGAGCCCGAGTGCTCTTCTACCCGTTTTGGCTTTTCCTATTCTCTTCAGCCTTAGAAGCATGCAATTGTATAAGGGTAAAGAAAGAGCATCCTTCTCTGGGATATGATATCCTTTAATAAAAGACCTCTTTAGTCCCATTGAGTTTCTCGTGGATTATTGTTCAGCCAATGATACATGAAGAATTCCGGTACGTAAACAATAATAAGCTATCACTCCTACTGACTGCATTAAAAATAGTTAAATAAATAGTATAATAAGCACATAAAATGAAATACCTTCATGTGAGCTAAAGATGTGGCTGGAAGTTGAGTTTTCACCATGTATTTCAGATGAGCATTTCTGCACATATTTATTCTGAAGGAAGTCAGTCCTATTCCTAAATCATAGCCTGTGGCTGTAAGCTATTCAATTCAACATTTTTAAAAATCAAATACTATGAGGAGAAGCACAAACATTAAGATAAGATTATCTGCTTAAACCTAAAAGGTATTAAAAGCAGAAATATATGCAATTTCTCCCAAGGATTCCTATTAGCTGAGTATTATAATAAAAAAAGAGGCAGCAGTCTTGTTTGGATTAAGCATTAATTTAATAGACCCCATTCAGCTCTCCTCAGTCAGAAGGACAGAGCAGAGAGAGGATAGAATCCATTGACTTATTAGTTACCACATGCTTCAAATGACGTGCTCACCTTTCCCAGGGTGGGAATGCATATGCTGAAGAACACTGAGAAGATAGATCCTTCTGGGACAACATAGTCCGGTGGTGAAGGGCAATAGTCCCCTAGAACCATCTTTGCATTTAGTCCTTTAGGAAGGAGCAAACAACCACAAAACCATGAGACCAGATCCTTTCTTTGCCAAGCAATCCAGAAGTGTAGCATGAAAGCAGTATTTTAAAAATCCATTAACAGTTCCAGCTGGATCATCAGGGATCTCACCTATTTCTTTGCATACTCTAGCAACATCAAAGTGGCTTGATGCCAAATTTTACTATAAAATCTTCATGGATGAGAGAAGAATATGAATGAAGTGAAAAGAGGAAAAGAAAAGAAAGTAGGTAAGGCAGTGAATAGACAAGAATACTAAGGGATGTGAGAAAGCATGAAAAACAAGAGCAAACAGATGTGTAGAGACACTTGGGACTGGCAGTTACATTGCCTATATAATTATCACCTGTCAGTCCATCTTGACAATATTTTCATACCTGTTCCCATAATTTGATGGAGAACTCACTAGTAAATGTTTATTGTAAAATGATAATTTTGGATGCATTTTAGTACACTACTTATTTTTTTCTTCAAAACGTTGAATATACTAAAAATGTTAGGCAATTCAAATATAATTGTCAGTAGGTGAGTGCCTAGTTTACCTAATGGTAATCAAATCATGTGAAAAAAATACTTTACTAGATTACAACTCCCAGTTTACTTTTAGTCATGGTATTTAGCAAATTCTGGGATTTGAACTACAAAAAAATTACTTCTCCAAGGTCCAGCCTTGCTCTGTCCAGTACATATGTGAGAGATTGAGCTCCAATAATTCTAAGGTTTCAGAAGAGTTCTATGGATACTGTGGACTACTAAAAAGACAAATAAATGTGTGCAAATGTGCAAATGAAGCCTGAACTCTCACTAGAAGCCAAGGTGACTAAACACAAACTGTCATGCATTAGCTTTATCATGAGAAGAGATGACTCAATAGAAAAGAAAATAATGCTTGGCGATGTAGACGGCAGTAGGAAAAAGAGGAAGATGGACTTACTGATGGATAGACTCAGTCAAGAAAACCACAGCCTAAGTCTGCAAGATCTCAGCAAGGCTGTTGATGATAGGGTGACTTGGAAGTTTCTCATTCATAGGGTCACCATAAGTCAGAGTCAATTCGATGGCAGTTAATAACAAACAACAGTGTAGGCAAAACACACAGTTCCGGCTTCCGGCTCCTTACTGCTGTTCACCACTCACACTATCTGCTGTCTGAGGCAGCCTCATTCTGCTTAATTGTAAGTCTGGCCTTGGTGCAAAGAGTAAGTTGCATGATCGAGGCAACAGCCACAAAAGAAGACACACAGACCGAGTGATTGGAGGAAGAAAAGGCTACAACTTTATTGGCTAGAGTGACAGATAGAGTTGGCATACATGAAGGTATGGATCCGGGCATCAATCAACCCACCTGTTGACTGATGAAACCGATCATCTGACACGTAGCTGGATGGCCTGCTGCTGGCTTGCCACCGGGGTGCATGCTGCATGCCCTCCCAAGCTGGGCATGTTTGCCACTCACTGCACCCCCTGAACCCAACAGAGACCCGAACATCCCCTTCCATGTGGCAAAGGCACCCGCTGTCCTGGATCCAACGGCCATGTGACCACCTGTAAAGTTATGACAAGAAAGAGCAAAAACAATGCTTTACAAAAACAGAAAACAAAAGGATGAGGTGCCACCACAAAAAGACTGGCAAGCAGCCAGGGCTGGCCCCATTTAAATTCCCAGTGAGCGAACCTGAGTGAAGTCCCTCAGCCAATGAATCCAAAGTGGATGTTTTGAACTCATTGGCTGCCAGGGGAACAAAAGGGGAAACACAGGCATGAGCAATACATGCATGCCTTAAAATGGCCACTGCTGAATCCAGTGATCTGGAGGAGGCTCCCGGATCATGCTACAGCGCCTAGATCCACAAAGGTGCTGAATGGTGAGTTTTTCAGTGCAATTAACATAAAAGGTCATTCCAAATTACATATTAATCATTCTAGTATACCTAGTACACTAGCATACATAACATACCAAAAATATAGTAACTTTTGGGATTAGAAAAACTGACACAAATTTTATTATGTACAACTGCAGCTGGTTTTAGGTTACAACCTTCATTTTGCTGTAATGGTAAAGAGAATAGTTATTAAGAAATCCTCAGTGATTTGCATCTGAGGACAGCATGTTAACAGTTGCTGCATGTATACAGCTTTGTAAAAGGATCTGAATTTTTTTTTTCCCTCAGAAGGAGATAACTAAATTACCATGAAAAATAACAGACTTTGATTCCACTACAAGGGTGATGTGTGCCTTGAACACATTTAAAATTAAGTAGTAAATGCTGTAGGAAAGCTTGTAGTGTGTCTGCCAACTTTAAGTATGTCAGTCCCAGAGTCATTAAGCTGACATCCATAGTTGTGCTACTTCGAGTTACATTGTGGGATTCCATACCTTTAGTTCAGGAAAACAAATTTAATTGAAAGGAACTTGGCAGAATGCTTCTAGGAATACATAGAGCCCAGAATGCTTCTTTATTACTAGGCAATAATAGAATTGGCACTGGAAGCATGAAATTAATTGAGCCTTTACAAAAAGAAACTATACAAAAAATAATACTTATCGTTCCAATGGGACCTTGCAACAAAATGTTGCAGTGTGGAGTGTTTCTCTTTGGAGGTTAGCCTAGCTTGGAAATCTATTTTGAAAAGCATTTTTTTTCAAGTTATTCACCAGAGTTTTGAAAAATTTTGTCATTTGTCAAGGCAGCAGGTTTTTTTCAAGTCCTTGTTACCTGGTGCTTTTCATTCTGTTACAAGTTAATTACTTCTTAGGGGGACTCTTAGGACTGCAGCCAAGATGTGCATCACCAGACATAGCTAGAAACAATGAAGCTCTGTTATCACAGCTATGTCTTATAACCCAATAGCCCAAAACATACATTAGAAGCAAGGCAGCCATACCAGCCAAAGGATTTCTGAAAGCAATTGAGCATGGAGTCCTGTGAAGTCCTGTCAAACTCCTTTTCAATGATGGCAGGGGATGGATGCATCATCATTCCCTCTCCTGCTCTGCGATGCCACAGAACTCCTTCAGTTGGTATAGGTGTGAGGCTGGAAATGTCACCAGGTGATACTGGTATGTAGAATTCCAGCCTGTTATTAATTTTAGCTGTTAATTAATCTTCGCTGCCACCACCCACTGAATTCTGGACACTTGGAACAGCACAGTGGGATGCTGTCCAGACATGTCAATCCCTAAGCTTAAGGATCTTCCTTTTCTCCTAATCTATCTAGCGTTGGCATGGGAAGGAGAGAAACAGGGTTTTACAGAAAGTATTTATTAAAGGCATGCACATGAACAAGGCAAATAACACACATGGGAGGCTTCCCCCTCCCAGGCACGCTTAGTTACAAGTAGTTACAAAAGAACAGATATAAAAGCACAGATACATTCTTTAGATTAGCCAGCTCCAAAATAACAGAAAAGTCCCTAACGTGACTAGATAACTATTTCTAGTACTCACAGTTGTTCCTAGGCTTAGATGTTCTAAGAGGAATGAAGGCAGGAGGCGAGGTGAGGCCTACAGCCTGCTACTGGCACAGAACCCCCCTCCAGGAGGTTCCTGGGTTGTTGTCTCTTTGTTATCCCTTTGTTCTCTCTCGGCCACATGGCCTCCCAAGAAGTTTTATAACTTCTCCTTGGAAGCATCTCGAATCATCT
This sequence comes from Ctenosaura bakeri, assembly GCA_948474755.1. Lineage (NCBI taxonomy): Eukaryota > Metazoa > Chordata > Lepidosauria > Squamata > Iguanidae > Ctenosaura > Ctenosaura bakeri. Next base: position 376,315 of record CAOLHI010001107.1, on the reverse strand, counting down.
TGAAGATGCTCACCTCTTACCTTTTGATTGGTCAGTTCTCACCCTGTGACCTATGATGCTGACCCACATGACCTATGATGCTGACCCACACTAAAATGTAATCTAATCCCAACACCTCATTAACCCTTGGTTTACCTGAAGAGGGAAGTGTCCCCCTTTAGCTAAGTCTAGATAATGGGAAGCCCTATTATCACAATAGGTGCCTGGTTTCTCAGCTGAGTTGCAGGTGGAGAGCATTGGCAGTCATTGCAATGATGCCAAGATTATAAATGTGACTTACAATATTTATGATGCTGTACATACTGTACAACATTGTAAATAATAAACAGGATGGCAGCCAGCATAAATGTGATAAATTCCCCTCTAATTGCCTCTAAAAATGTTTTAAATGTCTTTTAAATGTAACTAGGGGGAAAAAGTAAACAGAAATAATTCAGTTCACCAAAAATTCACATCCACTTGTTCCCACTTGCATACCTTAGAAATAGAACTTCACTGTACTTTTTTTGTCTCCCAAAGTATCTTATTTCAGACTGGCATATGACCTGTAAACTTGTTACAATCAAGCTCTGAAGGTTCTGCCCATTCCGATTTTTCAACCTTGACTGGTTGTCTTAAGTCTTTTTCAAAGAACCACAAACTTTTATTTCTCATTTCTCATTATGATTATCCAGGATTTCCTGATGTGAATATGCAATGCATTCCATTAAAAAAAAGAAGTAAAGTAGCATAAAATCATTTTATACTGAACATACAGTTTTTTATTGCTGAGATCCAATTAAAAATTTTGCTTTAACTCTCAAGACAAGAAAGGGCTTTCTAGCAAATTGCTCTGGATGTAATGCAGCAGGATCTTCAAAATACACAAATACATTTTTACATTTTACACATCACTTACCCATCACTTAGACTATAATCATGAGACTGCTGGTACTACTTGCAATGGTAAGCTATGAATCAAATCTACTGATCTGGATCCAAATCAAGCCTAGAAAAATGATAACCCTGGATGATAAAAGTCAAAAACCAAATAGAATTGTTTTATAAAACAGATGTGTTAAAAGAATGTCCTTTTTATACAAAAGCTAATATCCTTCCATTCAGGTGTTTGTGTAACACTCAGGCAGCAGTTAAAAACACAAAATACAATAAAATTATGAAATACACGTAAAGTAAACAATCCAAAATACATTACATAACACTCAAGAAATAAATGCCTGCCTGAAAAAGATCTATCGTCATATACAGAAATACAGTCAGAACAAGGAGTTCCATTTTACTATGACCATTGAAAAGTTCTTTCTCTTGTCCCCTTCAGCCATGAATCCACCATAGGTGGGATGGATTCTTTTTCTAGACAAGAAAGAGTGCCATGTACAAAAGTTGTTGCAGCATAAATATTGCTTTTCCAATAATTTTGTCCCCACCATTTTTCAGTGAACCATGAGGCTGAAGAAGAAAAGAGACACACTTGGGCCCTTTCCGCATGACAACTGCATCCCAGCATGAATGCAAAAAGAGTGGGACCACAACAACACTTCTGCATGACATTGTCATGGTCCTGTACTTCTCGCATTCCCAGCCAGCGCTATCACAGGGTAAATCATTGACGGAGTTCCTCTGTCAATGACCCCTGATCATGCAATGCTCCTGTCCTTCCTCGCCATGCAGAAGGACAGGAAGTATGATGGAGGTATTTCTTTCCCCAGCACAGCATGAGAGAAAAGCCCAGCTGCACTGTGGATGGCAGGCATGTATCTCTCATGCTCCCTTCTGAAGGGTGTTGGTCAGGTGTGGAGGGAGAATTCCCACCACACTCCCTTCCTGCCAAAGGTACTGCCATGATTGCTACCAGAGGACAATGGGATCAGGTAACATGCGGACATGGCCTTGGTAGCTAGGAGAGAGTCCCATTTGAAGAAGTGATGGGGGAAACTGAAATTCTCAGGGGTTCAGGAATCATAAATAGTGTGCATTTAACCTTTCCACCTAACTCTGTTAACATTCCATACACTGGAATTCTCTATAGACTCAAAAATAGCCCTCTACTTATTAAGTACAATATTTTATTTTGTTTTATTTAAATCCTGGTCATGGGGTTAGAGTAAATCCAATTGTGTGACTTTATTTCTTATTGCATCTCTTTATGAGTTTTAGTTCAGAAATATCTCTTTGCATTTCCCTTGTACACAAATAGCTGCCTTAGAGTCAGTTACTGAGTAGGGAGGAAGAAAATTCTGGGAAGAAGTCTTGATCACCTGGTTTTTAATATTTTCACTTCAGGTATCAGATTTGTGTCAGTTTCTTTTTCAAAAACACTGGACTGATTGTTCTGTGTAAAATACATATGACATTGCAGGTAAATAGTTACCTTCAAATGTACTGTTGTTTGCCAGCAATATGCCAGCAGCATATATGACTTTAGCTTGCAGATCTGCTAGAAGCACAGTATGCTGTTGCCAAATCATGTTTTGTGAGTCTATCATGCCTAACAGTTCATTGAAAAATTATTCCGTCATACAGCAGTCATACAGCAGTCAACATCAAAAGATCTACTGTGAGCATTCTAAAGGAGTCACAATTAGGTTTATTTTAAGTTTTCAGCAAGACTCATTTCATTGAAACAAAAATCCTCTCCATTTCAAAACCATGTTTAAGAAATGCAGAGCTTATTGAGGACTTGGAGTTATTTATATAGGTATTTGGACCCTAATCTTTTCAGTGGTCTGTGTCATAGGCCTTTTCCGCATTTTGTTTTTACAACGGGGCAGCGCGTCCTCCAGCGAGGACGTTTGCACTTGGGGGTGAACTGGATCTGGACTACTTTCTATAGTTTCAGATTTCAGCCCACTCCAGAACGACCAGAACTGGTGGTTCACCGTGCTATTGAAAGACCACTTAAAACAGGGCTTTCAATAGCCTGGCGCGCCCCACTCCGTCGCTGCGCTCCTGTGTAGATCTGCAGGCTCACACCAGCATGAGGCTGCAGATCTTCCAGGGGCAGGTTTCTGGCTGGCGAGCTTCTCCGGTTCGCGGAGAGCCTCCACCAACTAGAAGCCGCCGTTTTCGTCCCTGGAGCAGTGTGTAGCACGGCCACGCACTGCTCCGGATCAGCGTGGATCGTCGGAGGGAGCACGCCAGTCCAGTGAGTAACAGAATGCCCCGTTTTCTTCCCAAAGTGCGAAAAAGCCCATAGTTCATTATATCCTCATTGGTTATTTTTCAGAATATGTACAACAGGTCATAAGTTTCACCATACCAGTTCAAAGTGAGACCTAGAAGAGTAAACTTGCATTGAATCAAGACTGCCTCACCCCAAAATATAAATAAGGCCACAAATGCTGTAGTTGTAATTTTCAACAACACCTACATGTCTCAAAATTCTTGATATCTAACCTCATTTCATTTTTCATGAGATTTTTCCAAGTACATCATAGTTTATCTGAAAAGATACTTCAAATCTCATTTATATATATTGTTAGCTGTTGTGTGGATATTATAGTAAAGAGATTGTTTGGATGAAGAAAGCTCTTCTCTGACCCAATCATAAATTTCTTCATATTTGGGGATGGGGTGAAAAAGCGTGTAATTTGAGAAAAATAATGATAAACAATTATTATTAACAAGGCATATATAATTACTTGCATTCAACAAATTCAATCTATAAAGTAGACAGATTTTGTTACAAAGCCTGAAGGCTTTCAGAATCCCATCTGTCACAATGTTATGTCACATTTTATGTTATGTCATATTGCAGTGGTGGCCAAGATACTGAAGACCATTTAAATGTATTCATGAATAAGGGAAATATTTGTCTTTACTTGACTTCATACATAGTATGTAGCCCATTCCAAATAACAGATTGGAAAGCATGCAACATATTACCTACTAGCAGGGAACCAATTGACAATACCACCAAAGTGCTGTGACAATTAAATGCTGCTTAAAATGAACATGATACTACTGGTTGGGAGTAGGCAAGGAACTAGTCATATTTTATTGCCAATAAAAGTAAAGTACTGAAAACATGCATATTAGATTAGAGCCAGTCTAATTGGGGGATATGGGTGACTTGAAGTACAGTAATGGGAACAGGCAGTAATTTGTGTCATGATACACCATGTCACCCCTACTTGGAATTCCATTGGGCGATATTAATTCAAGCAGAGGTCTATGCCTCTAATAAACTGAGTAAATTGAGTCAATTACAAATTTCATGCTTTTATGACTTTTGCTTTAGTTAGATAACATCTCCAATTGAGTGCATTGCCCTCCAGAGATCTTGACCACTTACAAAGAACATATGTTTGCTTTGTAATATTATTATTTTGATTGCTCTTTGAAAAAAAATGTTCTTAACTATTGCCTATCACAAAAATATATGCTTCAATGTTTCATCTCTTAAGCAGCTTACAAGTCATGATAAATCACAAAATAAAGTATTAAAAGAATAAATGAACATATTAGTGTAGTACACATGGTGAAAGCAATAGAATAAAACCAATCCTTTTAACCTGGGAAAATAAAAGTTTGTTGCCTTGCACTGAAAATACATCTCAGTCATTACTAGGAAAGCCATCTTGGAAAGATTTTTGAAAAGCAGGGTACTGTGATTGAGAAGGCATCTTCACAACTTTACTTTAAAGGGCAGGAAAATGTCAAGAAAGTTTCCTAAAGAAAACTTTAATAAATGCAAAATCATATGGAAGCAGGTGGTCTTTCAGGTGCTAAATTGTAAGATATCAAAGCTATTTCATTTCTAAAAGTGTCCTGAAATGAACTGAGATAGCCAGCCTTATCCAAGAGTTTCTGTAGTTTCATAATGACTTTCTTGTTTAGAAAGGTGATATTTGCAGCCAACCATACATGTTAACAGACCTAAGATCTAAAGAACATTTCTTTTGATGTTTATCTCACAATTTCTGTGTTAGATCCTGTACGAGGAGAGGGGTGGGACATAAATTAATTAATTAAATAAAATATATACATAAATTTCCTTCCAGGTGTAAGGACCTGATCTCTTTTACAAGGACCTCCTGGGGTCAGTAAGCCAATTCTTGCCCTGCTCATTGTTTTAAGATACCCTCCAGTTTCCCTGATTTGGTAGGGACATGTCTTCCACTGTCCTCCTTTTTCAATTTCTTTCATAGAGAAAATCTAGTTTCTCTCTCGTTCTTCTACATTTCCTTTTTGTCCTAAGCTTACTTCAGTTGCTGGACACTATGTTGAAACTGCATAAGTAGTTTGCATTCAATTAACTCAGCAGGGGGAGAGGAGACAAGAGGCAAAATCTTGCCTGTTCCAGTAGCCTCCTGCAAAAGAAAATTTGCTGCAACTTCTCCTAACTTTTGTGTTCTTCCTCATTAATAATTTTTGCCATCATGACCACATTTTGATTTTGTTTGGCCACACATGACCTGGTTTTTATCTGTAAAATGTTGTCAAGTAAGTTTTAAGCCATGAAGATCAATGGACAGCAAATAAATTATAAGCTAAATTCCTCCAAATATCAAGATATCTTCAGCCTTCAATAACCGAAATTACTTAATCAAAAAACAAGACCAGACAATAGTACTCTGGACAAATCAATAAACTGAAAGGAAAAACTAATAGAAGGTTGAGACAAATCTGAGCAACCTGAAGTGCTTAGCAGGTCATAGTGAGCCACTGAGTGTTCGTGTACACCATTTTCCAGACCCTCTTGGAGGAAACTGTTAACCACTTAGAAGAATTCCACTGGCTGATATTGTGCAGATGTGATAGTAGTGGATACACACTTACCATCATCCACACCATCACCAACCATAACACTGCTTCGGGGTTGTCCTCCACCATTTTCACCAAGGAATTTTAGATATAATCTATCTCATTTTCAAATAGTAGATAACATGAAAAGAAAGAGACAGTGAATCAACAGCTCCTATTAAGGAGACTTTTTGCTACAATCAGGAAGGAACTGCATATTCCCATCCTTCCAGAAGTAATAACAGAAATGCTTTTGAAATTAGGAGGATACAAGTATTCTGGAGTGAGGATACTGAGGCTCAGCTCTCCCTGCCCATTTTTTATTTGTTTGTTTGTATCTCCCTCTTCCCACCTTTGTCTCCTGAGACATCCCTTTGCCTGAAAGACCATGTAATCATTGGCATTATTCTAGAGAAGGGGTATGGAAGTGCAGGCTGCAAACTTGAACAATTCTCATTTCCCTCTCTGTTTCCCTCAAGTCTGCCCTCCAAATTTTGCATTTTGTCACTCGTGATTTAAGAGCAACTTTTGGTATAGAAAATTGCCCCCAATGCATTAAACCCACCTGCATATTTTGTTATAAGTCCCCTCCACATTGTTTTTTTTAAAAAAAAAATTACAATGGTGTACTTTCAGTTGTGTACTATAAGCGTGACTACAGTGCCTCACAGAGATATTCACACATGTACCCAACTTTTCCATAGTAAAAAAATATTTTACACTTTCTCAGTGTTGAGTGTCCTGTCTACATCAAGTGAAAGCAATGCCAAGGAAATCCAGCTCCAGGTTCTAGCATGACACAATGTAGAAAAGTAGGGAGGAGTGCCTAAACATTTTTGCAAGGCTCTGTAATCCTGTGCATATACTTTACTAGCCGAAGGTATGAAACTTAAATAAGTTTCTATATACTGTGCTTAGAATACTGGAGTAAAGCCCCAAAAGTAAATATAAAGTTTCAGTATAGTTTCATTGGTAATTGAACTCTCTGGGATTCTCTATAATACCTGCTCAGGAAAATTTATTCACTGCCTCTTATTTCTATTTCCCCCTAGCTCTATTAGTATGTGTACTTTATATTTATGTGGAAATGTATTGGTTGAGAGTGTCTTGAATTTTTCTTTCATCTGAATAGCTATCAACTGAAAGATTTACAATTCAACATTATAGCAGCTGGTTTTTACTGGTCCAGGAGCTATGCTTCTGCATGACATCATCGTTATCCAGCTGCTATCCCATACCTAAGCATCCCCAAGTTGCCATACCATATTCTATTTCCAGAAAAAATCCATTAAGAGCCTTGTATCAGCTATCATAGTGCAGTACTATTGTAGTGCTTGATAACACTTCCTGTTATGGTAGATCCAGCAGTGGGTGGGCTGTGGTGAGACCAACTCATTCCTCTCTCAATAACTCCCATGGTGTGGTAACTTTCTATTACCTCTGTTTTTTTTTTAATGTCTCCTTTACACACAACTCTTTATTTTTTAAAATACATTTTTTTAACAGTATAGGGCAAAAACGCAATAGTGTACTGGCATGTTATGCTGTTACAACATTGCTGCATTAGTAAAGCTTCCAAAAAAAAAGCACTGCCTAATCAGGGGTGGTGGAGAAGAGTGAAAGCAGGGTACCAGAGTGGCCAAGCATGCTGTAATGCAGAAGGAACACTAGTGGCAGTACCGCTACCCATCCACCTTAGGGTGAAGTGTGCAGAAAAGAACGTCTCTAATCCGATGGCATTGCACAAATGGCGATGCTGCTATTATAACACTATAATGCGCTAATTGCCTCTAGTGTGCAAATGGCCTCAGTCTTAGTTTAATATGATTTTATTGCACCCCCAGTGATAGATTTAAATAATATGATTCAAAATACTTATTCACTGACAATTATTAGGAACACAGATTTGAATGGAATAATTGAAGTCCAACAGTCACCACTTTATCAATTTTCCAAAATGTGTGGATAATTTTTGTTGTTGCTGTTGTGTGCCTTCAAGACTTTTCCAATTTATGGCAACCCTATTGCAGGGTTTTCTTGGCAAGATTTTCTCAGAGGAAGTTTTGCCTTTGCCTTCCTCTGAGATTAAAAGAATGTGACTTGCCCACTGGTCACCCAGGGGGTTTCCATGGCCAATTGGGGTCCAAACCCTTTTCCCTAGAGCTGTAGTCCAATGCTCAAACCACTACACAACACTAGCCCTCTTACTTTGAGATTAAGAATACATTATACTGTTTTAGTCAAAGCATACCCTGACATGCAAATTTTAAGATCCTAATATATTATGCTACATGGGTGAATAACTAACTATTATACATCCATAAGCATTTTATATTATTGTCCCGTGGCAGCAAATAAAAAAAATATTTTTCCAATATTTAATTTATTCTGACATTTTTACTACTTTATTCTTCAAATGATTTTTACATTGAAAGATGTTTTTCTCAATTACAAAAGAGAAATACATGAAGCAACATTACACAAACTCATTTCAAATCACCATTTTTCATGTACATATTATCTAACCAGATTCACTAGAGAATCAAATTCATTGAATGTATAGCATTCAGGACTCCAAATTTGTATCATTAATATCTAGAATGTTTGCTACATATTAGATTTCCCTTGCCCTGAAGTTTACCAACAGCCAGATGAAAGGGGAATTTGCTGAATTCCTCTCTGATAGTCACCATCTGTTATAGTCTGAAGTGTTACCATTGCCAATTAATGTGAAGATTCTTGAATTAAGTCTTCATGGCCATTATCAGTGAAAAATGCAATGTTCCAGTGATAAAACATATCAGAAGTGACTAGTCTTGCTATATTTTAACAATGTGGATCAGGCCAAAGAGGACAGAAAAAGTATTTTTTTAAAAAAAAAATCAGACTGTAGCATCTATTCTTCTTAAAGGAGAGAGAAAACAGAATATGGCAACACATTAATATGCCAGTTTGCCTCCCTATTAATATGCACAGCTGCAACTGCTGATTCTGTAGTTGTTACATTAACAATAGATACATCATTGTTCATAAGCATGGAATGGTTTAACTGAGATGAATGAAACCAAATGAAAAACTGAAACTGAATTATGAAAGAAATGTGATTCCCAGCTAGATTTGTACTTTGCATGTTTGGCATGCATTAACCTTGGTGTGGGAGTTGTGTGCCCCCTAATTACACAGTCAGCTTATTTTCAAAAGCTTCTAATCAGATGTTCACATAGCAGTGAGCATAGAAAACATACAGATAAAAGGGGGCATGCCTTTACATTTACATGGGCAAATACTACTTTCAAGCATTCCGCAGTGATATTTCTGTTGACATTGTAGATGGGAGGTTTATGTGATCTAGGTCAATGACCTCCTTGTTTCAAGAAAAATGGTTTCTTTTCCTGCAATGTTTAACAGACAGTGGTGAAGATTAAACACAGACTCTAACATAATCTTTTCATTTATATGGTAAGGAGAGACAGACAGACAATGCATATAGAATGGGATCTGAAGGTTCCTAACTGCTAGGTTTGTGGCAGTAGAAGTTGGAAAAGAAATTGCTTTGCTGTTACAGTAATATATGTTGAGGTTCAGTAGGCTAACACTCTTTTTTGAGTCTTTTCAGAAAAATCATGTTTGCAGGACAAGAAAATATGCAGCAAATCTTATTTTCCCGTTGAAATGATTGTCTTATGTAGTCAATTAGAAATATTATCTTTTAATGGAAACTGGGACAAAGTAGGGTCAGCAGGATCCCACGGTGTTTGCAGCCATGGATACTTATCATAATCCGTTAGGGGGAAAAATATCTTCATCTTATAAGCAGCTACAGAAAAGGGTATTGGGCACATCATGCTGTCTGCTATTAGCATAGCACTGCTATTCAGTCAGGCCTCTGCACAGTGCAAACTGGGTAGATCAGAACATTTCAGGTAGTTATCATCCTGTCTACTTTTAATGGAAAACAATTTCCTGTCAATTAATAATCTAATTTATTTTCTCCAATACTTGTGAGCAATATGATACTTGAAAGGCTTCACAGCAGTGTGTCACTCAGTTCCTGAATCTGAAATCCAGTAACTATAAACAAACAGAAGCCCTTAGTAATTCTGAGGGCTACTTCATATTTTATTTTATTTTTTTCTATGTGAAGATCAATCTGTATAAGGAAAAGTACAGACAGGAATAAAAGGTAACTCTTTCTTTGGTAACTTCTTCCCTCTCTCTCTCTCTCTCTCTCTTTTCTCTTTCTCTCTCCCTCCCTCCCTATCCCTCTTTCTCTTATAGAGAGGTGATATTCAGTTCCATACATCCTATATGACAATATACACGTGGTTAACTTGGATGAAGAAAGTTTATTTGGTTAATTTACAAAATAACTAGGATCTTGTGAATCATTCACCTTTTATCTAGTAGAAAAAGTTGCAAAGTGCTCCATTTTGATCTAGTACAGTCACTTCCTTGACAATTATAAAGATCAGTTTTTAGGGATGACACAGAAAGTAAAACTTCTCAGATAAAAGGGAAAGTCCCAAAATCAGACATATTAATATGATGAGATATCAGTTAGCTATTATGTATCTTTCCCTCTTTTCAGGTAAGTTGGTTATACATAAATAGTTAGCCTCACCAGTACATAGACAAGAGTTTTATTTTGTTATGCCATTGCATGACAAAGGGAGATGTCTAGATACTATTTGGAAAAACACCAGGACTTTGTCTCATCATGAAATCAGCTGGACATACTGCTTTCTATTTTTAAGGAAAAACTCCTCAATGGCACATTAGTGCTGCTTATACATTCTTCCACCTTTCTCAGAACCACCTTCTAAAGCAATGTAGGTCAGAGCTACATTTTGAACAGAAAAAGTTTTAAAATGCTGCTTGCATGTGAGTTAAGGGAAAAAAGATATTTCCTATTCCATTCTTTTAACGTCCCATGGGCATACTCTACCCTGTATTCAGATCCTCCTGTATTTCTGATTCAACTGGGGACATTTCTAAAATTAATCTTCAAATACATGCTATGTAGTTTTCAGGAGTATTCAGATCATTTGCATCTTTTGTCTCTTCTTCCTATGAAAGTTCACATGTACGAGCTTGTCCTAATTATAAACTGGCAAGAAGGAGGAGGAGGAGGAGGACAAGGGGAGAGGGAGATATCTCACATGATCAGATATTCATATTGATATTATATATTATAGGCCATGACCCAAAAATATTCCCAAAGCTTTCCTGAAATCACCACCAAAACAGTCAGGTGATCACTTCAGTATCATTCTTCTCCTACCAGTGTCCTGACCTTCAATACAAAGAATTTATAAAAGAATCAGCTATGGTCTTGATTGCTTCAGTTTCCTGTTTAGAACCTCACATTCTTGGGATATCTATTCACTTCCTCTAACATTTGTTTCTATAGAGATCAACAATAGAAGATAGTAGTAATTTGGTCACTGATGAGTCTTGGTAGCATTTATATAACATCTTAACATTAAACAAATATAAGCAGGCTAGAAACATGGCACATAAACCTCCTTAAGTCATTACAACAAAATCTTCAGTGTCCCTCTGTTTGACTCTTTCATGGATTCTTCCTCAACTTACTTACTATCAGACAACAGATAGCTTTGATCTGTCTAAGACCAACAGTCATTTGGCTAAAATGCTAGAAAAGACCAGCTTTCACGAGGCTTGAGGGGAAGAAAGGGCAAGGGGATGACTGTGGAATGCTCACTAAGGTGTCACAATTCTGCAGTGCAAGAAGAGAAGGGAGGAACTAGACCAGAGAGAAACAAAGTTCCATTAAACAATGGATATGGGATGTAAACAATGCCTCATCTGACTTGGCACAGGTAGCTTTTTGGTAACTTGGACATTCAAGAAGGAAAGAAATAGGAACAAGAATATTTTTCACAGAAGACATGGTATGAATGGACTTTCTGCCTAGGTTTGGCCAACTGTTGCATTATTCAAAGATTCACTGTAAGTTAGGCTGCTATTTTCTTAGTGTAATACGAAAGACACCTTAACAAAAACCAAGGCCCGATTCTCAGTGGAATCTCAAAGACTGGCAGGTTTTTCAATGCAGGAGGGTAAACATGTAAATAGTGATGCTTGGGTTTAATTTCTCCCAAGACACAGGCTGTATGTGACATGTATGGGGTGCAAAAAGGCTATGTGGGCATCTTTCTGGATGTAAAGTTCTTTGATGGGTATTTTGAAGGACTGTAATGGGTTTGCTTCACTGGTGCTAGAGCAGCTTCTTAGTATTTCTTGTGCAGTGTTCTGTACTTCTGAAGTCTCTCCTTTAATTCTGAATTCTGCATGTCAGTTCATGAAGCTTCACTTGTTTGAGACTAACTGGACAGTTCTATACGTTTTGGGAATTTCTGTGTCTGCTTAATAGAGAGTGGGAGCCATTCCATTTGCACAAGAAAAGAAGGTTTTTTTTGCTGTTGGGGTTCTGTGCCAGTGGAAATTTTGCTAGGAAAATACTGGGAATAGTCACAGGACTTGCTGTCCACACTGAAGAGATTTGGTGCCACTGTTTCCCACTGTATAATATCAGCAAAGAAAAAACAATTCAAATAAACTACTCTGTGCTGTAAACTCCTAAAACTGATGTTGTGTGCAATGTAATCAGTTAGAAACATGCAGCAAGACATTTGATATGTGTGTTGTATTTTAAACAGACCAGAGTTTGATTCTAGAAACTTGACCGAATGACAAATGACTCAATGGATTATCATCAAGTATCCTGAAAAGCTTTCTTGCTTACAAGAGTATGTCATGCAAATCAGGTTATTAATAGCATGCATTCCTTTCAGTCTAGATACTAAGGGGCGGGGGAAAAAACTCTGAGAAGTACTGATTTAGCTCACACTATTCTTTTTGTTTCTTTAACTGGACAGCTCTATTTATCTGTTATGTTCAAAGTATTCCATAGTGCTTTACCTCAGCAGTTCTCACTTAATCAATGGCAGCTTGAGGTTAAGACCCCTGCTTTGAAAATGTACTTTGTAGATTTCATTTGTGTGTTTGCCAACTTTTCCTTCCCCCAACACACATGGAATTTGCTATGGAAGATCCTAGTTTTCTTTCATAGGAATGAGAGAACAATGCAAAAATACATGCTTGTATAAAGGTTGTCCTTATGGATAATACTGTATGCAGGACAAATGCCAGGTAATATGTTGCAAGTTGTTTTGAGTAGCTTTGCTCTCAAACTATAAATGCAATTATAAACAAACAAATGACTATGGAAATGTTTCAAACTACAGTGTAAAGATAATCTTAAACAAAGATATGGCAGGCATGGTTTAAAAATTCAGACACATTTAAATGGGCCTACACTTGTGTAAAGTATTTCAGAGCATGTTGGCTTCTCAGACTCCATTATCAAAGGTTTCAATGTAATTTCAGTGCCAAAATTACAATTAATTTTCAACATATAAAGGTATACCTTTTGATGAATATTTATCACATATTGCTTTTCTAATACTTATTAGTTTTAACGACAGCATAACACTCTGATTTTCAGCTAATAAACTGCAATTAGATTTATATTTTACAACTTATAATTTATACAGCATTAATGTGTGTTGTAGCATAAAATGTTATTGACTTTCACTATATCACTACATAAGACCAGCGTCTAGAAAAGACAGATGAATAATAAATCATTCTAGGATCTTTCATTAAATAAGTATATTTTTTCATTTGAATTACATATCTGATATATATAAGATCTTCCTTACAGTTCAGTAGCACATTTGGTTTTTAATGTCTGGCACATACAATTTTTGCAGCTGTCAATTAATTCATGACAATTAATATCCAGAAGGATTCCTAATATATTTGCTCCATTTCCTTCATGAGCCTACATGATGTAAATTGTGTCCAAAATGCTATTCCAAATTCCTGAAATGTTCAGATGTCTACCAAAAATGCCCCAGATCTGTGTAACTTAGGACATTTCCACACTAGACTGTTATAGTGCTATTATTCCACTTTCAACATCCTATGGAATCCTAGGGTTTGCAGTTTAGGGAAGAGCCTTTGAGGCAAACTGCGAAACCTATGATTCCATAGGATGTTGAAAGTGAAGTAATAGCATTATAACAGTCTAGTGTGGAGATGACCTTAGAGTACATTTCCAGCTGTAAAAAAATATTGCAACTTAGAAATAAATCATCATCATCATCATCATCATCATCATCATCTTCTGTTCAACTTTCTTTAACTTTCAGGATACTTTAGATAAATTATGGAAGCAAAGTTTCATTGTCAAGACTGACTGTTCTACCTCTTGATTGACTAGCGTGTTTATACTCAGCACAGGCTATAAAATATATAAAATTTTCTGGATTCAAATAAGCCTGTCAACATACTGTAGGTGTCTGTTGGTTTAGAGGGATTATTTGAATCATTACTACATGTTGTTGTTGCTGCTGTGCCTTATATTTAAAGATCTCAGAACAACATACAATTTAAACACACTAAAAATGTATTAAACAATTTGCCAAAATAAAACAAGGCAGTTTAAAATCAATTAAAACAGATCAAAACAATTTGTAATCACATTTTAGTAAAAAGCTGTTTTTACTTGGCATCAAAATGACACGACTGTTGGCACCAAATGGAACTCTAAGCATTCTACAACCACACTACAGCAGAGAAAGCCAACAGCCATCTGTAATGCCCCAGCTGAAAGGATAGACAGGAAGATCCCTCTAGCAGACCTCATGCATCAGGTAGGCTTCTACAGGGAGAGGTACAAGTTTATGTATGAATATGGAGTTGTATTGCCTCTGGTGTATCCATGTATTGTCAACCAGCAATTCTGGTGTCAACATGTTAAAAAAAAGAGAAGCTATGGGATCAAGAGAACTATGCTAAAATTGCATAACAGCACAGCTCACAATTTGGATCAACATTATTGCAACATTATTTTTTACCTTATCTTTAATGGTCCTTTAAACATTCTAATCTTGGAAGATTTTATGCATAAGTATTCTGGCCTGTGAATCATAAGGGAAAATTACCATGCATTTGGAGCTATTTTTTGCTCCAAATGAAAGTTGCCATAGCTAGAATGCCTCTCTCCTTATTGTTCTTCCATTGGCAGGCAAAGATTTTTCTATTCCAACAGGTTTTTAGAAACAGAAGTTTTTAAGGAAAGAGTTTTTAAAGAGTGGAATATTCTTTAAATTGTATTATTTTAAATGATTTTAATAATTTTAAGTGTGTTTTTAAGTTATGTTAACATTGTTAATAGTTTAACTCTGTTTTAATGTTGACTTCATGTATGTTTTTAATTATGTTGTAATTATTTTAATTTGCAAGCTGCTTAGCGTTCCATTTTGGGGGAAATGTGGGGCATAAATGATGATGATGATGATAACAACACCAACTGTTTACAATGAATTTCATATCTGATTAATTTTTTAGTCTTCTGTGGAAAGAATATATATTTGAATATATATGTCAGTGTTTGTCTAAAAACAAATGTATGTTTGAATACATAAGAAGCTGGAAAATTATTCACATATTTTTCTTATTTATCTCTTTTCTCATGTGTTGCTTCTTAATGTGTACTTAAATTATTCTGTGACATGTTATGTAGAATTTGGATGGATGAATAGAAATCAGACATGCCCTTTTTTAGAGTGTAGGATTTACCATCTGGATCATTAAATCTTTCTCTGAGAAATAAATATAAAGAAAGAATAGCTTTATTATTACATTAATCCATGTGGTGTGCTTAGAAGTCTTTGATATTATCTCTCATTTATATGCTACATATTGCATATGCATGGTCACCATGCATCTCATCTGTTCATAACATACGCTTGACATCCAAATTCCATGCCATCATAAAAAACTTTATTGGATGAGAAAGAAAAACTATCGTAGCCCTTTTATCAGGACCAGATTAGCATTGTACACCACACCTGATGGTTCCCTTTTTGATGATTTCAAAATGAATGGTACACACAAGGCTATCCTACTTGTCTTCTCTACTACTTCTTAAATCTTTCTTGATGTGATTATACATCTAGTAAAATCTTGTCTACCTACACAGTCTTGTGTACCTGTATGAGATGCAAGAATTTACCTTGCATGAGAGCAAAACTAGCATGGGGGTGCAAACTTCTTTATTCACTGCAATTTCTCCCTTTAAAAACGGCTCCAAAGGGTTGGGAAACTCTAAGAAGCTCTTCTCACAACTGAAGAGTGCTGCAGGGAAGGGGGACAGAATTACAATGTTACTATGACTGCTGTTGGAGATATTGTTGTATGCCTCCAAGTCAGCTTTGTCTTACAGCAATCCTCTCACAAGATTTTATTCAGAGGAAGTTTGTCGTTGACCTTCTCTAATAGAATAAGAGAATGTGACTTGCCCAAGGTCATCCAGTGGTTTTCCATGAATAAGCAGGGATTCAAACCTTGGTCTCCTGGTGCTCTAGTTCAGCACTCAAATCACCACACCATGCTCACATATTATGATTAGACCATAATATTTTAAAAATGTAAAGTGAATTAAAATCCTGTAAATTGCAATGTAAGAAACAAATATGTATATATAAATGAACATAAACAAAATAAAATTTCATCTCTGTTTCAGATTGAAAGCAACATAAGCATTATCAACACAGTCAGTGTGATACTTGAATTTCCTTCTTCTAAAACAAGAAGTTCCATAGTTATGCATGACATGCTCAGGAAATCTTTATGAAATATTGGCATTGTGGATAAAACATATTGACAAAAACATCCAACTGACAGATAAAGTCATGCAAATTTGCTCTAACTTGGATGCTACCATTAATACAGGCCCAGTAGATGTAAGCTTGATTCCTGCTTGTTCAATAGTAATGGATACTTTCCTGTTTTTACAGCTTAAGGATGTGGACAAGATAATTGGACAGCTGAAAGCCACCATATATATGTTAGATCCTTATCCTCTCTAGCATCTCAAGAAAGTCAGAGGGAGAAAGGCAGGTGTGTAAGCCAGAATTCCAGCGTACCTAAAGGGGGAAGCTGTAAGATCCCTGTTCAGTGAAGCCACTCTGAGGCCCTTTCCACACGGGGGAATTAAAACGGTGTAGCGTGACCTCTGACAGAGGTCGTCTACACCATAAAATGGATTGGGGCAGATTACTTTAGTGTAATTCCACACCCCAATCTGTGCTAGGGTGACCAGAGGTGGCGCCACCACGTGCTTTTTAAAAACCACTTTTCATGTGGTTTTTAAAAGGCACGGGGCGTGCAGCTGTGTGCAGCCGCGTTGCAGCCCACGGTGTGGATTTGCAGGCACGCACAAGGGCGTGCCTGCAGATCTGCCGGGGGCAGGCTTTCCAGCTGGTGAGCTTCTCCGGTTGGTGGAGAGCCTCCACCAGCTGGCAGCTGCCATTTTGGGTGCCGCAGGACACCACGGGATGCCGATGAGTGTGGAGCAGCGAAAACGCGCTGCTCCACGCAGCGATGGACTTACCCGGATGCAGGTAAGGTCCGTCCTAGTGTGTTTTCTCCTGTTTGTTCCTCCACATGTGGAAAGGGCCTGAATCCCACTCTACGTTATCATTATCTGCAGTGTCAAGTGTTCCATTTCTGGGCACAGCCCTGGATGAGATAGATTATCTGATTAATTTCAATCTGACTTCACACACAGTTATGAAACGGATATGTCTTTGGTTGCTTTGGTGGATGACCTTCTTCAAGAACTGGGCAGGATGAATATATCTCTGTTTGTTCTATGGACCTCTCAGTGGTTTTACATACTACTGACCATGGTACCTTTCTGGGCTGCCTTGCTGGGATGGGACTTCAGGACACTGTTTCACAGAGGCTTCATTCCTACCTGGAAGAGCAACCCCAAAACATGGTGCTGGAGGAATTCAACTCCTTGCCAGTTGGCTTATGGAGTCCCACAGAGTTCTGTTTTGTCCTTCTTGCTATTCAACATATACATGAAACCACTGGGAGAGATTGTCTGGAATTTGGGGGTTCAGTGCTATCAGTATGCTGATGATACGCAGCTCTGTCTTCTTTGCACCTCAGTCCAAGGAGTCTGTTTCAGCTTATACCTGCTGATTATAATGAACTTGTTAGTTCAACAAACTGAGACTTAATCCAGATAACACAGAGGTAGTCTGAGCCAGTCACAAGGCAAATCAGAGAATAAGGACTAAACCTGTGCTGAATGGGCTTACATTTTCTCTGAAAAGGTAGGTTCACAGTTTGGATTCAGCTTTGAACTTGGATGCTCAGGTTTTGGAATTGGGAAGGAGTGCATTTGCTCAAGTTTGTGCACCAACTGTGCCCCTTCCTTGTGACATCTAACTTGATCATAATGATAAATGCCTTGCTTAAATCTTATTTGGCTCTGCCTTTGGAGAATGTTTAGAAACTTCAGCTGGTCAAAAACTGCACCCAGATTGTTTACAGGGGCTGATTACAGGGAGCATATGACTCTATTGTTACAACAGGTCTACTGTCTGCCATTCTTTTTCAGGGCACAAATCAAGGTGCTGGTTATGATCTATAGAAGCCTATACAGCTCAAGTTCAAGCTGCCTGAAGGACTGTGTCTTCCTATATGACTTTGCCCAAACTCTAAAATATTCAGGGGAGACATTTTTCTCAGTCTGACCACCTTCCCAGGCATGGGAAGAGAACATGGGAGAGAGCATTCTCTATGGCTTCTTCTTCTCTCTGGAACTCACTTCCTAAGAAAGATAATAATAATAAATAATAAACCCCAAGGCTCAAGGTGGGGTACAACACAAATAAATTAAAGACAAATTATGGTTAAAATATATTAAAACACAAATCCATAAATCCATAATTAAAATTACAATTAAAAGTACAAGACTAGCATTTCCATCACCTCCCATCAATTATCTTGCTGTTCTTTCAATAGTTGATTGATTGTTCTGTGTTTTAGGGGGTTGGTTTTAGGTGGATTGGTGAATGGGGAGGATTCGGTATGTTTTTTAATGCATTAATGTGTTTAATGTTGTTCGACACCTCAATCCATGTGGAGAGGCAGGACAGAAACAATAATGATGATGATGATGATGATGATGATGATGATGATGATAAATAATAATAGTTGTTATTGTTGTTATTATTATTACAATTAAAGTGCAATTAAAAATAAACTGGGTAGGCCTGCTAGAAGAGATAGTTTTTTAGCACTTTTTTTGAATTCGGACATCATATTTTGCTGTTGAATCTCTTCCGGCAGGTCATTCCACAGTCTAGAGGAGGCCAACAAGAAGGTCCTCTGGGTGACCATTGCCAGTCTAGTCCTGGACAGTTTAAGTAAAGGGCTCCCAGAGGACCTGAGTGCCTGGGGAGGATTGTTCAGGAGGAAGTTATCCTGCAAGTAACTTGGGTCCAAACCATGTAGGGCTTTAAAGGTAATAACTAACACTTTGGTTTTTTTGCCTGGAAACTAATTGGAGTGATTTTAATATTGGTGTTATATGTTCACTTCTCACTGTACCTGTAATCAATCTGGCTGCCATATTTTGGATCAGCTGGACTTTCCAAATTTGGTACAAAGGTAGTATAAAGTATAGTGCATTGCAAAAGTCCAACCTTGAGGTTACCAGCACATGTGCTACTATCTTTAAGTCATCCAATTCTAGTAAGGGGTGCAGTTGGTGTATCAGCAAAATCTGATAATAAGCAGTCCTGACTGTCACATCTATCTGAATTGATATTTGGAGGGATGGATCCAAGAACACTCCCAAGCTGTGAACACAGTCTTTCAGGGGAAGTGTGACCCTGTCCAGGATTGACTGACACCTCCAACCCCAGATTAGGACCCTTAATAGTAAGCACCTCTGTCTTGTCTGGATTCAGTTTCAATTTGTTCTTCTTCATCCAGCCCATTACCTCCTCCAAAAATTCATTTAGAGGAGATACACAGCGGAAGCTGTTTTTGAAGGCATAGGGAAATATATTTGGGCATCATCAGGGTACAGATAGCACCCCATCCCATGCCTCCCAACAGTTTCATGTAGATGTTTAAAAGCATTGGGGATAGAATGGCACCTTGTGATATGCCATATAACAGCTCCTTTTTTGAGATGCAGCTATCCCCAAGCACAACTATCTGAAACCTGCCTGAGAAGTGAGACGGGAACTACTGCAACACAGTGCTTCTGATTCCCAACACTGCCAGGTGTTCCAGAAGTATACCATGGTGGACGGTACTGAACACCACTGAGAGGTCTAAAAGCACCAATAGGGACACACTCCCACTGTCAATGCTAAGATAGAGATCATCCACTAAGGTGACCATAGCAGTTTCAACTTGATATCCTGCTTTGAAGCTAGTTTGAAATGGGCTCCCTGTTGATGTCTTTCTGTCATCCCATGAAGACATTTATATTCTAGCAGACATTTGGGAATTTTATGTTTGAGTGCTATTATGTTTGCAATCTATGCTTTTAAATTAATGTTCTATATTGTTTTAATTCTACAGATAATTTAATATTATTTTAAGTTATTTTTGTATGTTTTTAGCTATCTGTAGTTTTACTTGTATCTTTTTTTTTATTTTGTAAGCCAGCTTAAGTCCAACTTTTGGGAAAAGGGCAAGGTATAAATAAAGGAATTGATTGACATGCTGTTATGAGGAATTAGAAGTCAATCTATTGCCATATGAGGTCACTAATATATCCGCATTGCATAGCAGCAATAAATCAGTTTCCTACCACTACTGCTGTCAAGGAGCTTCTAAGGAGTTGTAGTAAAAACCTCTGAACTATAGCACTAGAGCTATCTAGAAGAGAATTCTAAGTACTTCATCAAACTAAAAATTCCATGGCATGGGGGTATGACAGTTAATTAAAATGGCATCTAGCTGGTTTTACCCAGACATGGCGGGAGTGATACAAAAACTGAGGTCAAAGTTGGAGAGGAAAACATGGAAAGCTCCACATACACTGATTATTAATCCTCCAAATTCATGCATATTTTAAGGGACTTTTTTCAAACCCTGAAAATACAGTCCATTCAGTAAGTTCCTGTAGTTCCTACTCTTATTGCTTCATGAATTATCTGTTAAATGGACAAGCCTCATTGTTCTGGGCTCATTGTTAGCAGCCAGAAACTTGGTCCAGAAAAAGCAGACCTAAGCAAGTGATTCTTTTTTAGCTTAATATTCTTCACAATTGTTTTCATAACCTATCAGCTCTCAGTTTAAGTGAATAAGCACTACCATTCACACAGAGGAAACCATGTTACTCTGTTCTGGCAAAATCAATGAATAGTCTTTCAATACCTGAAAGCCTATAAACTGCTTTCATTGGTTAGAGTCAGGATGATAATCATTTGGTGGCCCATATGGTACTGGACTGTAACTCTCAGCATTCTTCACCATTGGGTCAGCTATAGAGGGATACTGGGGTTTGCAGTTAAATAACATATGGAGGACTGTATGATTTGCAGTCCAGGATTAAGGTCTTATTGTTTCAGATATGAGAGGAAATCATTGGACTATAGACCATGAAGGCTTTGGTCATGATAAATGTGTTAGTCTTTAGGTGTCACAAGACTTGGTTGGATACAGCAATATGCTCACTATTCAACATTCTTGTTCCTTCACCTCAGCATTATTCTAGACATATTACCTCTAGAGTAGAAAGAGAGAGTCATCAAGCATAGTCATATGCTTTTCTGTCTGGGAGAACACATGGTAAGCACATCCTTAGAGACCTGAATATAGCTATTAATTACATTCACTTTCCTCTTGTAAATTTCATCATCACTAACACAGTTCAGCTAAAAAGGCTTTCATCAATAAGACACTGACATATGAAATGGCTTTGAAGTTTTTATTCAACTGCATTGCAAATAAAAAATGTCTGAAAATTAAAGGAAAACTGGGCAAAGGGCTAGGAAAGGAATTCCTTTATGACAGAAGGAGTGAAAACTCTGATTTTTTAAAAAATCAAACCATTCAAGGTAGTATCTTGGTAAGATATCCTAGTGGCAATATTAGGCTAATGTTCAATATCTGTACTTTACTAAATCCATGAGCATAGTCAGACATGACTAAATTGTTAGTGGTGACGTTTGGGTGACAGGAAGACAAATGAGAGGTTCAGACTTTAACTCAGCTCTTTTTCCCCCTATCAAATACCTTTGTAAATTATTTTCAGGCTCTTACAAACTTTTCATGACACTTGGCTGTACATTATATTGCTCTCCAACACCCTACAAAGAATGTGACACTAATGGAGCTACTTTCTGAGGGGAATTGCATCAAAGCCTTTGTACAAAGGACTGGCACAGATGTAGCAGAGCATTTGCCACCCTACCCACGAAATAACGAGACCTCAGGCAAGCTTGGGTTGAACTAGGGCAATTTATTAATATGCCTAATTAACAAGGGTTGAACTAACCCGAACATAAACTTGGGTTTCTGGCCTGAGCAGAATGCTAAGGGGGGAGGGTAACAGCACCTTCGGACTAGGGCAAGAGGCCACTCCCGACCGTCTCCCCTAGCCCGTTGAGCGAGATACCAGGCCCCAAAGCCAACCGCTGAAGGTGCCAGATGGCTTTTGGCCAGCCTTTGTCTGGAAGGGAGCCCCAAGCCCACCCCCCCGCTGCGCAGCAAGTGGGGTGATCCCAGGGCCCCCCCAAGGATAGTATTTATCCTCCACCCCGAAAGGGGGTGCCATAGGTACACGCCGAACCTCCAGCCCCCCCATTTCCGGCCATGGGCAAGGACAAGCGTCTGCTTAGTCCTTATCCCCCCCATCCGCTCAGGATCAAGTCCAACCCCTTCTGCAAATTGCGTAAGAAAATCTGATTGCCCTCTGGTGACAAGTGTACTCCATCACGCCAATATAGCTCTGGCTTGCTGAAAACAATATCTGCATGTGGGATGTAGTGACCCAAGCCCTGTCTCAGGGCGCGTCGAATCTCCCTATCCGCCAGCTGGCGTGCGCGTTCTATGCGCCGGGGATCAGCACCACCACCCCATTCCCTCCTTTGCACCAACGCAGACCATGCGATTGACATGTGAGGCCCAGCCCCGCCTCCTCCCGTCAGCCCCCGCGACGCCAGCTCGTCTCGCGGGAGGGCGGCAAAGGCCGTCCCCCCTCGCCATTTGCTTTGCTCGGCGGTGTGGGACGCATTCCAACTGGACTCTCACATATGCTGCCCAGTAACTAATTTGTTTTTGTACCTCTTTTCTGTACCTCACAGCTATATCATCTTAAATCACATTTTAGTTACTTTTGAGCATTGCATATTAAAAAAGAACATGCAACCAGCAAAGTCAACATGACAAATACTATCAAATTCAGTCTGAAAAGTAAATGAGAATACTACAGTTTTGTGAGCAATATTGCCTGTCTCTGGTGTTTTTATGATTTTATTAGACAGTATTAAGCAAAAGTCATTAGCATTTACTTTGAACTTTGGAACACCTCTCAAACTGTTAAGGCTTATTTGACTTTTCAGTATAATTGCTTCTTACAACAGTGAA
Source organism: Ctenosaura bakeri (assembly GCA_948474755.1). Lineage (NCBI taxonomy): Eukaryota > Metazoa > Chordata > Lepidosauria > Squamata > Iguanidae > Ctenosaura > Ctenosaura bakeri. Next base: position 353,065 of record CAOLHI010001107.1, on the reverse strand, counting down.
TGTTTTTTTTCCTTGTGGCTGTTTATTATAGGTAGACAACACAATAGCTTTTTATATTTGTTTTGTGTAATGCTATGGTACAACCTAAATATGCCATACACTTTTCTAATGCTATGATCTTTTGCATCTCTTCTGGAAGCAGGAAAAGAAAGGGGAAACTCTGAAGGAAACAGATACCTTGTTTAGATGGAAATTTTGATTTTTGGGAAGAAGGATGATGCAAATGTGCAGAATGTATTGTTGTTCCTAATACTGTTTTTTTATTATTATTTTTTATTAAAGTTTAAATTGAAAATAAAAAAAAAACCTTTCCCCACTTCCAAGCTTTTTTTTTTCCAGTTGAGTCTGCTTGTTTACATTCCATTCATACATAGTTTCTGTTTAAAGGATAATCTTACATTGTTGCATCTTTACATTGTTACATTGCTGCTTTGTTATATTACCTTATTACATTGTTGTCTTGCATTACATATAATCTTGCTTTATTCCTTTTTCTTTTCTTATCCTATACCTTTATCCAATTCAAGACTTCTCTCCGTTCCATTTCAAAGTTCTGGATGGGCTTATTTTTCAATGAAAATGTTAACTTTTCTATCTCTACCATATCCAGAACTTTTAATTTCCATTCTTTTATATCAACATAGTTCCTTTCTTTCCAGTATTGTGCATATGTCAGTCTTGCAGCAGTTATCAAATATAACAATGTCTTCTGGTGACATCTTATTTCTCTTTGTTGCCCTAGTATATTTAACAAATAAAACTCTGGCTTCATTTCAAAATTATAAATTCTTTTAATTTCATCACGTATTTCCATCCAAAATTTCCTTGCTATCTTACAAGTCCACCGCATATGAAAAAATGACCCTACCTTTTCATCACATTTCCAACATCTAACATTTCCATTTTTAATTATTTTTTGCAACCTTTCAGGTGTCATATACCATCTATGTAGCATTTTATAAAAGTTTTCTCTTAAATTTAAACAGTGTGAATTTTATATCTGTTTTCCATGCCCTCACCCATGTATCCAGCTCAACTGGATGTCCAATATTTTGTGCCCATCTAACCATATTATCTTTGACAGTCTCTGAGTCCATTTCTCTTTGCAACAATAACTTATAAAAGTTTGGATATTCTCTTCTTATGGTCCCCCTTCATCAATACATTTTCATTTTCTTTCAAATCATTTTCTTTTCTTTCAAATCCATATAATTTCTTTCAAATCATTTTCTTTTCTTTCAAATCCATATAATTTTTGATCCATTTTAAATCTCTCTTTAAGTTGTCTCCATGAGAACCAATTAAATTCATGTCCTAAAACTTTTAGTTCTTCCTCTGTACGTATTCTTGGCTTATCCCCTTCCCATTTCAGCAACTCTTCATAAGTTAATAGATTTCCTTGTTTTGTTAGGGCAATTTTATATGCTTCCTGGGGTGAGGTCCAGATCGGAAGTCTTCTATAAAATTTATGCTTTATTTGTAACCAAACTTTCAATAATGTATTTCGAATGCAATGATTATTAAACTATTTATTCACTGTTATTTTGTCATAGCATAAGTATCCATGCCATCCAAACTTATTATTTATTCGTTCTAATTCTTTACATTTTGTATTTTCTACTTGTATCCAATCGTTGATTAGGTCTAAACAGCATGCTTGATAATAGGTTTTTAACTCCTCTGTTTTTTGCATCTTGTAATATTTTGAATCTTTTTCTTGGTTTTTTCCCTTGCCAAATAAATTTTCGTAACTCTTTTTCCCATTCTTTAACAATCTTCTGTCTTCCTATTATTGGTAAATTCTGAAAGAGAAACATGAGCTTTGGTAGTAAGGACATTTTAAAAGCATCTATCCTTCCCAGGAGAGACAAGTTTAAATGCATCCATCTTTCCATTTTACATTAAACTCCTTCCATATCGTCAAGTAATTGTTATCAAATAATTCGTGATTTTTATTTGTAATTATCATACCTAAGTATTTTACTTTCTTAGTGATTTGATATCCAGATCTTCTCTCCAGGTCCACTTGTTCTATTTATATATATATATATTTAATGTCATCATCACTGTCTTTTCTCTATTTATCTTATATCCTGCCATTTGTCCATATTTTTGTAAGATGTCCATCAATGCCTGAATTGATTCTTGAGGTTCCTCCAGAAATATAATTACACCATTGGCAAAGACTTTGTGTTTCATTTCCTTATTCTTTTTTCTTAAACCTTGTATCTGTAAATCTTCATTTATTGCAATCAGTAATGCCTCCAATACAGCTATGAATAGTAATGGTGATAAAGGGCACCTTTGCTGTACCCCCTTATTTATACCAAAACTTGTTGTTATATCTCCATTTATGATTAGCTTCACTGATTGATCCTGATAAATCATTTCAATCTATTTACAAAAGGCTTCTCCCAGGCCATATTCTTTTAAGACTTGGTGCAAAAATTCCCAGGAACCATTATCAAACATTTTTTCTGCATCCAATAAAATAACAGCTATCTTCTTCCCTTAGCTTGTTCAAATTGAGTCAACTTCATCTGTTTCATCTTTTTTTCTATTTCCTCTGATATATTCAACATTATATCTTTTTGTACTTTCTTTATCTCCACTTGTAGTGATTTCTTCGATGGATTTTCTCAACTCTTGATGTTTCTCTTGCCTTTTCTTATTCTGGATTTGTCTTTTTTGTATGAAAAAACCTCTCAATACTGCTTTAGATGCATCCCAGACCGTCTTCATCTTTGTATCGTCTCTTATATTTTCTCTAAAGTAGTTTTTTAACACTTCTTTTGCTTGTTGTACAATCTCCACATCATTTAGTAGACTGTCATTTAACCACCATTGGAACTGTTTTATGGTGTCCTGTATTTGCAGCATCACTGGATGATGGTCTGAGATGATCTTAGGCAGTATTTCTATCTTTTTTTTTTATCTCTGTTAACAAATGTTTAGAGATAAAAATCATATCTATTCAAGACCAGGATTTATGTACTTCCAAAAAATAAGTAAAGTCCTTTACGTTAGGGTAAAGAGTTCTCCATGTGTCCAAAACTGATGTTTCTTCACACATCTCGAATTTTTTTTGGCAGTTTACCTCTCTTTCCTTGATCTTGCTTATTTGGAGGGGTAATTTTATCCATTTTGACATCCATGGTTCCATTCCAGTCTCCTGCTAAGATCCAATCTTCATATTCATATTCTGATATCTTTTCTCGCAATTCTTTATAAAATTTTCTTTTATTTTCATTTGGGGCATATACTACTAATTTTTTTCCCCATTTTTAACAAATTCTACTCCTAATATTCTTCCTTCCTCATCTTCCAATATTTTTTTTGCTGGGATATCCTTGTCAATAGATATTGGCACACCTCTTTTTTCTTCCCATATAGAGAGGTAACTAACACTGTTTTAAAGACTTGGTCGGGCATATAAAATGAGAAACAATAGAAGTGCTGATGTTCAGTGTAAATGATATGATGGATGCAAATATTGCTAAGGTACAGCAAGTTAAAGAATGCTGAAAAGTGACACCTTTTAGTTCAGTTATGAACAGATATATCATATATTTCTTTCACATTTTTCATGAACATCATTGATGTATTTCATTTAGGCTTGACAAGGAAGGCAATTCTTCATCAGATAGATGAAGTTCTCAGTCACTGTTACAAAAGTTCCTAGGCCATTTCCACACTACACTGTTATAGTGCTATTATTCCACTTTCAACATCCTGTGAAATTCTGGGATTTCTATACTGAAACCAAAGAGCTCTCTGGCTAAGAATTCTATATGCCACTCCCTAAACTGCAAACCCCAGAATTCCACAGGATGTTGAAAGTGGAATAATAGTATAACAGAGTGTTGCGGAAAGTCCTCTGATCCATAAGATATAGATGGACATGCTAGGAAAGATATTTTGCATATGTTCAGTTTCATTGTGAAGTTTGAATGCTACTAGTACTCCAGTGCTTTGAAAGAGATTGTTGCAAGAAAATTTAGTAGATTCTAGGTGAAATGTCTGCTCTTTTACTTATGAAATGTCACCTCGCTAGATGTTACTGCAAAATCCTAATGGGGAAATCAATGGGTTTTAACCTTTCTTCCTCCAAGATACCTGACATCCAACTATTTTTGGCCCCAAAGAACTGTTACAGGAGAGTCTAAAGAGAAATTTTTTGTAAAGCTATTTAATTAATAAATATCTATACCATTTTCTTCCCAATATGGGAACAAAGGCAGCTCACAATATAAGTTAAAACAAAATATCTAAAACAATATATAGTAGAAAAGTTTTAAACATGTTAAACAGCTAATCTAGTTAAAACCTTAATTTAAAATATTTAACCATATATTCAGAAGATATCATAAGCAACCCAAACATGGACACAAATCTGTCATTAGAAATGGTGATAACAAAAAACCAGTTGCAGAGCATTTCAATCTTCTTGGACATATAGTACAGGATTTACAGGTTGCAATCATTAAACAGGGAAATTACAAAGGAAGACTAGAAAGAGAAACAGCTGAACTGTATTCTAGTCACAAATTTCAGTCCATTAGCAGATGTATGAACAAAGGTAATGGTTTCATGGTGCACTATATATATTGATACCATATATATAGAATCCTTGCTACTGCATATATACCAAATGAAATGTTCTCAGAGAAGGATTTGGACTGAAGGAAACTGACTTTTGGTAAGCAGATTTCTTTCTTTCCTCCTTTTTGGAGGTTTTTAAGGGGTGGCTAGAAGGCCATCTGTTGGGAGTGCTTTGATGTGTGTTCCTGCATAGCAGGGGGTTGGATTGAATGGCCTCTGTGGTCTCTTCCAACTCTATGATTCTATGATTCTTTCACATATCAAGATTAATTGACCACTGTAAAGATCTGAAAGATATATATTACTTGTAAGACATTACTATGTATTACGACCTTTTGAAAATGTAGGGTGAAGTCACGATTACATCTTTCTGGATCCTAATAAATTCTATGTCACACCTACAACAGTATAAATATGCCTTATAACTTGAGGCTTTAATGTGACTCTGTACTGCATCTGAAGAAGTGGATTGATATCCATGAAAGCTCAAGCTAAAATAAAAATCAGTTAGTCTTAAATGTGTTGCTACATTCCTTGTTCTCTTTTCCCTCCTCCTCCTCCCTTTCTCCTTTTTATTATGCAAAGGACTAACACAGCTACTTCTTTGAAAACTCCCATTAAACATTCTTCTTCCCTGCCAATTAAAATCTGAAGACTTTTTTTGATTAAAAATGTTCTTTGCTAAAGAAAAGAGAGCAGAGAAGAAACCAGCCTAGCTTCCTATGGGAGGAAGTTCCATAGCTTGGGAGAGGTCACCAAAAAGGTTCTCTACCATTTCTTCAGTAGATGAGCATGTGAGAGTGGTGAGAATGACAGAAAGCCTCCCACACAGATTGCAGGACTAAGGAGATCTCACATGGGGTGATAATAACTTTCAAATAATTTGAACATAGGCCATACAGGGCTTTATAGGTTATGACTGACACTTTGAATTATGCCTAGAAATGGACCATCAACCAGTGAAATTGTTTCAACAGGTTAGCTCTCTATAACCAACCAGCAGTCTAGCTATAGTATTTGGACCACTGAAAGTTTCCAAAGTCAGCCACAAATAGAATGCATTGTAGTAATCCAAACAAAATGTAATTGAGGCATGTGTTGTCATGCCCAGATCTGACATCTCCAAGAATGGGTGCAACTGGTTCACTCATTCCAATTATGCAAATGCACACATGGCCATTTCCAAACCTGGGCCTGCAGGCCCAGGGCTGAGTCCAGCACACAAACCTGACTTTTCAAGGGAAGTAACCCTACAGTATCTTTTAGGTAGGGTGAGACCTTGCCTTGCTGTACTGACCCATTTGGTAAGTTCCCCTTTGCCTGCTTTGAAGAGCCAGTAAGAACACAAATGCAACATACTTTGGTGGCTCTAACCTCTCCTGTTCACATCCTGAGGTTTGGCAAACTGAAAGGTAGCCAATAATACAGGACAAGCACCAGTCAAGATTACATCCACTAGACCTGTGCCAGCTAGAGTATCCAAGTGAGAGTAGATTCAAAGGATTTTGTCTGCAAAGTGTTTGTAAATACTTCATAGAAGGCTGTCGAGTGGTCTTGCTCTGCCCTTGTGGGACAGAAGGTAGGATTCCTCTAACAACACAAGATAGTGCCTCTGTACAGATGCAGTAGTGGCAGAAAAATATGATTTCTTCACCACAGTCTTTATTCACTCAGACTTGCTCCATTTTTTATGCCATCAATGCTCTATTCTTTATTCCACGTGTTGCATCACTACAAGCTTCCTAGTAAACCTAGGGCTCACTTAGCTCCACTCCTTGGGACAGGATGCTCAGGAGCAATAGTATCCACCATCCCACTCATTTCTTGCTCCCAATGGACATACCAGTCTTCAACACCATCAATGAATACCAGGTGCTATAGGCTATATTACAGAGGAAGAAACTGACAAAATCACCTCTGAGTATTCCTTGCCTGAGAAAACCCTATGAAATTCATGAGGTCACCATAAGGCAACAGACTACTGGAAGGCACACACATATACGGTGTAAGAAGAATGGCTACTAGAGTGTTTATGGTAGTTAGAGTAGAAATCTTTAAGCAACTATCAGTTAAGAAAGTACACAGGCTGAAACCATATGCTTCCATATAACAATTAACATTGAACATTTTCTCTGTTTTTTTAATTGTTCACACACACACATGCTTCTTGATTGGCTACAATAGTGCCAATGGTGGTATAAATTTAGACATACCAGTGTCTCTAGTAGTAGGATTGCAAGGGGTTGGGATCATATTTCATAGAAAAACCATTACATTTGGTGGCTAACAGTGGGATTTCAGGAGAGGTTCCCCACAAGAGCCAGACTTGTTATAATGGATGGCAAAAAGGTTAGATAAAAACTAAAGGGTGGGACACAAACCCAAAAGTGTTTTTCAAACAGAAGTCTACAAATGGCAAAAAAGGGTTCTAAAGAAAAAGGCAGCAAATGAGAAGTGCAAAATGCTGAACTAGAAATATGAGAGAAACAGTACAGAGGAATGAAAAGGATTGTAATGTTAAGTACCAGGTTCCAGATCTTGGTGAAGTGAAGATAACATGAGGTGAAGATAAGGAAAAGGATGACAGCATATCCTAAATATATACAGATTCTGTTGGGGGAAAAATAGTCTTAAAACTCTGGAGTGTAGGTGTGGGAAAAGCAGAGGAAAATAGAGAGAGAGAGAAAGAGGTTAGAGACCGAATTTAAAAAGAGACAGAGTAAATAGAAAGTTACTAAATTTGGTGGTAGGACTGAGATTTCAGGAGAAGAGTCCCTAGAGAGGTGACTAGTGATAAAGTATAAAGTCCTAAATGATTTGAGACCTCAGTATTTGAAGGACTACTTCTCCCTATATATACTTAAGAATTACAGTCTGCTTAGGAGGACCTCCATTATGTTCCACTAATGGGGGCAATACATTGTGTGAAGATGTGGGAAAGGGTATTCTCTGTTGCAGCATAGCAGTTGTGGAATATTATTCCCTTAGAGATCCAACAGGTGCCAACATTAACTTCATTCCTCTGTCAATTTAAAAGACTATTCCTTATTAAAGCTTCTGTGGTTTAATTATGTTATCCAATTTGTACATGTTCATGATTTTAACTGTTCTTAACTTGTTGAATGTGTCAGATTTTTTAGCACATTTTGAGATTATTTATTATCTTTCTATTTATTATTGTTTCAATGGATTTTATGGTATACTGCCTTTGATATAGGGCAGGACATAAATATTTTCATAAATTATATACACACACACACACACACACACACACATATATATATATATACATACACACAGATATACATATATACATATACACACACATATATATATATCACTTGAACTTCTAATACAAAAGGAAGGGTATGAGTGCAATTAACACATAAACCACAAGCCAAGATGGATTCATAAAATATAGAAGAAAAGTGGAGTGCTTGAAGAACTACAAGTCTGAAGCTGAATGAATCATTAAGAATTCCCGTTCTAATTCATTAGATTTTTATCCTGGCATATGTTCAGGAATTTCTTGTAAAGTGAGGTTTACAATACGTTATGGAATAGAGTTGTTAATTTTTTTTTCATTTCCATGTTTTCATGTGGTAAAATAAGTTCTTTATGGGGAAAAATATCCTTTAATAGTCAACATGGTGTCTGCACAGACATTGGTAGGAATATTAGATTTGTTTTGCATTATACCCACTGGCTGGGAGAAATTGGCTTACATAGGAAAGGCTGGAGACTTCCCCATCAACTGACCAGCAAATGGGACCTGGATTTAGGTATGAATTGGCCACTCCAGAATAATAGCATTAAGAATATTCCAAGATGAAGCAGGACATGGAGGGAATCTGCATTCCCTGCAAAAGAATGGGTGGCAGAAAGATCTAAGAATACCTTGTAAGGAGAAAGAAATATTACTCTGTTAGAAATATTTTGAATGAACTCCAGAGGCGATATATCCTGGAGGTGAAGGTCAGCAAGGGAGGACAGACAGAAGAAAATGAGGGAGTTAATGATGATTTCAAGTTTGTCTGGGATCAAAATGTCTCTAGTAGTGATAGAAGACTGTTACTATGTGGTGACATTAGAAAAAGAGGATTAATTTCCAAAATGAGTGACAATTAAATTAATTGTTTACTATTCTAATTGTAGCTGATCATTTCATAGTATATTTGAAAATATATACAGTAATTTTCTAGTTGAGAAACAGTGTTGAGGTACAGAGATAACAAGCTGAAGATACAAAACAGGGAAAAATGGGTCTCAGAGCATTTTCTGGATTTGGTGTAAGCCCATTTTCAATCTGCATTATGTGAATGCCAGTAATCAAATACAGGTAGAAGAACTCTACCATGACTGGCTCTATCATTTGCTAGTGCTGTCTCCTCCCTCTGGACATTTCTGTCCTATACTGTTACAGGGCTATTATTCCACTTTCAACATCCTGTGTTGAAGTTTACTGAGTTTGTAGTTTACTGAGGCCAAAGAGCTCTCTGGCTGAGAATTTTAAATGTCCCTCCCTAAACTGCAAAGCCTAGGATTCCATAAGATGTTGAAAGTGGAGTAATAGCACTGTAACAGTGCAGTATGGAAAGGCCCTGAGTCACAATTATTTGTTATTAATCACATGTGGATACAATACAATATTATAGCTTAGCTGAGAGGATTACTTACATATTTTTATACTAATTATAACTAGACTTCCTCAAACTCTCCTTTGAGAAACAAATTAAGATTCCACTCTGTTTAATCAACCAACCCCTGAGTGTACTTAACTTACCTACTTGGTCTAGCTCCTCTTTTGCACAGGCTTATGTCCCAAGCTAACAATGCTGACTAAACCTGACTGTTTTGACCACTGTCCCTGCTTATCTCTGTGTTGTATATGTTCTATAGTCTACATTCTATATGTAACCAACTGGATCTTAGTCTTATACCTGACTTTCATACAGGTCAACATTTTAAAAACTGCAGTCATCAGTCCACTCCAACATATCACTTACTTTATTTTATGTAATACTAGCAGTACAACTATACATGCAAATACAGTCCAGAGCATTACTGGAGATTTAAAAGAAAACAAATATTCACTTACATTTGCATTATTATTAGTAACAGTTTAAGGATAATATTGTCAGAGAATGTTCTAGCAGTTATTTCACTCCTACAAATTTAGAAACAGAAGTATACTTTCAAGAATTTTAATGTAATTGAAAGAGAAGTGGAAAAGTTATCCCTTGATGTATCTATAGAAGTGCAATTGTGCAGAGACTCACTGCATGTGACTTGCCCACCAAATGTGTGTATGATTAATGCTTAAACCACATATAAATGTACAAACAGAGGAATACAAGGACAAATATGACAGACATCCCTTTTTTCTTTTTTCAGTAAATACTATGTAAGATTTCTGCAACTGGGGGATGGGGAGATCTCAGGATGTCCAACTACAATAAGGTCATGAGATTTCTTTTGAGATGTGAGGAAGCTAGTAGTGGAAGGCATTGTCATCCTCGTTTTTTAATTTGTAAGGGTGGGTGTTTTATGTAGGTACTCAAAAATTTATTTCTGCATCTTTAACTGCATTTTATGCAATTCTCTTATTTTTATTTTTAAGAACAGTAATAATATTGACTCTGTCACTGAAACCCTTTTGAGCTATATAACTTAGAAGTACAAAATGTTGGTGTATGTTTTTGTAATGCATGGGAGCTTTCCTTTTCTGCGTTAAATGATAACCATCCTGATTATTTCTAGAGTTTGTTTCTTTAATGTTAACAGTAATTAACAGAGAGGTATTTTTTCCATTTGCGAAAATAAGGAGGCACAATTTATACATTTACTTTTAAATAGCTTAAAGTCACACCTCCCTTCAACAGTCAATGTAGTTTTCTTGATTTATCTTAATGTTGATTTAATTTGCCAGCTCCACCTGGCTGATTACAGTTCTTTTTCTTTCTTTTTCTTTTCCAAGTCAGGTGTCTGGAGGCATGACACTATGGGCTTCCTCACATCTCTGAAGCTGCTTTCCTGATGTCTATGCTTGGCTTATTGATTATTCATCATAATACATTGCCTAGATAGATAGATAGACAGATAAGTTCTGAACTTATTTTAACTAAAGATCATTTCTCACTCGACACTCTGTAAATACATGTCTCTCGTCAAATAAAATTGTGAGTCTTGTCCCGCTTTTATGGAGGAGACCAACTTTTTCCCAGTCTATAGGGTAACCTCCAATTATGCATATCCTTCAGACTTGATGAGAGGTATGCATGTTTTGTAATGTTGTGAAATAAAAATATAAACTGAGAACCAGTTCTAAGAGGTGGTAGGGTTTAGTAGAACTAAATGGAAGAGGTTTAGCTCCTTTATTTGCCATAAATTCACAGGATAACCTTCAGAAGTTTCTTTTAAACACATTCTATGCTTTTTTTGTGAAGCTGAATGACATATACATAGACTTTCATACTTATATTCCAATACCAAGGCAGTAAATTTCATGCACCACCATATAGCCTAGAAACCACTTTGGATATCACCATTTAGCTCATAGTGTACCACTAGGACATTTGTTTTCCTTTCATTTTGTGCCCACATACACCATTGTGCTATTGTTCACGTATCTACATTAAATGTGCATACCTTCTCCACTAAATAAAGTACATCACTGTGAGTACTGAGACCAAAATCCCTGAAGAACTTATTATTTTAACCCCTATCTTCACTTCACCTTAACCCCTATCTTCACATCAGGAAAACATGTCTCATGTATAAGTTGTAACCAAAAAGATACTCCAAATGTATATGCTTATAGCAAGGCAATTTCCCAGGTAAACTTATCCTCCCCAATTGTAAAATAAAAATAAAAATAAAAATGCTATTACATATGCCTTAGAATAAATACTTTGTTCAAATTATTGTATAGTATTTCCCCTTCAACTGTTTTTAGGAGCTAGAGTTTTTAAAGAGATAAATCATAAAGCTGCATAAAAAATTTAGACAGAGAATTGAATTAGATTGGCAGTGAAAAATTGTATGGCCAACACATCGATTCTAATTTGAAAGCATTTCTGGAGACAATGCAAAATGTAATTCTATTGGTGAAGTGAGACAAGGCCATTCTCAGACAAAACTAATATAGAAATCCTACAAATAATATTGTTAATAATCCACTGATATGTATAACTGATGACAATAGTGTTGACAGCATCATATTGAAAAAAAGAACTATAGCATGATGGAAACATTACTGTCCAGTCATAGAGCCAGAAAAGGAGCTCTGATGTTATAACTGCAGCCACATAGATAGAACAAATTCATATGAACTGACATCTTCATAAATCAGGAACTACATGGAACAGGCAATGCATTTTTATCACTGAGGAACCTTAAACGATTATAGGATTGAATAGATAGAGTTATGAAAGCAACAGTAACATTGAGGACTGGTAATTTTTTTTTTTTTTTGCATAAAAAGAAACCATGTCATGTAAAACACATAATTTCACACAATAATCCCATTGTTTTATATGTGTATATATACACACACACATACATACACGCAGATACTCATGTGTATGCTTATCCATCCCCATGAGGTTTAATTTGCACCAAAGCCTGACAGACATGAAGCTTATTGAATGAACTTGGGCCAGTCACTGCCTCTCAGCAGAAAATTTCTTCACAGGTTACTATAAGGAGAAAATGCACATAGAAACCATGTGTTCCAAGTTGAGCTCTTTAGAAGAAAGGTATAATACAGAAAGATACCCACATGCATAGGAATTTATGTTCATGTCAATGAACAGTCTTGGGATGGATGCCTTTGATGTGATCACACTTCATACACTTGGAAGTGTTCTAACATTCATACCATAGAACAGTATGCAATATTCACCGTTGTGAATACTGGATCAAAATTATACAATATAAATTTCAGGCCTGGTGGTGGGTATGATCTAATCAGAAACTTAGCAGGGTGGTGATAGTGCAAAGTTTAAAGCAGAGCCTAATTTATTAAGATTATAGTCTGAAGGCCCTGAAACCTAATTCAGTTTCCATTTTCAATAATAGATTTTTTAAAAAATGTATTCAGTTATTCATTAAGTTAAATACTGAGTTGTTAATTGGTATTAAAATAAATTGCAGAAGGTACCATATGGTATAGTATTTGATATTGTTCTCCCCACCTGGCACACTTTCCTGATTCATCCTTTAAACTGTAGGTTGGGAAAGGCAGAAGTATAGGTTGGGAATGAACTAGAAGCTCATTTATGTTGCCTTCTGCACACAGAGAGTTTTGAGGTGCCGGAGATTACAAATCTCACAGTTCAGTTGCTTGCTGAGTATGGTGGGATTTGTAATCCAATATTCCTGAAGTTGCCGGCTTGGAGAAGGCTCTCTTAAAACACAGTATCTAACAGCATACTTATTATTTTTTATCATTGATCTCCATATTTTTCTTCTTCCCATTTCTATCCATTACCACATGGCAACATGAATACTGCTCATTCAATCATCTAACAAAGTAGATCATATGGGCCCTTTTCGCATCTTACCTTTTTCCGCGACGGGGGAGGGGGTCTCGCGCGAGAAGCCTCCTTCGAGATGCTGCTGCTTCCCCCTCCTTCCTTCCACAGGGAGCTTCCTGATTGCGCGGCTGTCGCGCTAGCGCCCCGCCCCTTCCTTCTGCAGGGCACTGTGGGAGCTGTAGGCTGCCCGACGCACCGCATGGCAGGTAAGTGCGCGAGGGCGGCGTGAGCATTGCGCGAGCACGGACTATTTTTGGCTTCAAGCTGAAAATCAAAAAATACGCCAGGGCCCCGCTTCAGCCTTGTGAGCACCGCGCAAGTGGGAGTGCGTCGTGCACAGCTGCATTCCCATTTGTGCGGCACTCCAGGGGCGCTCGCGCTAAAAAAAAAATTTGCGAAAAGGGCCTTAGATTAGAACAAGGAATCAAGGGCTAAAATCCAATTACTAGGCCCAACTGGACTAGACTCACTGAAATGTGTGGGTTTCAGTAAGTCAACACTAATGTTAAGTCCCAGTAATATTACAGGTCTATACTAGTTCAGAACAGAAGTTTGGATTCAGCCTGATAGTTTGACTCCTGTTCGAGAACTGATCCAGTGCAATACTGAAGCATTCCCTCTTCTGTTATATTTTTACATATAATGGAATTTTGCTCTTTGGTGAAACATTAAATTGGGCTGGTCTCCCCCAGCAATTTGCAGTGGTAGAAGCCTATGGAAAACATGATCACATAACTCTTTTGCAGGAAAGAACTGGACTCGAGGTTGCAGAGTACTGTGCAGTGTGAGATTCCCCTGTAATCTCATTCCATTGAAGTTTATCTGTGGAGGGGGGCATTTCCTTCATCTTGAGTAAAGTAGATTTTGTTGGGAATAGGCCTGGACTGCCTCATGTGGCCTCTGAATTGGTGATAAGAGGGGCATCTGAGGCCAAGAAGAAGAAAAGCAGTTCCATCTCAACCTTTGGATTATTTATTTTTAGTAGTGGGAAGTAATACATTTTTAATAATTACAAAATTTTTATTTTCTTTGGAATTAGTCTGTAGAAAAACACTTTAGATTTGCAAAACTGTAGCTATTTTTGGACAGGCTTTGATATACCACCCATTCGGAATTGTGAGACTGTTTGTAATAATAATTTGTATCAATCAAATTAAATTTCTGTCTCTCCATTTATTTATTTTTTACTGAAACATGAAAAAATTACTTGACAGATTTCCCCAAATTTGGAAGGTGGAATGGTCTGATTTGAAAACCTAGATGATTTCTGCACTACACTGTTATAGTGCTATTATTCTACTTTCAATATCCTGTAGAATTCTGGGGCTTGTAGTTTACTGAGGCTCTCTTGCTGAGCATTCTAAATGCCTCTCCCTAAACTGCAAAACCCCAGGATTCTAATCTAATCTGTGTGGCATATGCAAAATCCACCTTGTTGTTGGGGAAGATGTTGGAATGCCCCGCTACTTAACCCAAGCAAAGATGAGCAATTTTGCTAACTATTTAATATAATTATTATAAATTGGAAACAGCAACTAATCCTACTGCTTTATAAATTGAGCCAAAGAAGTATCAGAACCTGCCCCTGAAATAAATCTTTAAAAGGGATTTGATCAAAGCAGTAAAGGGCCTGGGACTGAAGCACAATTCTATACCTTCCCCCAGTTTGGCGTTCTCTATTACATAATCTGCCTCTTAAAAAGCTTCAAAAGGGTTATTAAAGTAAATACAGGTGTATGGGGAACTTAAATGCAATTCTGCCTGTGCTATCTTCCCATGCTGATCTTCTCTCTTATCCCTTCCATCCCTCCTTTCCTCACCCTCCACCCCAACCAGGCCTTACGCATCACCTAGCTGCCCTTTAGTTAACTTCTACTTGTCTCTACTCTTTCAGTCTCTTGTTTGCTTCCCTCAGGGCAAATCTTTCTCCTCACTGCTTTGATGCTCCATGCTTCAAATATTTCTCACAAGGCTTAAGTCTGCTCTAAAGCAGTGCATCCCTAGCTATGTGATGTGGGAGAGAGGCGTTTCCCCCAGTGTACTAGGGACCATCACCATACTTTTGTCCAATGGCTATAACTCTTTCTTTCTTCCCTGGAAGCTTGCCAGGGACTGACACCAATGGCTTGGGGACTGGCTCACCAGCCAGGGAATGACTCACCAGCAGGACTCATATGATCAACTGAGTCCTTCTTCCTTCCCCCTTCTTCCAGTAACTTAATTCCAGTAACTTCCAAACAGTAAATTAATTTTTTTCCAGCCATCTGTTAACATTGTGGGTGCGCATGCAATGTTTTTGGCCTGCATTAAGTTACATACTGATTATAGTGACATTTAGCCCTTGGTGATCTGAAACTTATTTAATTATGCAAATAAATTATTTATTAATTCATTCTTCAACCTCTGGGTTAAGGGCATTTTAGGCACAGATACCCATGGTAACAGTATGGACCCCTGGGCCTGATCTAGATTCAAACAACCAAAAAGACAGAGCTTCTTGCTGCATCTTTAAAGCAATGTACAATTTGATCCTGATGATTCTGTGTAATACACACATATGTCCTATCTACAGATTATAGCCTTTATGTTCTTCAGAATAAAATGCATAGAGTCCTTTGAACATATTTGAGAAGTTCAAAACTGCTTTCATTAAATTAGCTACTTTATTTTTATAAATAAGGAGAAAATTTCACCTGTACTGAGTCCTTGAAATGTCTACAGTTTAAGAGGAATATTATTGTGCAACATCTTGTTATGCATATTGCTGTCAGATGGGTGATTTATGGTTTTCCAGTATTGCCAATTCAGAAGAACATGAACAAAGAAGGCTATTTTGATCACCCTACCCTTATTATATTTAATTACAGCTTCCTATATGAAATAGTGCTTTAGATGTATTAAGAATATTTTTTGTCTGAGGGGCATATTGTGAATACAGAATAATATTGTTTCATGATTTACATAAAAATCGCTCAGAGCTGTCACACAGTTATGCAAACAGGAACCAGCTTGTTTAGAGAAGGAAAACAATGTCCTTTAAGAATTATATTGCAAATACATCTACAATGTTACTTTCTATGGTGGTTGTTTTGTTCTTAATGTAAACAATTCTTCAAAACCTTTTAAATCAGCTTGCACTAGGTCTGAGACGTTAGTTAACTCCAAGTGTGCTGTATTTAAATGAATTCTCATAGAAACTGCTTCTTTCAAAATCCGTATGAGGAGAAATACAAAATAAAAATGTTGTTAAATGGATGGCAGCATTTTTTAATTTGCCTATTTAAGTTTTCTGGCTATTTATATTCTCTTGAATACAGATCATATTTTTAACATTCCGGATATTTATTTCATTTTTATAGAAGGCAGTTTATTGCATGTTGCTCAGAGGAGACTACACTGAAATATCAAATATTTTTATTTAAAATCAGGTATGCAGCAAAATGTAAGAATATGCCTGATCAAAAAGAAAAGAAAACTTCAGCCAAAATCTTATAATTTAAAACACTTAGATTTATTAAGAGTAAATCTATGTGTAAGTATGTCCCATTTGAATTAGTTCTATGAAAATCTATACTGGAGGGGCTGAAACATCTCTTTACTATAACCAGGTGAGGCGTAAAAAGGTCTGTTTCAACTTCAGAAAATATGAATGTATTTTAAAATAGTCAAGCAGTTCCAATAAGGGTACATTTTACTACTTTAGTTTACTTTACTTTAGTATGTTCATTATTTATTACTTTCTTACTGTTGGACTATACATGATTTTGTGAAAGAAAGAGGGGAAAAGGAAAGAATGATTGGATAGTACTCAGTGTAGCCTTCAAACAAAAGGTCTTAAGAACAAAACAAAGATGAGATATATATGAAAGCAAGAACCACTGCCAGTTACATTCCAGTAGGGGGAACTAAAGATTCACCATCTAACACTGCCTTTGGAGCCCAGACCTGTGTATATTCTTGCAACCCACTGTCTAATCATCAGCGCTAATATCAAATGCTTAATAGCGTCTCTGTGATCATGCGTGGCCTCAGATACAGTTTATACGCTAAAGCGACAGGCAGTATGCAAACATATACCTTTGATATGGTTGTGCCCTTACCTGATCACCTTTATCCCTTTCAGAGGTAGATATTTTTTGCACTTATTGTTCACTTCTTTGCAGTTGCCTTTTCTTGCCATGCTCTTTTTTCTCTCAACTGAGTCTTTCCTCTCTGTATACTTAGAATATTTTTCTCTTCTAATTTAACTTAAATGGCAATGTTACTTCTCTACCCCCACCCCATTGCTACAGATACGAATTTACACTCTGGAACACCATGCAAGGCAACCCGAATTCTTCTCTGACCCTGGGTCACACATATTGAAAGCACTTGAACTCATTTAAAAAAAGGTGATGGTGACAACCCAGTTTACAGAAACAAGCAGATTTAAAAAGACTAAGTATTTAGTTGTTTACAAAGTGTTGGTGCAATACATCTGACAAAGTCAGCTCCAAGCCATGAAAACTTATACGAAAGAAAATGTGTTAGACTTTCAGGTGCTACGTGAGTCTTTGTTGTTTGTATTTAAATACATTATTCAAAGACTGAGTAAGAAAACATAAAAGCATCACAAAAATAAATAATGCATTTATTTTTGACCCAGATTTACAAAGGCTAATACACACATAGTGTAATTCTTACTGCAAAGAAAGTCCCATGTGGTCAAAATGCAGGTTATTTTCAAGTGGGTGTGCATAGGATTGCAACCACAATCGCTGTGTACATGAGAATTCCTGAAAAGCTTGGGAATGCCTTGCTGGTCTAAGCTAGCCAATTGCATGCAATCACTGCTAATTACAGAGTCCAGATTTTTGTATGCTACTATACATGGCAACTTTTTTTGCATGGTGGCTGTTATAATGTGCAGAGTTGGTCATGCTGTGCTCTTGCATATACAAAAAACAGATGCTTGGCTTGAGTTTTTGAGAATACCCCTTCTGGCCCAGTTTTGTTCAGACAAAACATAGGATTATGTGCAATGTGAGGTTGGGGGATAGTCCTGGACCATAGAGTTTTAAACTCTTCCCCTTTCTTGGTCCTGCTATTCTCGATTTTGTCACACTGGCATCCTATGGCATTCCAATGCTGTGCATTGTAGAATAGGATGGGGCATTTCTAAAAGCCCCCCTGCGTATGTACATGTTTATAGTGTAAATGGAAGGGGATGCACCTTAGAAGATCTGTTTTCACATGCTAAGATGTTAACACAATATAATTGCATTTGAAAAACCATTTTACTTTGAAAAATTTACAGTGGACAGAAGATCTACATAAAATTAATTGCTGAGCAACTACCAGTGTTTGCCAAATACCCTAGCAGCTTAATCCTATCTGACTTGGCTCATCAGGAGGACTCAGTGAGACACCTAAGCTCCAGGGCCTGTACACAGAAACATTACCTTAATTTTGGTGTGGCATTATAAGCAGGATTTTCAGGCAGCCCCACAACGTGGCACATCCACAGAAGACTGTTGCATAAAATAGTCTTTCTTTAGTGTTACTGTCATATAACATCCCATAGCCCATAGGATTCAGTTTGAGGAAGGATGCTGGAGCCTACCCATACTGCACTGATTTGCAATCTTCCTTGGGCATAAGTCTCATTTAACTTATTTCTGAATAAATATGCACAAGATCAGATTGCCAGCCAAAACGGAAGGGAACTTTGAGCAGTTGCAGAATGCATTTCCCTCCCTCCCCTTCCCCTTCCTCACCAGCAGCTTGCTGTTGTCACCTGGCTTCACTCAGGTATCAGGGTTTCCTGGCAGGTATGGTTAAGCCCTGCTGTCTGCCTTTCAAGAAATGCATGTTTTGATTTCCTGAGAGTGAAGTGGCAGAGGTTGGGCTTGTAGTCCTCTTTCAAGGGGCGCCCCGTGAGGGAGAGGAGGGACGAGTCGGTCTGAATAATTAGGGGAGAGACTTCCATGAAACCGCTCAGCGAGAAAATTACCTGCCCATTAAATGAGAAGCAGCGAGAAGCAATCATGTTAATGTTACCTATGGCCAAGAGTGGAGAGGAAAGGGGATGGGGAGGGAAAGCGAGGCGGGGGGGGAGGAGGAGAGTTTGCCGCTTTGGCTGTTTCCACCCCAACCCCCTTCCTCCAGTCTTCTCTTCGGCTGTCTCACGGTGCCTCTCCCTCCCTTTCTCCCTCCCACCGCGGTCCCAGAGGGGGACGCGAGCCTGGGTGTGGTGTTTTACAGTCGTCGAAAGCACACCCCAGCTCTTCCCTTTCTGCCTCGAAGGGAAGCGGCGTTCTTTCCCCTCCCCTTCTCGCCCCCGTGCCCGCTCTAACCGCAGCATCTCGGGAGCGCGGGAGGACCAGCCGCGGGGCTCGCGGAGCGGCCGCCGGGGCAAGCTGAAGCGGGCGGGGGCCGCTCCCTTTGGCTCCCTCTCCTGCGCGCGCCAACACCACGCCGGGCGCCGGCCGCTTCCCGCCCTGCTCGCCTCCTTTTCCACCGGGTGGGAGCGCTCCCCCCTTTCACAACTGCACGGCAGCGGCGGTGGCCGGAGCCGCCTCAGCACCAGCAGCAGCAGCAGCACCCAAGACCGCGACGTCCCGTGGCTCCCTCCTCCCCCTCGCCCCCCCCCAGAGCGGCACTTTGAGAGTTTCTTTCCCCGGCTCGGGGTGGGCGTCGTCGGGGTCAGCTTTGGAGGGTCGGCGACGGGAGGGGGAGGGGGGCGAGGGAGCCGCGCGCCCAGAGGCGGCTCCAAATGTTGCTCAGGCGTCCCTCTTATGGAAGTTGAGGGAAGCAACTCGGCAGAGCGCGCAGAGATTTGGGCGACGAGCGAGCGAGCGGGAGGAGGAGAAGAAGCGGAAGAGTTAAGCCAAACCTCTGGTTTTCCTGCCTCCTTCCCCGCCTTTTCTTTTTCTCCTCCAGAACGAGAACTTTGATGGGGATGGTGGTGGGGAGGGAGCGCGCGCTTTCTAGGAAACAGACCCGCTTCCCGAGGCGTCTGCAGTCTGACGGCGAAACCCCCCGGCTTTGGATTGGCAGCTGAGTCTTAGCCGCCCTTGAACCCTTTCTTCGCCGCGGCTGGACGGGTGGGGATTTGGGCCGCGGAACCAGGGCGTGGGCAGGGCGGCGGAGCAGCCTCCCCTCCCGGCGCTCCCTCCCTCCCTCCCTCCCTCTCCGCTCGGCGCCGAATGGAGCCCCGAGTGTCCCGCTCAGGCGCTTCCCCCTCGCCTGCTTTTGGGTCGCCCTCCCTTTAGGCTTCGCTCCTTGGAAGAACCTCAACTTTTGGACTTTGGGGACTTAGCTTGTCTTTTTCTTCCTCGTTTTTTTTCGTGGCTGCCCTGGAATTGGATGTCTTTGAATATGTTAAAATGGGGCTGCTGACGCCACTCCTGCTGTTCGGAATTGTGCATTTTCACGTTGATGGTAAGTTAAAAAGTGTTGTGATTCTCTGGCATAATCTTTGGATTGCTTTCTTCCCGGTCTTGGAAGAGGACCCGTGAGTCTGAGGCTCGAAATCCAGGGTGTTGCTTCTGGGTTTTAAAGAATAGCGATAATAATAACAATAGTATTAGTAGTACGACTGAGGATGGAAGGAAAGGAGATGGATGTTTTTTTATGCGTGTGGTTCTGATAAAACAAATTCTCTTCTTTGCCAGATAATGGGGGAAAAAAATAGTTATTGAATGTAAGCTGTAAGAAGGGTAGTGGAAGAAATCAACCGCACGGGTAAATCTCCAGGAGGCACCAACGGATTTCGATTTGCTGCTATTTTTTGCCTCATGCTGAACTTTTTAGGTGGAAAATCGACAGATTAAATGGGGTAATTGCGCCTTCGATTCCAGAGGGCGAATGAGAAATTTGCCACCATGAAGTTCTAAGTGCTCTGTTTGTAACCCGTGCACGCGGGAGAAGGCACTAACGTGTGGAATGCGCTAAAAGGTGTGAAATAAATATGCCCGTGAGATGTGGTGTCAAGCGGAAAGTGTACAAAGTAGGGAGTGTGAAAGTGGGTCGTGTCTGTGGCGACCTCCCAGTGGTGTAAAATCGCAGCCAGCCAGTTTCTGCCACACCGAGAAGCTCAGCTTCCACTGTTAAAAGACAATGGCGATTTTAAACAGGTGCTGTAGGTATCTCCCCTTCTGTAAAGGCAGTCTCCCTAACAGGGTTTTTGTCTTTTGTTCAGCTTGCTTAGCTTCCCTAAATAAACCCAAGGTCTTCTGCTCACTAAATCTGGGAGCATGTTGCAACATATTCCACATGGGAATTTGCAAAGCAACACACACTGCTGGTGGCAACGTTTCAAATGAAGGACGTTGAGAGTACATATTAGATGAAGTTGACAATGTATATTTGTGGTTAGCAGGGTAGACCTTAATACAGTTTTAAAATCCTGATGAAAATATGGGTGCACAGATACCAGTGCACAAAAGCATATATGTATGTTGTAGCTCAGAATGTGCAACTTGACAGTATTTTGTGGGCATTGTTGTGCATTTTGTACATAACCCTAAGCACATCTTGTACATAACACTAAGCTCTGGACAATGGTGGTGGGAACACATGGAATGGTGTCAGGTTTTTTTTACTATTGTTCTAATGTGAACTGTGGGCATAACGTTTTCAAAAGGGAGGTTGGGGGTGAATGGGTGGGAACTTTAACTTAATTCTCTGGTCTGGGATGTTTAATTTTATGGTCAGACAGTGGGAGTGAACTTAGTTTGCAGCAGAAAGCTGGTGCTAAAAGCATTTAAAGTATCCATATCAAAGAGAGGTCTCTTTTGTAAACACAGAGTGATATTGTATTACCTACAATTACTTCACGCACTTATGGACTGCATAAGTACCATGCCTCCCTCCTGCCACACCCCTAGCAACAGAGAAGGCAATCGTGAATCCTGCTGAAAGCTGGGAGTGGAGCATATATAAGCATTGGTTCCCAAGATGTATAATGAATGTGCCATGTAATGTGTCCCAGAGTTTCAGAAATGATAATAGTAAAGTATCGTGATCTAGATAAGGCACATTGGAAATGGTCGTGAAACCTGAAAGCATCAGGTTACAGTAATGTACTTATTAGCCACTGTTTAAAATTGTAGGTAGCTAGAAGGAATACAATTAAAGTGCTCAGTGGAAGTGACAGAGTGAATCACAGGAGCCTGGTGTTACAGAATGTAATTAATGTACCAGGCTGTTTAGAGTTATAGGAAACAAATGCAATTAACCAGCTTGGTGGAAGGACAGGAGCAAGGCATAATTTATTCAAGTTTTCTTCCATGAAGATCAGAACTTGAGCATCTTTAACAACCCCCCCCCAAAAAGGGGGGGACATTCTTCTACAAGGCAAGATAGTGAACAGACTGCTCAGTCCTTCCTAGGAAAAGATGATAGTGACTTACCAAGACATAAGTATGTCAACAGAATATTTTGACTAGACCCTGTTAATTTCAGTGGAAGCAGTCTGAATCCTGACTGTGTATAAGACTGTTGTTGTTATTGTGTGCCTTCAAATGTTTCTGACTTATAGTAACCCCAAGGCAAACCTGTCACTGTGTTTTCTGAGAGAATGTGACTTGCCTAAGGTCACTCAGTGGGTTTCCATGACCGTGTAGGGATTCGAACCCTGATCTACAGAGTCGTCAGAATTGTAGTCTAATGCTCAAACAACTGCACCTTGCATAGAATTACATGGTTGTTGCACTTGTTGTGTGCCTTCAGTTGTTTCTGACTTATGGTGATCACAGGGTTTACGGGGGCTGAGAGTGTGTGATATGCCCATGGTAACCCAGTGGGTTTCCATGGCTGAATGGGAAATCGAACCCTGGTCTCCAGGGTCATAGTCAAATGCTCGAATCACTGCACCATGCTGTCTGTCTGTAAAATTACATGCAGTATTTGGGTGGGGTGTTTGTTTTTAGCCTAAAACATGAATGAAGAAAGAACACAGATCTGTCTTTTGGCATAATAATAGAGTCAAGGAATCTTGTTATTGTTGACACTCACAGACTGACATTTGTATATCCTAAACAGAGATGTTTATTGTACTCTAGAATAATAAGGTATTATTAAATACAGTTTAGCATGGTTTAGTTTGCAAGGTTTAGTTTACAGTTTAACAGCCACTGGAACATTTCACAGTCAGCATATTTGACTTCTCTCTCCATCCCCTCTTGTCCACCAGTACCATTCCCAGTGCACTTTTTCCTGACTCATTTTTTTTCAAGCAGCAACTGGAAAGGAGGCTAGACTGGGAGCAGCTTGGCCACCCAGCAAAGCCAGGCTAGGGTATACCTCTACCCTAGGACTAGTCAAGGACTAGTGTTTGAACCCCGGGGTGTGGGCCAGTGTCTTAGAACCTTTCATTCAAAGACAATACATATTTCCAGATCTGTTTTAATCAATAAAACCATTTTTAAAACCGTTTTGGTAAATGCAAAGCTTACATGGAACAAACATGTGTTCAAACACGTGTATCATACAGGTGTGAATTAATCGCAGAGGTTTCAAAGATACACTTGGTAGCAAACATGGACCCATCCATGCAGGGTTCCACAAAGTTTTGGGTCCTGGTTGGAATTTTAGGAAGATGTTCTGTCCTGGGGGAGTATGTCTATTCACAGATTGGTGGGTGTGGCTAACTCAAGAGACACTCATTTCACAAAAAGAAAACTGTTAAGACTGAACAATAGATTACAGGTTTCTGAGGACCTTTCCCCTTTACACTGTTATAGTGCTATTGTTCCACTTTCAACATCCTCTGGAATCATGGGATTTGCAGTTTAGGGAGTGGCATTTAGAATTCTCAGCCAGAGCGCTCTTTGCCCTCAGTAAACTACAAATCCTTGAATTCCACAGGATATTGAAATTGGAATAATAGCGCTATAACAATGTAGGGCGGAAAGGCCCAGAGTCTCAAAGTTCAAACCCACTTTTCCGAAGCGAATTACTTCTCAGCAAAATGCAGGTTTCACAGAAGACAAAAGGTTTATTTTCTCTCTCTGTTTTCTTTCTAAATTTTCTCTCTGATGAATAGCAAGGAAATCTCACACTTGTACAGAAACCAATAGGGAAAGACAAAGACTGAAAGAAAAAGAAAGGCAGACAGACTGACAGGCTAAAATGAGGAGAAATCACATATATATTACACTCTTTCTCTGAGACCCGTCTACCTGACTTCTTTCCTTCCAGTCTCTCTGTGTCACCAGTTTTCCTCCTTTGAACCCACAATGCAGTGACTCAGCTGGGCACTAGCAGTGATGGTTGAGCATTCAATTTATTTCTTGATAAGAATTTTCCAAAATTTACACAGTTTTTAGTAAGCAAAAAAGTAGACCTTGTGACCTTAAAAAAAAATGAATGTAGGAAAGGAGCAAAACTGACTGATTTGTTCATCTAGGCTGACTGATTTGAGTGCTTAGCTCATAATTGTATAGCTTTGAATCTGTGTCTAGTTTTGTATTGCTCAATTGGAGTTGTCACCTTTTTTCCTGTCAGGCACCCGAGCTATGTTGCAGGAATGTGCAACATCTTTCCATGCAGAGAATAGATTTATATATTAAATTTGGCTGGTGGAGATGGGTAATAATTTTTATTAGAATTGCTTTTTATAATTACTTATCAAAAGGCGCACATTTCCCTATTGAATGATGCTTCTTTCAAGAAATGATATGACAGGAGGAGAAAGGTATTTGATCATGTTCCACAAAATGATAGGAAGTGGTTGGGAAAGAAGATGTATGACAGATTTGTTTCAGTTTAATATAAAGTTGAAGGCTTTCACAGCTGGAATCCATAGGTTGTTGTGGGTTTGCTGGGCTTTGAGGATGTGTTCTATTAGTATTTTCTCCTGACGTTTCACCTGCATCTGTGGCTGGCATCTTCAGAGGATCAGGTGGCATACTGATAGAACATGGCCTCAAAGCCTGGAAAACCCACAACAACCTATTGTTTCAGTTTGTTTTGTTTCAGTTTTGCTTCAGTTAAATTCTCAAGTTTTGTTATAAATGGGATGGAAAGAACTTGATTTTTTGAAAAGATGAATTCTGGAAGAACTGAGGAGAATATCACATTGGAATCTTTCTTCACTGCAACTGATCCAGAGGTCTCCTGAAACCAGAAAGAATGGAAGTGGATGCGTGCAACAAAGACCCAGCAGTAACAGATAGCATGCAGAGCAGCACAGGCCAGGAAGGATATTTTAGTTGAATTTTCAGTGAATTGCTTGGTGGAGATGCAACCAGTCTTGCATATACTTTTGCAGATGTCTCTAACACATTGTAATGGGGGCCACATTGAGGGCCTATGTGTCGACCTATATTTGTATAGGAAGACGTAAAATGCCATATATTAAATCCCTTTTTTTCTTGTGTCCCAATTAAAGGAACAGTAAGCATGGAAAAATCATAACTAAGGAACAAGGACCAGCTGTTCCTCCTCCACCTTAAGTTTTTTTAAAAGGTCATGTCTCACTCACAAGCTGAGACTGCTGAGCATTCTGTACTTCAGTAGCTCTTCCTAAACATAATTATGCTTTTATATTTTCTTGGCATGGATTCAACCAGAGAGGAGTGTCCATGCGAGCATGAAATGTAATGGTTGTAGTATGCCTATGCTGTGACTACTTAGGGAGACATGAGTTTTATTGAGTGGCCTACAGGCAATATTCTGTGTGCTGTGATTATTTCTTTTTCTTGGTAAGGTTTTTAATTTGTTCCTTTGCCTTGTTACAACATAGATATTACAGATCTCCATGAAAGTGGGGCAGCATACACATGTGTGTTGTACATGTGTGGATTTATGTAATTTAGCTCATGTCATCTAGAGCCAAATTATATAAAATTATACTTTCAATCTTGCATCATTCTGTCTTGTTACAAGTCTTGGGTCCAATTCTGTTAGTTAAAAAAGTCTCTTGTCATACCACAAATATATATCATGTGTCACATGCTATGTTAGGCTACAAATGAGTAATTTCAGATATTCTTTGTTCAGTGGATTGTATCTTTGGCTATTCTGATGGGACTGTCAAATGATACAGTGTTTTCAGTTCTTGAAGGACATACTGCCTTTAGTGGAAGTTAAAACCAATGTTATGCAATATGGAAAGCAACAATTAGTACTTATCTATTGTTGTCGAACTGGAGGTTGCAGCTTCAGTGTTCTGGGGCTAATTTTCTGTCCTTGGGACACTTAGGGAGAATGTACAGACTGTTAAAAGTGCCTAAAAAGTCAACAGCCTTGAAAAGCCTGGAAATGGTTGCAAGTCCATTTCTGCTTTTTATATTTTTAAAAGGGAAGGGGGAGGTGTGTGGGCTATTTAAAGAGTGAATTGCTGTTCCTGGAGTCTTCCAGGAGAGGCAGTCTGCCTCTCTCTCTCTCTCTTTTTTTGGTGCCAACAAAAAGGGTTGTCTCAGGAACTCAGGTGGTGGTGGCCAGGACCTGCAAAAACAGCATGGGGGAGAGGCTTTAGGCAGCCCCAGGGCCTAAAGGGTCTCCTCTGTGCTGTAGAACAATACAAACCTGCTCTGATTCAAAAACAAAACAAAATATTAAAATCAAACTGCAAAAGAGATCCTTCTTTTTCCCATGTTTTTGTATAGGAAGATATTCTTTTGTATAGGAGGATATTCTTCTCATAAACACGTGCTGAAACTTGTTGCTTGTTTACTCATTTGTAGTATGTTTCTGTAACATCTTTTGTGCACGTCAGTTGACTGTCAAAATACCACAATCACATACAAAGCTAGAATATGTTCTTTCAAGGAGAACCCATTGGTTTGAATGATACAGGAGGCCTCTAGGAGACAAAGGTTCAAATTCCCACTCAGGGATGAAAACCCACTGAGTGACCTTAGTCAAGTTTTGTTCTCTCAAGGCAATGGGAGATCCCCTCTGAATAAGGCCCTTTGCTCAACCTACCTTATCCCAGTGGTATCCTGTGGCGATCCTGGCAGCAACTCTGCCAGGAGGGGAGCGTGATGGGATTGCTTCTCTATGCACTGGCTGCCTCCACGATCCAGGAAACATGATGGCCCCATTTCTTCCGGCCCTAGTACAACTGGGTACTGTCCCAGGCTGTGCTGGGGCAGAAAGTGTAGCCATTGCGCTTCTGGATCCTCTGCATACCAGGTAAGTGCAGAATGGCAGCGCGATCACAGTTCATTGACGGGGAAGACCCATCAATTATTTACTCTGTGCACTGCCTGGGGACAGGAGAAGGACAGGATTGTGATGACATCCTGTGTAACTGTTGTTGCGGTCCCATCCTTCTCCCATCCCCACTGCAGGAATTGCTGTTCCTAAATCCTGCCAAGAAAATCCTAGGGTAGGAGTCAGCTTGAAGGAGCATAACAACAAATTTTCTTTCAAAGAGTATTTTACTGATAAAAATTCTGGTCTCTCTTTTGTATGGTTTTCCATCTTTTTGTTTCTTAGGCCCTTTTCACACCTGACCTTTTCTCACTGCCATTGCATGGGGATCACATGAAAAGCCTCTTGAGGGAGGGAATTGTGTCCCATGTGCTTCCCTCCACACCAGCTCCATGCTGGACGGAAGGAAGCATGATAGCTCCATCCCTTTCTTCCGTAGCGCAGCTGGGTACTTTCCCAGGCTGCACTGGGGAAGGAAGTGCAGCCATTGTGCTTCCTGAAGTTCTGCGCACCAGGTAAGTGCAGGAGGGATGTGGGAGCAATGAGCAGTTGTGGGTCATTTTCAGCAAGAGTGGAAAATGATATAATCCATGATTGCTGTGGGATCGCTATGGGAGTTCCACACGATTGTAAGAATGTCATGCAGAACTGTCCTAGTGATCCTGTAGCACTCCTGTGGCCATTTCACATGGGAAATGGCATGTGAAAAGGGCCTTACTAATTATTGATAATATTTGATTCTGTAGCATATGCCCATTCAGACTAAACATAAACTACTTGCATTTTTTTCTCGTTTCAATTTTTTAAGCTATAGTGGTAAAGTAATGTTTACATTTATAAAGTTAGTTCAGTCAATTTCAAAGAGGTAAAAGGGAGTGAATAGTAAGTGAATTCCTGAGGTCTCCATGATCTGTAGCATATTGTTGTTTCTAACCTTGATGCAGAGAATACCATACTATTAAATATGGACATATATTGCTTGTGGTAGTGTTTGAGTTTGTGTGTGGCAGTTGCAATCTGTTGCAGAAACTCAAGGGAAAAAATGCAAAGGCAGATTTAAGTGTTGAACATTAAGAAAACAAAAGCAGTGACCACAGATGATTTATATAACATTAAAGTAGACAAGAAGACATTCAGATAATTGAAGATTTCCTTTACCTTGACTCAGTCATTAATCAAAAGGGGGACTACAGACGAGAAATCAGAGGAAGACTTCGGCTCTTTCCACAGCTCACCTTTTTGTGGAGCTGGGGTGTGGGGATCACTCAAGCAGCCTCTAGCGAGAGGCTCTCACATCCCGGTTCCTTCAGCTCCACAGTTGCTGCCTGCTTGCGCGAGAGCCCTTCCTCTTCCTTCGGAAGTGCAGCCTGGAATTTTCCCAGGCTGCACTGGGGGAGGAAGCATGGGCGCTCTGGCTCCAGAGCTCAACACGCACGGTAAGTGCGCGCAGGGCCCGGAGCAATGCGCAATCACACACCATTTTTGGCTCACAGCCAAAAATGAAATAGTGTGCGATCAGTGCCTGCTAGGCCCTGAAGCATCGCACGATTGTGAGTGTGTCGTGTTGGCCACTCCTCGCAGTTGTGTGATGCCCCATGGGCCCTTTCGCATGGTGAATGCCATGCAAAAAGGGCCTAAGACTTGGAAGGACAACTGTGAGAGAACTAGACAGGATCCTCTGGAGTAAAAATATGTCATTGAATATCAAAGTCAGGATTGTCCGTGCTATTATATTTCCAGTTTTCTTATATGATTGTAGAAGCTGGACAGTGAAGAAAGATGATAGGAAGAAAATTAACTCATTTAAAGTTTGGTGTTGGAGGAGAGTTCTGTGAATGCCCTGAACTGCTGAAAAGATAAATAAATGGATCCAAGAGCAAATTAAACCTGAATTGTCCCTAAATGCAACATCGCTAAACTGAAACTGTTGCACTTTGGGCATGTTTTGGGCATATATTGAGAAGACATGATTCACTAGAAAAGACAATAATGCTTGACAAGATAGAAGGTAGTAGAAAATGAGGAAGATTGTGGATAGACTCAATCAAGCCACAGCCCCAAGTTTGCACGACCTGAGCAGGGTTGTTGATGATGGTGACTTTCATTTATCTTTCATTTATAAGGTCGCCATAAATTGAAGTTGTCTTAATCTCAGTTAATAACAAATTTGTAGCCAGTGCCACTCGGACTCATAGTCATGGGGACAGGTTGGCGATAGAAGATGCCTTTTGTACGTGAGATGTTCCTGGGAAAAGAGAAAGGGAAGTGAAGCCCCATTGTGAGGGACACCATTTATATTAAGTTGAGGTAGTGTGTGTTTGAGGAGAAGGATATTATTGGTTTTGTTAGTCATCTTTTGGGGCAAAGTAAGATGACAGACAATTGTGTTCTTGTAGCAGCTTTGAGACTTAGCAGATGTATATTAAAAATCTGTAACACAGTAATCAGTTAAAGTGTCACAAGACTCTCCTCTGTTTTAATTCTATAATGCATTGAGACATCTTTTTTTTTAAAAAAATTCCAAGTGTGCTTGTTCAACTAGAACACTGTTAACTGTGGTAACCCTTCTGTGGTGCAAGGATGTGTTGTCATGGGCCCTTCCCTTTGCGCACCTTACTTGCATCCTGCAACTTCCCAGCATCATCCCAGTAGTGCCTTTGGCAAGGATGGGAGCATGTCCCAAATGCTCCTCTCTGCACCTGGCCAGATGCCAGTGGATGGTAACAGTCAGGACATACTCATTACTTCCTCAGTGCAGCTGGCCTCTTCCTGTGTTGCACTGAGGAAGGAAGAGCCAAGATAGCTCTTCTGTCCTTTCTGCATGGCCCCAGCTGACATGATTGTTGTGTGAAAGGGGCCTATTATCGGATTTTTCCCAGAGATAGTATAATGCACAATCACTGTGGTTGAGAACATGACAGGAGTGGGACTGTGACAACATTGTGTGGTAGCATGCATCACGGATTGGCTTCAACGCATCACCATGCTGAGATGGGGCCATAGTGTTGAAATGACCATAAACAATATATTAACTAAACTGGTAACATAAGCACACAATAAAACAACAATGGTGGATATCAGACTTCATGTAGTATTGGTGTCTCTCACATTTTAAAATAACATGTATTTTATTTTATGTTGGTTTTTGAAAAGTCACTGTGGTCAGCAATGCTTCTTTTCATTCCCACAGATAAGTGGAGGAGGTAATACTGTAAAACTGCTAATTTCATTCCATGAATTGCTGGCATCCCAGGCCCCAGGATGCTGGGAAGAATCTCTGGGTGACAGTGATGACTTGAAAAGAAGAAGCTATTATAATGTGTTGCCGGCCCCTGTTGGTTTGGAGTCACTGTTGTAGACTTTCCAGTGAGTGGGATTTGCTACCTCCTCCCCTCCTTTCCCCCACCCTCAAAGTCTCCCAACCTGCAGTTGGCACTAGGATTTATTGGGAGCAAGGAGTGCCAGATAATACTGATTTACTCCAGTATTTGCTGCCTTAGGAGTTCTTGAACACTAGAACTGCTGCATTGTGGCTGTTCATAGTATTGCTAACTTTTCTAGTTCTGTTCCTACTTTTTAATTATATAATAAATGGTTGAAGACACTGTACATTCACTTTATTGGTCTGAGGCAAATGTGGGTTGCACTATTCTGAGCAAAAAGTGTGGTGTCTGTCTTCTTGAAATCTGCATAATCGTTTGACTTCTTTCCCTTTTAATTTTTAATTTCATTTTTTTGTCTTTTTCATCCTCTGTCTCTTTCCCCACTCCAGTAAGTCTAAGCTAAATGCATTCACTTTCTCTTATTTCACTTTGATTCTCTGTCTCCATCTCCACATGTCTCCTAGTTGGACCCATCTTCTTGCTCCTTCTGCGGAGTTCTCATTCTCCTTCTTTTCCAAGTCCAATTCTCTGACCTATATTTGTCTACTCCCACATCATTCTTTCTCATCCTTCTTCCCTTTACGCCCCAGCTGATAATTACCTTCATCTCCTTTTTTTCCCCTTCTCTTGTCTCTCCAACGTTTTTTCCCTCCTCTACCAAAAAACAAAACAAAAACCTTGAAACCATGATTGGGATGGTTTAGATTGTCAACATTTTAAAGTTGTAAGTTCCAGTATGCTCAGTTGGATTTGCTTTTGAGTGTATATTCATAGATAGAATTGCCCTCTTAGTCTCGATTACTCTTTTGGTTTGTCTTTATCATTATCACCATCATGCTCAACACCTCCTTCAGCACAAATAGCTGGTAGCAACACTGCAGTTATAATTATTATTTTGTAGGTGAGGATATACCCTCAGCCTTAGGTACAGTGCTAGCAGCATACAGAGTAGTGTACCGCGCACTTTGGGAAGCGGTGGTACAAGATACAGTAAATATAGCAAACTTAATTTCATAAACTTAATTTCTTGTTCTTTCATAGCTATCTTGTAGATCAAGACGTAAGAGCATTCTTTTCATAAAAGAAGAATTTGCAGTTCTGAAGCAGAATCATTCTGGATTGTTCACAATCATTATACAAAAATCCAGAAGCACAGTCATTATTCAGAAATGTTGAGTTCAGTAGGAATTGTTCTCTAGGAACCATGCTGAGAGTTAGAAACATTAGAAAATTATGCCAAAGTACTCAGGACACTAAACATATGTTGTAATATTGTCTCTCCTTTGGCCCATATATTTGTAAATTACCATTTGATAGCACAAACATCTGATCAATTCTTTAAGGCTGCAGTGATAAGCAAGTGTACTTGGAAGCAAAAAATTCTCAGCAAGTGGAGAAGAAGCTATTCAAATTTAGTTTTTCTCCTGTCTCTGCCAAGGTGAAGCAAAGGATTACATGTTTATCTGTCTGTCTTTTCTGCTAGATTCCCTAGATCCTCTTCTATTTTCTCTAGTCTGTCTTTTCCGCTAGATTCTTTAGATCCTCCTCCATTTTTTCTTCCTTGCCATACCCAAGACAAGGTTGTATCTTCACTCCTCACTTTCTCTTGGGTATTTTTTTTCTTCCTCTCCCAATCCCACAATATTATGAAAACCAACCAGCTAACTAACCAAAATTGTATATTTTCCCATAGTTCTTAGTGGTGTTAGGTTTCCTTTATTCCTCAGGTCTCCTCCCTGCACTTTTCCTTTTCCTTTCCAGCAACACATTTTCGGATATGGGGAAAGCTGAAGCTAAATCTTCCAAGGGTGGCTCTGCATCCCAGTCACACCCTGCCCCAAGTACTTTGGATTAGCCAGACTGTGCATACATTATCAGCTGTCCCCTTTGGGAGCCGTAGGAATGTGTGCCAACTAACCGCCACCAGAGCTGGGGCTGCCTGTTCCTGAGCTGCTGAAAACCTAGGAGAATTTCATCTGCCTTGAAACTGCTCGTAATTAAGTCCCTGACTTAGTACTGGCTGAGGCTTTAGAGCTAGCTGCAAGCCCTCAGCATGGAGACCCGGAGGCAAGTACCTCGGAATTTGCCAGTGGCAATGGTCTCTCAAAGGGGGCAATTTAGGAGGATGAAGAGGCTGTTCTGCATTTAGTAACTGCCTCTGTACTCTTCACTTTCTAACAATATGGACACACTTCAGTAAAAGTAATCAGATGATGCATCTGGCTAGAGTACTGGAACACTGACACCCAGTCCAAATCTAACCTGGCTACAGTTCCCTTCGTAGGAAACTTTCTTTCTGTGAGGAAGCACTGAAAGACATACTCACTGAAACAAAAATTAAAAAGGTGATGCCCTCCATCCAAAAAGAAAGTTCCAAAGAGGCAGTGTAAACAGTCATCACAATCTGTGCTTTTTATAGCTTCCTTTTGTAATAATAATAATATTTATTTATTTGTATCCCGCCTCTCCACATAGATCGAGGTGGCGAACAACATGAAATGCATTATACATTACATTATACATTATTGTAGAGACTTAGGCCCTTTTTGCACCTTACCTTTGTCGCGGCAGTGGGGAGCGGTGCTCATGCGAGCAGCTGTTTGCGTGAGCTGCTCACGGCAGCCCTTCTGCCTCCCGCAGCGGCTTGCCGGTTGTGTGATCGTCACGCTAGTGCCCCGCCCTTCCTTTCACAGCACAGCTTGGGAGCTGTAGGCTGCGCTGGGGGAGGAAGCGTGACCGGGCCGGCTTGTTCGGCGCACCGCATGCAGGTAAGTGTGCGAGGGCCCTGCAAGCATTGCGCGACCGTGCAGTATTTTCGGCTTAAAGCCGAAAATAAGAAAATGCACGTGCGGCCTGCTTTAGGCTCGTGAGCGTCGCGTGAGTGAGAGTGCATTGTACGGACCGACGCTCCCATTTACGCGACGCTCAAGGGGCCCTTGTGCAAAAAAAAAAACTGCATGCGAAAAGGGCCTTAGACCCTTCAAGTCTGCATGGTCAAGGTCCCAGTTTTCTTTTTCCCACAGGGAGGCAAAGTCCACAAACCCGCTCCAGGAGAGCAATCCACCAGAAATAAATCTGTATCTGGGTAGGTGCCTATCCCATCTCCAAAATAGGAAGGAGACTTTCTCACTTATTTCTAACGTGGTTAAACTCCACCTCATATTAGTGAGTATTGAAAACAGTAAGCGAAGGTTGTTCAATGGAATTTCTCTTCCTGCCTAAAATATACCAAATCCTTTATGAAGCTCTATTTATATCTTTTTTCCCCACCTATCTAGGGAAAGAAGTTTCCTCCTTCACTCTAACCAGATATAGATCAAAGTGTATATCTTCCTAGCTTATCAATGTCTAGGATTTCCCAAGCCACAAAAAGTGACTGCATATTCAAACAAATCTGTAACTACCTCAGCAGCCTTTTCTACTACTGCTCATGAAGGGCAATCTGCAGAGCTGCAACTTACCCTACTACATTCTATTTTCACTAAACACTGCAAGCTATACAAATTAGCTTCAACAAGGGCTTCTTTTGGCTGAAGAACCTTACAGCTGGTCGTTCCAACATAACCTTATCACTTGCCATCTTCTCATTGCAAAACAGGGTTTCTGCTAGGATAATTCCTGTACTTGGATGGCTTCTTCTCCCCTGACTGAGAATGTCACATTGGAAGACTTAAGTGTGAAAGCCCATTCTATCCAGGGAGAAAGAGCCATCCAGACTTTGCCTGAAATGGCAATATTTTGTTTAGTAGTATTTTTGAGGATTTCATTTTCACTTTCCTGTACTCCTAGCTGGAGAACAAAGTGAAAAAGGAACCAGGGATCTAGCAGAAAAACAACAAAAAATAAGAACAAAAAAGCACAGTCTAATGGGCATGTGCTCCCTTGTCTCACCTGGATGACAACAAAAGTTAACCTGTAGTTTGGATGGCTCCTTCTCCTTTGATAGAACAGACCTTCACAGTAAGTTCTCCAGTGTACCAATTTAGTTGTCAGTAGACTTTGATTTTGAATCGTCATGGGGGCACCCTATATTAACATTTTTGTTATGCTGCTATAGTGTAGGTTGCATACCTATTGTCTGGATGTTATTTCTCTCTCAGTGTTGTGTTGTCTCTATTTTTGAGAGGGCAGCGACTTCCATGGCAATACCTCACAGAAAGTGGGGACTCATGTGTAGATGTTGCCATAGTTAGAATTAGACTGTTATTGTGGTCTATATGAAGAATAGGACGTTTCTCTGAAAGTTACTTGATGGCTTTGGGACAGGACAGACGGTGGATCAAAGGATACTTTAAAAAAAAAAAGTTTATATTACCTGTTTAGGGAGAATTTTGCCTGAAGTTGAGCTCTAGTATAGCTCTGGTAGGCATTTTCTACGCAACAATGCACTCCTGCACTCCTGCACTCCTGTTGCAATCCCAGCAGCACTTCTGCCAAAATGGGAGTGTGTCCCCATCTCTCTCCTCCACATCTGATCAGCTGCCTGCAGAAGGTAGTTCAAGGGACACGCTCCTTCCGTCTGCACTGCACCTGGCCTTCTTCCCATACTGCAGTGGGGAAGGAAGCGCATTGATCGCCCTTCTGCATGGCCAGCTGCAATGGAAGGCTCTTGTGATCAGGGGTCATTGATAGAGTTTTTCTGTCAATGATATATCCCGTGATCTTGCTGGCTGGTGATGCAAGAAGGGTGGTACCATGCAGAAGTGTCGTTGTGGTCCCCCTCCTCTTGCATCCCCATGCTGGGAAGATGCCATCATGTGGAAAGGACCATAGAAAAATCTCACACATTTTAATCAAAACACTGGGAATGATGCATTTTCTCTACACAGAATAGCTGTACAAATATTATTTATGAAAAATACAGTAATAAACAAACTGTCTTTTTAGTCTGGAATAAGGCCTTTCTGGTGTGTTACTGTCGTTGGAAAGATTGCTCTGCCTTTGGTTTTCACCTGTGTCCCCACCCCTCATGTAAAAATGCCAAAAAACCTGGTTCGCCGACTATTTAGGAATTATATTGATGATTTCTTGCTGGCAGGCTAGCTTTTTGGAACTGGTTTTTGCGTGTTTGTGGGAATCTTTCTTTTGTTCTGTAGGAAGCAGGTGGTATTCATACTTGTCAAAAATTAAATACTGTTTTATTTTGTTCAAGCAAAAATGCCATTACATCTGCATATGGGTTAGTATTAGATGAAATCCAGATTGCTTGCATTTTTGGAACCCTTTCAAACAAATTTTGTATCCTAAATCTTTAAACAATGGTAGGTACTCCTTTCTAATTTCAAAGACATCCAAATGCTCTCTGCTATGAGGATGAGACTATTCAACTAAGTAAAAGTTTGGCACGGAGATCTACTTTTATTTTTCTATATGTTTTCTAGATTTACAGGTTGTTACTTTTTCATAAGCAAAATGTTTTCTAGATGTATTTTTCCTAACATCTGCCCTTGGTGCTATATATATAAAGTCTACTGACTTTAGGATTTCCCTGCTATCTGACTGGTTAGGGACTGAAATACTTTCAGAAAACAGAATAGGCTGAAAAGTGGAACCCATGTAGAGAACATGAGCAAATTATGAGAGCTTGCTTGGGACAGATCGTGCATGAATACACTGCTTTCAAAGTCTCTCAGTTGGCATAGTACCATTTTTCCACTGCTCTCAGTTCACTTTGAAAGCAGGGCATGCACACTTGCATGTGGGCAGTCCCAAGTGAGGCTCTGTCGCCAAGAAGAACTGACAGAAGCTTCCTATTTTAGTGTGTGTAAATTATAGACAAGTTCAGTTAATTTGACAAGGAATCAGCTTTTTCCGGAGTGTAAATCATCCCAAGTGAGGCTCCATAGGCAAGAACTGATGAAAGGGTGGACCCCTCACTGAATTAATGGAACTTACCTGTAATTTGCAAGCATCAAAACAGTGGTACGTTGAAAAATGGGTCAATGAAAAGCAGGGGATGCCTCAACTGTTATTTAACAAAGGCTGTTCAGTTGTGTGAATCTGGGAGCCAGTAATCTGTCCGGGACTTTCCAGGGCCCACAGAGACTGCTAGTACAAAGAAATGTCAAGAAATGAAAAAAATATCAAGAAGTTTTTTAAAATGTTAAATGGTACAGGGCAAAGGGTCTATCAAACAGATGAATTCCAGTTTCTAGAGACATTCAGGAATGGCAGTCCTTCCCGTTTTTATTGAGGAAAAAAATATAGTCCTGGGAGCATGGAGATATGAAGGGAAAGAAAAGTCAGCAGGGGCACATGTAATATGTGTCCAGCCCCTTTAAATGCTTTTTTTTTTAAAAAAGTATCAACTTTTTCTTAAAAAAACAAACATAGCCTTTTCCCATTTAATACGTTTGATAGTGTTCTGTAGAGGATCCTTTCAAGCTATTGCTTCTGCATCCCAAGCCGTGTTATGACTCCCTGCAACATATTGAGTTAGATCATTTTCCAGAGTGGTTGCATGTACTTGAGGAGCCATACATCTTTCTCACTCTACTTCACCATTCTTCCTGCTCAGACAAATGGGTAGTACATAAGCGAATTGGGCTGCTTCATCCCAGGAAAGCAGCAGCATTGTAGGACTCTGGGGCCCTTTTCGCACTAGGCTTTTTGCGCGAGCGGGGGCGGGCGGCTTGCGGGAAAAGCCTAGTTCGGGAGCCTGCCGGTTCCCCGCTGGTTCCTTCCGCAGCCGAAGGAACCAGCTGGGAAACGGCACCGTCCCGGAGGCGGCGGCGGCTCGCGAGTCCATCCCCCCCCGCGCGCGCAAGAAAGGAGCCCGTCGCTCCTGGCGCGCGCGGGGGGGCTGCTCGCGACAGCCTCCCGATCGCGCGCGCGCGCACGGGGGGCGGGCACGACTGTCCCTCGCTCCTGGCGCGAGCGACAGTCGCGCCCGCCACCCCGCGCGCGCCAGGAGCGAGCGACAGTCGCGCCCACCCCCCCGCGCGCGCGCGCGCAATCAGGAGGCTGTCGCGAGCAGCCCCCCGCCCGTGCGAAGCAGGATGCTCTCGCATCCGCCGTGCTAGCTCCCCGCCCTGCCCCTTCCTTCCGCACGGGTGGAGGGAAGGAGGCGCGACCCGGCCGCCTCCCCGACGCACCGCACTACAGGTGAGTGCGTGTGGGCGCCGGGAGCGTAGCGCAAGCGCGGGGTGATTTTCGCTTGAAAGCGAAAATCAAAAACCCCGCGCTCGCGCTGCTGCAGCCCCGTGAGAGTGCCGGAAGTGGGAGTGCGTCGTGCGGAGCGGCGCTCCCACTCCCGCACGGCTCACGGGGCTATTTCGCCCGGGAAAGCCCATGCGAAAAGGGCCTAAATCTAAGGGTAGAAGACCAAGATTTGTATGCCTGCATAGGAACCCAGCCTCTGCATATTATATATTCCTGTTTGGGAAATATAGCTCTTATGCTTCTTTTGCTACAAGAACATACATCAGGTAGGCAAAGGGGTGCTTTCTAGCTGATGTACTTATGGTTAAAGAAACATTAGTGCTGTACTTCACTGACAATGTAGATGTAGTTTCTGTGAAGCAGCCCTTAGTGATACAAGTACTAATTTACCACTCAGCTTGGGTGGAGAAGAAAGTAGTAACTAGAATAATCAAGTTCAAAAGTAGGAAACAGAAAAGATCTTCATGAGACTTATTTTAAATCTTGTTATGATTAGTTACTACATCTCTGTAGCTGTGGTAAACATGTTGTCACTTGTATGCTCCCTTTGCGCCATGTGCTTAAAATAGACTAAACAAAGCACTCTCAAAGGAATTGCATTGCAACCTAAAGAGCCTCAAATGCTGTGATGTATTC
This sequence comes from Ctenosaura bakeri, assembly GCA_948474755.1. Lineage (NCBI taxonomy): Eukaryota > Metazoa > Chordata > Lepidosauria > Squamata > Iguanidae > Ctenosaura > Ctenosaura bakeri. The sequence goes on along the minus strand of CAOLHI010001107.1, from coordinate 314,601 downwards.
TTTCTACTTGTTGCTAATAAGGACAAGTTGCTATTTTTATTTTTGTTTAGTGTCTATAGGCTGAAGTTGACTTTTCACTAATGTAGAAGAGAAACAACCAAGGATGATAGTTTTTTTTTTTTTTAAAAAACAATTTTTAATGCAATGAGAAATACAATACATAATGAAAACTCAGATGTAAGCATTATTTAAACTGGGACTTTCCAAAAATAAAATGAAACAAAATAAAGCAACTAAAATTAGACATGCCTCTAAATTAAGAAAAAATTGCAGTTAAAGCCCAGTAAGTTTTCTTGCTTCATGTCTGTTCAGGAGTCTTTTTGTTGCTGTGTTAACAGCAGTTTCACACATCTGTTTTTTTTTTTGGTTTTTTTTTTAAACAGGAACCTAATTGTCAGATTATCTCCTCAGTACAGATATTTTTTCATTCATGGAAACAATTGCTTTATCATTATTCCGAGAGTCAGTAGAATGTTATGTGCACAAGTTGTATGTTTGCGGGTGTGTTGGCAGATCTTCTAAAATCTCTGGCTAATATCATACACAAAATACACAGAACATGGATTGCTTCTTAGGAGTCATTCAGAAATATACCACCAATTTGAGAAATTTAGATAAAAATGAGTACACTTCTTGTATCATCAGTTGGTACAGCATTTTGGTAAAGCATATTTAATTTTCTAGTTTTTCACCAAATATCTTTCTCTAGGTACAAGTAATGGAGGAGGACAGGAAGTGCTTTTCTCCTTTCTGTAGCACAGCATGTAAGTTTGGCATGTTGTGCTGTGTCAAGCAATCTGTTTTAATCACAAGGTAGAACACATAAAGTGAAGATGTAGAGGTGCATGCTATGATAGTTTCAAAGGCACCCAATGTAATAAGGTTACTGGAATAAGACTTTTTTTGGCTCCAGGTACAATTACAATCGTCATGAAACAGTAAAGTTATTTTACCTGATAGGGAGCCACACAAATTCTCAATTGCCCACAAAAGATGCCCCTTCTTAACTGGGCAGTTGTAGAAGGGCTGTGCATATAGGAGTATTGTCTACTGAACAGTGGAGAATGTACTGATATAGATCACATTATAGAATAGAGGAAAATTACTCATTTCTTTCTGACTGTCCTTCACAGAGGCAATAATATTTTAAGGCCAATTGGTTGCATTCATGCCCAGGCTCACTCTGTAGCCCTCAAAAACCCTGCCAAGTTTCAGGCTCTGATGACATACATGGCCTCTGTGATCAAGATGCTACTTCAGAGATGACTCATGAAAGACAAGTAGGCAGTAAAGTGCATATGTAAAGTCAAGGACCTCAGATTGCAAAGGCTAGGAAGCATGCCATCCATTGGATTGTGCTCTGTCCTCTGAGTTGGTGAGTGCACCTGCTGTCTTTCTTTTTCCCTTTTGGCAACTGCTCAGAGACAGGGTATGTTCATGGATGAAAGCAGAGAAATTAAAATATGAAATGAGTGGTAAAATGAGGAGCATAGGAAGCAGTGCACAGGAAAAGGGAGCAGAAGCTGAAATGCATGGATGGAAGTAGAGGTGGATAAGACAGATGAGAGATTCTCAAACAGTGAGGATCAGAGATTTTCATGAAGTGGGTGGAAAGCGGGGATTTGATAACATTGACCCTGGCCTAGTCCATGCAAGCTTTACCAGCCCTGAGAATCTTACTGTCTTTAGCTTAGACTGGCTCAAGAAGGAGCAGGGGCAACAGAACTTTGGGAGCAGTGTGTGTTTGTTTTTACCCCCAGTGCTACAGCATATCATATACTTATAAAGAAGTGCAGGGAGGGTTGGCCCCTCTCTAAACTGCAAACCCCAGGATTCCATAGGATGTTGAAAGTGGAATAATCGCGCTATAAGCATGTAGTGCGGAAATGGCCTAAGTGTTGGGGCAACATTCTTTGGAAAACTGAGATGTGGACTTTAGGGAAGAGCATTTAGAATTCTCAGCCAAAAAGGTCTTGGGCCTCACTGACCTACAAACCCCAGTTAAAGTGGAATAATGGCACTATAACAGTGTAGTGCAGAGCTTTCCAAACTGTGTGTCGTGACACATTAGTATGTGGGCTGCGGTATGCAGGTGTATCACGTGAGCGTAACAGGTGGAGGGGCTGCCTCTCCCACTGCTGTGGTGGGCCAGGGCCAGGTAAAGAGGCTGCCCCTCTCCCTGCTGCTGCAGCTGCCCTGGGCCGAAGAAGACCTTGGAGAGGTCGGCGGTGCACCAGGCCTGGGTGGAGGGGCTGCCTCTCCTGCCACCACCATGGCCACCCTGGGCCGAGGAAGTCCCTGGCCAGGGCAGTGGCAGTTGGCCAGGCCAAGGTGGAAGGGCTGCCTCCACTTACTGAATTACTTACTGAATCACTGTGTCATAAAATGTCTAAATACATGTCTAAAAAGTGTGTCACCAACATGAAAAGTTTGGAAAGCTCTGGTGTAGTGCGATGAAGCTTTCTTTCTTTTTTCTTTTTTTTATTGTAAAGGTAGTTTGCACTTTTGCAAGCCTTGTGGTTGCCGCACAGCTAATGATATCTAACTTGCAAGCATTGTTTTTTTTCTTTTGATTTCATAATGACTATCATTCTAAGAAATCATTTCATTATTAGTAGCTTTCCAAAGCAGCCTATATTTCATGAATTTGTCTAATTTTTTTAATGTATTTGAAATATCACAGTTTTACTGGCCAATGAATTTAACAGCAATGACTGTTTGCACTGAAAAAAGCAGCTTACCTCATACTGTTCCTTCAGTTGTGGTACCATTCATTGCGTATGCAACTGTGCTAATGTGTGCTAAATGAGTAGACTTTCAGTAAAATGCCTGTCACAAGCATGCAGCAGAGTAATAAGACAAAGAATAAATGGCCAGCAGCAAGATGTGGGCACAGTAAACTTTGCAGTTCAATACTATTAATCATTTGTCATTGATTACAGAAGAAACTGTGTGGAAAAAAATTAACCTTTTAAAACCAAAATGTCATGTAACATGCATTGACTGAGATCTTGTTCTGTTGGACTAGAGGCAAGTCTTTGTGGAAAGTACCAGAGCTACCTTCTTACTGCTGTGAAAGTGTCAGGAGTCAAAAACCAGTTATGAGATGTATTTTGTGGGTACATCTGCCCTATAATCATGGATCTTCAAGCTATCATTCAGTCTAGTTTTACAGTCTCATTCTTTAAAGAACCAGAATGGCATTTTCACTGGGGGTAGGAAAACAGGGGTGCTTAGTGCAAATTAAATCAAAAATGAAGGTGATAGGTACAGGCAATTGATTTTAATTCTTTCTCCAGATTGGATACTTTTGTTACTTTTTTATTATTTTCAGATTATTTTAAATGAAATTGTTTTAGAATTTAATCTGATGTCTTCCTAGAATGTGCTTGGAATGACATACTCATGTACACTCTCATTGGGAATCTATTTCTTAGAGCCTCTATGTGCTAGTACCTTAGTGCCAGATTGATGCCCTGTGTGTCAGTTGTCCTTGACAGTGTAGGTCTCAAAAAAAATGGTGCAAGTGCAGATTGTGTATAGTCCCATGGCAGAAATAAAGTACACTGTCTGTTTAAAGAATCTGATACATTTTTTTCTGGAAGCATTTTTTTGCTAAGATTTTTTTAGTTAACATTTTCCAAAAATACTAAAACTCTACAAATACAAAAAAGGAATAAAGAAAACATAAAGAAAAACATAAAATGTATGAATTAAATCTGAAAGACTAGGAAGAAGAAAGAAAAAGAAAAGGAATTGCCTTTCTTCCTGCCTTTGACCAGATTCTGGCAATCTGATTGATTCAAGCCTCTCAAAGAAAATATCCAACATTTTTCTTTTTCCTCTCCCCTAATTCATACTTTCTAAAAGAAAAGACAAATGAAATTTCTTCCACCAAAGGTTGACATATCTAGTATGATATCTTAATATTACTTTCTATTACATTCCATTACAAATTGCTTATGTGATAAATGGCATTAATATTACTAAATTACACTAATGGTACTAATTTTACTAAATGTTACTTGCTGAATTAATTACATTGTATTTTCACCGTAGGAAGTCTCCACCTTTTGACAACCTGTTGTCTGATGACTTGCTCTTTTGACGCTTCTAAATTAAGGACAGGTTCTGTTAATTTGATGGTATTCCGCTCTTTCATCAATTCTTCTTTCCTACCGCTCACATATGTGCACTCACACATGTGCACTGCTTGCAAAGTGAACTGAGAGGTGGAAAATAGGTACTAAGCTGGCTGAAAGACTTTGCAAGCAGCATGCATGTAGTCAGTAACAAGTGATCCTCTGTAAGTCCTAGTACATGAGTTCCAGCCAATTCCATTTTCTGACAGTGCTCCAGACCCTAACCTGTCAGATAAGTGGCAGAAGCCTATTATTAAAACTATAAATCTATTACATGTTTTGTGACATCCCTAAATCCAGATATTTCAGAACTTTTACATGATGAAATCTGTTACATAATTTATAGACCCAGTCCAGTTATTATTATCCTATATCTGTAATTAATTCTTAAGCTCGTTTAAACCAAATCTATTTCATTTTGAGTTTAACCTTGACTTTGAGGTTAATTCCTTCTTCTCCCATAGCCATCTTCTCCATGGGCTACACATTCTCCAATTTCTCTGATTCCCGCCCTGCCTTTTATTACTCTTTCAAGTTATTTCTCACATGACATTTTAGAATGACTGTCCAGAAACAGAACCCTGATTTTTCACACCTTTCTTTCACCCCTTTCAGTCAGTCCTACAAGTTAAATCAGTTTGATTTTCTTAAATCATAAAATAATTTGCTTTCTGATCAATTTTAGATTTGTCTAGTCTGACTAGTTTTAAATTTATCTAGTCCACCTTCTCTCCTACTTGAACTGTAAATCTCCTTTTCACAAACTGAAGCTTCTTGGTCATAAATCTTCCCCAAGTCACTAACTCCCTCCATTAACTCAACTTGAGTTTGTGTCTCCATATGGTTTTCATCTTCCTTCATTTCCGTATGACTTCTGTGTGTCCCTCTTGTCTTGCGTCTTGCCACAGTTCCTTGTTGCAGAACTCTTTTCTCATGGCCTCTATCACGTTCTTCTGCTGTCTTAGGAGTTCCATGTGTAGCTCCTCCAAGATCCAGTGCAAAAAATAATCCCCAGAATGTTCTTGGGAAGATTCAGTTTTTGATTTAATCCATAAGTTAACAGAGTTAGCAACTCACTTTGTCTATCAGAAGTTGCTGGCAAGAGAGTGTTATCAGTCCCGAACAGGTAACATCCGTACTTTCTCATTCTATAATATGCCTTGTTAAAATCTAATTCCATCTGGCAATTCAGTCTGTTCACAAAGTGTGTACACTTCAATTCTTGTTCTCTTAAAACATCAAATCCCAGTTTCCTAGTGTATTTGACCTGATCTTGTGGGATAAACAGATTTATTCAGCTCTTGATTGCAGAAAGAAGATAGCTGTGTAGGCTCAGTTGTTTCATTTTAGTCAGAAGGATTCTGATTCTTCACTTTTGTAACTTCATAGGTTTAATTAAAGGTTTCTTTAAAAAAAAAAAGCAGGTGGCTACCATAGAGATGTCAGATCTAAACAGCTGTGTTTCATGGCAAGAGCAAGGTATCATCCCCTCAGTCTTTCCCATTCATAACCTACTACTAACAAGTAAGTACTAATAATGGAAATTTCAGACCCTAATTGATAGTTCTCCACTTTAGCTTTACCCGTGAAACTTCTGCGAGAAACGTCTGCTTAGCAGACTTGCTGGAAGTCAAGTCCTCTTTCCACAAGCTTTTGATTTCATGCACACATACCAAAGTATTAGTACATGAAATTGTAGCTTGGATACCCTTTAATTCCATTTTTCCAAGAACTGACCCATACTTACATGTTTGTAGGATATTTTGCTCTCTAGTGCTGCCACAGCGTAATTGGACACTTGAGTTGTGCATTGTTTGAATGAAAAAATAGCCCTCTAATTTGGTTAGAATTGAGCAATTGTTGTCTTTCCAGGCAGTTAGTGAAAGGAAATTGTCTGTGTGTTGTTTCGTTGTTTAGAAGTACTTTAAAATAAGATTGATATTTGTCTTTAAAAGCAGAAGAAGCAATTCTGCTCAAGTTTACATTATTTATTTTTTTAGGATTAGGCAGGCTATTTTTCTGTTTCTTTCTTCACCCCATTAGCCTAGATCAATTTTCCACTATTCTTTGAGAAATTAGTTGCTCAAATGATGAGACACCCATATTTCAAGCATGCAACATTCTTCCAAGCAGATTTAATTTTTTTTTTTACTTTATTCAGTTCATTCTCTCACTCAAGCAATCTGCTTTGGTATATCAAACCAGTGTGAGGTATATGTTTGTGGCTGTGAAATAAGAGATATATCTTGTCATGAGCATTTTAGTTATTCTTTCTGTGAAAGTAAAAAAGATCAATTGATAATAACCTGTGTGTGACTTGGACAGAGGGGACTGCTTTAGTTTCAGAAAATCAGAAAGCAGGTAAAAGGATCCTTAACTTGCCAGTTTAGAAATTTTCTATGAACAAAGATATTCCTAGGGGAATTCCATTCTTATCTTTCTTTCTCTCTTTCTCCTGGCATGGAATCCCATTGAAACTTACAAAAAGGCAAAAAATGTGGGGAAAAAACAAAGCTTAAAAGTTCACAATAAAAACATTAAAATACAACTAAAAATGTAAAATTATTTGACAACATAAGTTATGTTTTTAAGTTAATTCATAATCCAGCACAACTCATAAAAAGGACTCATTTATCATTAAATGCTTATTTGAACAAGAAGGGCTTTTCCTTTACCATTGTCATACCTTGTGGGAATGAGAGAACGCCCCCCCCCCGGTTTTAAAACTCTGTTAATATAGAGAAATTCTGTATTTCAGACAGTCTGGAGCTAAGCTGTACAGGTCTTTATGAAATACTCCAGCACTTTTGAGTTGTGTGTGGAAATGATTCAGCAACCAGTGAAGCTTATTTCAACAAAGGTGTTATATGTCACCTGTAACTGCTCCCAGTCAGCATTCTGGCCATAACGTTTTGGACTCACTGACACTTCAGAACATATTCCGAAGGCAGCCCTGCATAGAGTCCATTACATCCAAATGGGATATAATCAATGTCTGTGTCAGCTTAACCGGATCTGACTTCTCTAGCAACTGGTGCAACTGACCCACTAATTTTAACTATGCAAATGCCGCTCCTGGCCATGTCTGAAACCTGAGCCTCCAAGTTCAGGATTTAGTCCATGGGTACCCAAGCTTCAAGTCTGAGATTTCCCTTGTTGTTAAAACAGCATTACTGGTTGATGGTTCATTTCCATAATGAACCATTCCATAATGTAAGGTGTTGCGTATGACCAGTGTATCCCTATATGGCCGTCTGTTGGGAATGCTTTGATTGTATATTCCTGAATGGCAGGGAGTTTGACGCAATGGCTATTGTGGTCTCTTCCAGTTCTGTGATTCTATTATGCTATGTCTTAGGTTCAGATTGTCTTGACAAAAATTATCTCCCTTGTATGAACCTACCTGAATCTTAAGATCTTTGGGGGAGGAAGCTTTCTTTCACACCTACCACTTTTTCTCTCACCTGTCTGGTGAGGACATGGGAGAGAGCCTTTTCAGCAACTGCTTTCACTTTGAAGAATTGTCTCTCACATAAGACCAGGCTCCTTCTCTGTTTTTCTCTCTCTTTTTCTTTACCAGCAGGTAAAGACTCTTTTTTATATTGAAACAGTTATTTGGTGGGTAATTGGCTGTGCAGGAGAAGTGTCTTTTTATTGGGTGTTTAAAATTTTTAAAAATGATTTTATACTTTTAAAAAGTGATTGTGTTTTAATGTGATAACTTATGTAGTTTTTAACGATTTTATCGTCTTTTAGTTGCATTTTGTTTAACCCTTGATGTAAGCTACCTTGGCTCCCATGTTGGGAGAAAAGTGGGATGTGCAAATCTGAGTGTCAGTGACTAAATGGTGGTGATGCACATGTGCTGAAGCATTCACATGCACATTGCCACCATTGAATATAATAGAACATCTGAAATTTTGCCATATGCAGTGGGTCCTTCAACAGAACTCTGGCATATAAGGAAGAATTATTATAGTCAGTGAAATAAAATATGTCTCTATAACTGTCTTCTTGCCTCAGCAAAACATTACCATTGCAGTTTTAGGCCCTTTCCATGCGATGCACCCAACTCGCCATGGGGACGAGAGAAGGATGGGGCCCGGATGACACTTATGCACAATGTCATCCCAGACCCATTCTTCTCTTGTCCCTAGGCAACACGATTGCACCACAAATCATTGACAGGTTTTCCCACCCACATTTACCTTTGCTGCGGAGGTTCTGGAAGTGTGATGGCTGTACTTCCTGCTCCAGCACAGCCTGGGACAGTATCCAGGAAGAGGCGTGGCCATTGTGCTTCTTGGTTCCTGCAAGGCAGCCAGTACAGAAGGGGACGCTTCATCATGCTCCTCTCCCAGGAATGCTGCTGCCACCATTGTCACCGGGCACTGCTGGGACAGAAGTTGGCTGCGGAAAGGGTCTTAGTGGAGTGAAGGCACTTGGAGATGCTCTTGAAGCTTTAGGAAGGAGTCCAGGGACCAAATGCCAGGACCAAGTTTGGATAAATAGACAAGACTAAGTGATCAGTACCGGTAGCTTCTTCCTTTGTACTTTTAAAGAGAATCGATGAAAAATGGGACTTTCAAGCTGCTGAATTTGTCAGTCCCTGGAGCTAAGTAAATGCAATTTCGCAGAGTTAGTCCCTTTGTCTCTATCACTTATTTTATTTTAGAAAAGTTATTTCTTCATCACTGCTCAGCTTCAGGCAATATTCGGAAAATAAAAACAGATAGAAGAAAGTTATTATTTAATATTTTAATTATTTAATTTTATATTTATTATTTATAGAACATTATTTAAAAAAATTAAAAAGAGAGTAAAAGTTTACAAGAGTTTTTTTTTAAAAAAAATACAGTTTAATCAGTCAGAAAAGTCACCCTGGTTTTAAGAAATAAAGCCTGTAGGAGAGAATACATCCCTGGTTGCCCATCTGAAACTCAGGGGAGAGGGAGCCAGCCTGACTTTCCTTGGGAGGGAGTTTCCACAGACAGGGTATCACACATTCAGATGTGTGAAGAAACAGAAAAGTTATCACTAGATTTTCCAGTAGAACTGAAGAGGAGAAACTGCAGTCTGGAATCATGATCTGTACTGCCGTCACTGTGGAATGGATGAGGAACAGATCCAGAACCCTTGATTGGATCTTGAGTCAGATTAGAGTGGTCCTGTGCAGAACTACCTTGGGCACCAGCCACTATTTTTAAAATATAGGAGCAGTGCTGTGGACAATGGTTGCAACATCATCAAAAGTGTTATATCAGTCATGGAGAAATGACCTCCTCCTCCTATTGAAATATGTCAGATTTATGTCTGTTAATGTGGGCATCTGAATTGTGGAATTATTCTATACTCATGTGTTATACTCATGTGCATATTCTATACTCATTTCATCCTCTTGATGTCCACAGTGTGAAAGGGAAGAAATAAGGTTTGGCAGTTGTTGTTTTTAAAACCTATCCAACTGAAGACAAAACCCATGTGTTTTACACTCGTGTTTTCAAACATGAGTTTTCAAACAGCCTGTGTACCATTCCAACTAGCTTTAAAATTCTAAAATCTCTTGCATGTGTTTATGCATATCTCAAACAGGATTCAAGGCAAAAGCTTTGAGCATAATAGCAATATTTGTCACTCTTGCAAGAAAAAGAAACTTATCCAGTATTGATGCAATAGTCGGTTGCACTTCTAGTTGATAGACATATTGGCCATAATTTTTGGTTTACTTTTTTGACAGATCAGTCACTTTGCAGGATCAAATTCAAGAGAACATTTATCTAGTTTTGTATTACCCTCAAACTCTTCTGTTCTCCTTCTAGGAGACAACATGCCTTTTTCCCTAAGTTATATTGGTTGCTAGGAGAAGTGCAGTCCTCTGGACTCCTCTTATCCAGCAGTAAAACCAAAGAGCATATTGAACTGAAGAGAGGAATAGCACAGTATGAGCTATGAATCATGAGTTGCCTGTAATATGTCCACTTTGTTCTCACTTTTTCTTCTCCAAACCTTTGTTTTTACTGATAGTACTTCTTTTCATTATCTTCTATAAACGATTCAAAGGAAGAAAAAAAATGTGGTGTTGACAGTGCACTCAGAGAAACAAAACAGAAACGTGTTGAGATTTATTCATCAGTCACATTAGTGACAATGCATGACTGAAAGAAAAGCTTTAGTCAACTCTCTTTAAAACAGAGTGATTAATACCTTCTGTTTTCACCAAGGAAAACGAACAAATGTAGAAGTCTGGTTCTGCCAGAAAAAAATAGCAGTACAATTGTGGATTTAAATTGAAGTGGAAAGAGTGATTAGTATTCTTTGAAGAATTTACTCCCTTCCCACCAACCACTTGTTCTCCCCCACTTTTGTCTCAAAACAAGAACTGTTCATAAATTGCTAATCTCCCCTTTCCCATTTCTTCCATTGAAACCTCATTCCTTTAATTTTTAAAATACTCATCTTTTCTTTTCCACTAAACTGTGGCCCTGGAGCAACATGTGATAGAAAAATGGATTACAGATATCTGTTTGCCACTTTAAGGCATACAAACCACTAGAGACAAGCAGAAGAAACAGGATTGTAAACTGTGGAGCTGATCTGCATGGGGAACAGTTCTGCCCAGAGCAGAATTACTAGTTTATAACTTCACTGTATACCTATCCATAATAGATTTGCTAGATCCAGAAAACCCATCGAGAACAATGCTGTTATTATTTTGTAGATCTGGCCTGTTTATATCAACAATTTCTTGTGTCATCTGCACTGTGCTTGCTTTTGTTGGTCTTTATGTTACTCATCCTGGTTTAGGGCATAGGAAGAACACAGCCCCATTTTATAAGTAAACCAATATTTCTATTATTCATGTTATGTAGGTAAAAAAAAACACTTAATTTGCAGTGTTTTTCATAGCAAGCTATAAAAGTTGCCTTTTTGTGACATTTGGGTCTCTAAATATAGGTTCTTTGTGCTGCAGCAGTTGTATCTGCTTACAGTGCTATATCATTGAGGTCTCAGTTAGCTTAAGAAATTCTTCATGGGAATGTGATGTAAAAGTTATTTACACTACTGTGTCTCTGAGAAAAGACTATAGGTAAGATTGTACAGAGCTACTTGGGAGCATGCTTCATGAAGAATAAGTATACATAGTTGTACATATAAATTGTATCCAAATACAGGACTATGTAGGATTATATAATTCATGGTGTCATCTTTTTTTGCAGGATGACTGAATAAGAATTTTACAATTGCTGATAAGCAAAGATTTGCTTTTAGAAGCCAAAACTAGAGTTTTAAAACCATCATCATTAATTGAATTTATTATTACTTTTTCAAAATATGGAACATAGAAAGATGCAATTACAGTGTTAATACAGCACTTTTTCCCCCCAGTAGGCATTTCCATAGATGGAGAAATCTTTTTTTGTGGTTTAATACGTTTCATCCATAAGTATTATGAAGATGCCCAGTATTATGTAAAAGAGTGTGTTTGTATCAAGATCCTATTAATACTCTCTAAGCTAGGGTTTCTCAACCAGGGTTCCATGGAACCATAGTGTTCCATGCACTATGGGTTCTGCAAGATATTGTGATAAAAACCCCAAAAACAATAAAAAAAAATATTTTTTTTTTAAAATCCAGATGATGTTAGTGGACAGTAACTGAGCTTCCTTGCTGGCAGTTTTGTTAGAGGTCTTCCAGCCCTGTGTGGCAATGTGTGGTAGGACTGTGTTCATTCACTTGAGTCCATTTTTAGTTTTTGACACTAGATAGGTAAGTCCGTTGATAATTGGTGAACTCTGTATTGCACTGAGGAGAGAACAGCAAGCTGGTGATATTAGCCTTTACCTCCCCTAACTGTCCCTTACGTGCTGCTGACCGACTTACAGGAGCAGAGGAATTCTACCCATGTTGTAAAATATTGCTGGGAAATTTTCATTTTAAAGAAGGAATGAAAAATATATTGCTTTTTATATTGCTTTGGCAGTATTCTACATTGTCATTAGATGTTCATGTTGTATGTTATTAATTACAATTAGTTTATAACCTTTGTTTAAATTAAAGCTTCTGAACCTATCTTTAGGAAAATTAAATCCCAGTTTGGCTCAAGCCAGTTATTTAAGAGAAATTTTGTTTGCTGCGATGGATCCCCTCTCCAGCCTGGACCCACAGTTCCAATCCTTGGGCTCTTGTCACTCACTTTGCCCCTTTTCCCCTCTAGATTCCCCCCTGAATTGGGTAGTTGGGTCTCAATGTGATCCCTATGTATACCAGTGAGTGTGTTGTTCTGTGGGTTCACTGTGGTAAGCGTGGCCAGACTCCATCCAGATAGCCAGACACAATTGTAAAAAAGAATTAACAAGTAGAAGTTTTTTAATGCACATCTTAAATCAAATATTAACCCTTGACTGACCGTCCTTTTCCCTGTCCTTGTGCCATATTTCTCCTATATCTCTGCAGTTCTTTCCCTATCTTTCTATCTTTCACTTATCTGCCTTTGGCCTAGCCTCAATTTTGTATCTTTTTTCCTTGTAACCCCCCCCCCTTCACAGCATTCCCTGAACTATGGCTGGCTGGCACGAATCGTAGCCAGCTTCTCTCTTCACATTTGGTTTATGAGTTTTTAAAATTTATGAAAGGGGAAGAAAGAGATTTATTTCAAGAAAAGAAAACTAAGCTTAACTATATCTTTTTTTTAAAAGAGGGTGACTAAAAAGTCATTTTTACTTTAAACAGATGGGGAAAAAAGCTATTCTTTCACATAGCAGAGCTCATTAGCATCTTGTGGAGCAGAAATTTGTGATAAGACGCTTAGGCCTACTTGGATAAAATTTTAAAAAATCAAGTCAGATTAAAAAATAAAGAAAGAAAGAAACCCTGATGTTTCTTCTACCTGCATGACTGACTTGCATTAGAGTTGTTATCTTTTTTGGGGGGAGAGGGAACCAAACAGAAAGAATAGACTAATAAGCTGGTGAAAATAAGCAGCACCATAGAAAAAATGCAGTTCATTACTCAAAATATCATTGATAGTTATTATTGATTATATCAACAATTTGGTGATTGTATTAACATACTCTCAGCTGCAGATATGGCAATTTTTATACAGGAATTCCCTGAGACCTGAATATTACTTCAAGCATTCCTTTAGGGTAAGAAGGTTGAAAAAGGCTACTCAGAGCTCTACTGCATTTCATAGGAAGGAAGAAAAATGTTACTCTATTGTTATGTGAAGGTAGCCTGTTACTACCTTTTATCAAAATAGCACTTTTGCAGTACAGAGATGAAAGACTGAGTAATTGGCTATGTCTGCTTAGGATGTGGGCATATGTTCTCAGGGCGTGCACTGTTTCAGGGTATGCACTGGGAAGAGGATGTGGTAGCCTCATGTGTTGGCTCCTTCACATGTTTGATACCCATAGTTACCACATTCCTGATTAGGTGTTCCATGAATTGCAATTCAAGGAATTGAGGAGAATGTCCTGGTATCTTCTGACACAAAGTTGCTCCAGTGCTGTTTTTTATTGAGTACTCAGGTTTCTCAGAATATAAGCCATTGGCAAAGGCATCTTAGTAAATGTCTAATCTTGCATTAATCTTACCCTTTTCATTTATTCAAATGTTATTACCCTTGAGCCTTTTATATTGCATTTCCCTCAATGAACCCATGAATGTCAATAAATTTCTGAGCTTCTTTTTTAATCTGATGAAGCCAATTATTACTGAACTATTTGTAAACAAGCAGTGGATACCTATCTTGACTAGATTCAGTCAATTGTCATCAGGCGTAATATTGACTACATTTTCTTATTTTGAAGATAGCCTTTTTTCACAGCATGTAAAAGTGTTTACTAAATATCAGTAGCTTTTTTTACAATAGAAAATAGAAAATATTGCTGTAAAGTCTAGCCATACAACAAGAAGTATACACTTTTTGGGAAAAAATATTTTGTATGCTGAAATGAGAGATTTGTGTTTATTATGTATAATGCACATGGGAAGATGATTGGATTAAATTAGTGGCCTTTCACCTGGAAGGTCACAGTTCAAATTAAGCCTTAGGTCATAAGTAAATTGAGATGAATGGGTTTTGCTTCATCCCAAGTGTAAAGTAGTTTCTATTAAAAAAAAAAATCACCATACATTTGTTTTTGCAAACTTGGCGTAATTGGCATTCTCTTAGGACTGAATTGGCATTGAGAGGATTACTTATTGCTGAGAAAGAGTCTCTCCTCAGGTCAGGGTTAAGGTCACTGAGCAGTCTGTGAAGAAAATCTTGTTTTAGCTGTATTAATGATCCAATCTGCCCATATTAAAAACAATGCCAAAGTGCTTTAAAGTATGTTGTGTCATCACTCTCAGTTTAATTTGTTTTATTATAAAAACTGATAAATTACATGGATTTGACTGTTAGATTTTTAGATAGTATTTTTACCTTGTACTTCTGCAATGTTCAGATGTTTATCATGATTCAAAAAAAGTAAAGTGATACTTCCTTAATGGTGATAATCTTAGGCCCTTTTCGCACGGACTTTTTCTCGCGCAACAGCCCCGTGAGCCTCGCGGGAGTGGGAGCGTCGCTCCGCACGACACACTCCCACTTCCGCCGGGCTCACGGGGCTGAAGCGGCGCGAGCGCGGGTTTTTGATTTTCGCTTCCAAGCGAAAATCACCCGCGCTCGTGCAACGCTCCCGGCGCCCGCGCGCACTTACCTTTCGTGCGGTGCGTCCGGGAGCCAGCCGGGTCGCACTTCCTTCCCTCCGCCCCTGCGGAAGGAAGGGATGGGGCGGGGCGCTCGCGTGACACGTCCTGCTTCGCGCGGGGGGGATGGAGGGGACAGACTCCTTTCTCACGCGCGCGGGGGGGAATGGACAGACGCGAGAGGCGCCGCCGCCTCCGGGAGGCTGCCGCTTCCCCGCTCGTTCCTTCGCCTGCGGAAGGAAGGAGGGGGAAGCGGCAGCCTCCCGGAGAAGGCTTCATGCGCGAGCCGCCCTCCCCCGCTCGCGCGAGAAGACTTAATGCGAAAAGGGCTTTAGTGTGTCAGCTAAAAAAGTAATGTTTATCAGAATTCAAAACGCAGAAAGCATTTTAGAGTAGTACAGCATGGATTTAGAAGGGACCTTTCTGTAAACAGCACCTTGAGTTTTTTGATTTGGACCATCCAACTTCTCTCTCCTTTTAAAATATTTTACAAGAGATGTGTGCCATTTTTTAAAATTTGTTTCAGTTGAATGTTATGTTGTACAACTTCATAAACAAGGAAACAAAGTTTTTCCTAAAGAATAAAACATTCAATATTCATGAACTAGAAATTAAACAGATTACACTGCACAGGTAGTTCATTTGAAGTCATACAGTTGATAGATCTTATTCTTTGTTTTGTGTAGAGGACTCATAACTTGGGAGAATGATCAATGGTTTCATTGGTGGACACCTCTGTCTTGCTTTAGAAGACTTGTCCAGAGGTCCAGATGATTCTAGGAGGCTGCAAAAGATGTGTTTGTGCAATGATGTATTCAATAAATTGCAATCCAAGTTCAGTGGTCTCTCCTTTCAGCCATATAGACGTGAACATTATCTGATAATTTTTCCATTAACCAGTAGGGGTGTGTACCATTTACCACATTTGGTTTAAACCTTGGTTGGGAGAGTAGCCTAATTCTACTTGATTCAGTTTGGAGGCTGCTAAATTTGCCTCAGGTCTGGATTCAAACTCAGTTTGCAAATCCAGTTCTCCTTGTTTCTCATTGACTGATTGGAAACAATACAGTACTATAAATGTTTGTGTGTTTGACAGAATTTGATATCCGGATGAGTGTAGAATAAGGCTTTGAGTGGAAGGGAAGCATCCACATATTGGATGTGGACAAGATGATTAACTTTTTCACATCCCTCTTTCCAGGGGATTGGGCAGTTTTTATTAACACAAACTGGCATGTGTCATGGAGGTTAATCTAGGCAATAAACTTACAGAATTTTAAACACATAGTACAAGTCAAGAGAGTTATGCTGAACAGAAAATAATTTAAGATCCCCCCACTTCCTGCTCCAGTGTTAACAATTTAGGAGAAGAGAGGATGGACATGAGGAAACAACAACAGCAAACCCTGGTATACTAATTTATAGACAAGTACCCAATTGTTAAGCCTATCAGTCCCACGGTTTTAAAATTAAACTGTAGAAAGATATGGAACATTGGATCAAGTCCTGTGATATGTTACTTCAGTGAAACATTCCCAAAGGTGGTGAAAAAACCTGGTGTTGGAAACCCATGTAAAACCATTGACATTGATTATATGGCAGATCTTTCATTTTGAAAACTGCACCCATCTTTTGGTTTCTTCTTTCCCTATTTTTATTGTACAGTCCTCCCTTGACATTCATGGGTTTGACCTTTGTGAACTTGATTATTCGCAAGGCACTTGCTTGCCTTCCTCCATTCTCCTCCTCCCATTCCCCTGCCTTTTGCCTAGGCGCGCATATCTTCCTTCCACAGATCTGGGCAAAAAGGAAACAAATGGAAGGGGGCAGCCCTCCTCACATGCCTTCTCTGGTTGTGTGGCTGTCCCCTCCTATTTGATTGCCTTTCTCTTGGGTACCTGGAAGGCAGTGTGCCTGGGTGAAACGCAAGTGAATGGGGGGCATTGTATTGATACCTTGAGGAGATATGGATTTCCTGAGACATATTTTGTTTCTGTGTCCCTCTAAATCCAAAATTGCTAGAAAATCCTCAGGAGAGTTTTGATTGGGATTTAGTCCATGGCAAAGTGTGTGAATTTTCACTGTTCTCTTTAGGACCTATTTTCCAAGTAGGTGTTCTTACAGTACACTCATTGTATATATTTGGGGGAGAGATGCATTTCATATATGTTCCTATGTTTTACAGGTTCATTTTGAGGTCTTCTGAATTATGTCATCTTTTAAATATACTTCTGGTGTTTAAGTTACATCAGAGCCTACAGTTACATTATAGTTTACTATTTTGTCAGGCAAGCGAAATACTAGGATTTCAGCATGTAATTTTTCATACCAGTCATCTCTTTTCAACAATAATCTATTGTCTCTACTCACTTCCCCTGACCCTAGTTTCTCATCAGAGAGTAGCACACTTACAAAACAGGGCTGTTATTAAAATGAAGTCTTATTTATATGCCTTACGTGTGTGTTTTACAGAAGCAAACATGCCAAAACGCCCCCCCCAACCCTGTATAGCTATGGTTATCAAAATAAAAATATGTTATTGTGAAGGTTGAAGCAGCAGAATGGATTCATGTTTTAAATGGTCAGGTTTGTATATGGGCTTCAGTGAGATGTGTATATCAAACTCTTTTTGTAAACACTTTGTTTATATGGAGGGATGTGATGGCATATGTCTTAATATCATTAACTAAAACAAAAATGGCAAAGAAATGGCTTCTATTACTTATGGACTGATATCTTACAGACTGGAATGTGGAGAACAGGTTGTTGTTGTTGTGTTAAATGCTTTTCTTTATGTCAGACAGCAATAGAAAAGTGCCCAAGGTCTCCTGTACATTCTTAGAAAAGCACTTGCTGTTCATCACGCATTACTCACACTTACTACTGTTAAAGTGGAAGGAGAAATTAAAGGTCCACTTTATTTTTTCTTAAATATTAAAATTTCAGTGCACATTCTATATAACGCTGCAGTTAATGTAATATTATATCTTTTGTAGCAATTGCTGTCAGCATTTCTATCTGATGTCAGCAATGTAATACTGTGAGTGTGTGCAGGCACCCCCCAATTTTTGATGGTCTGCTTTTCAGTGGTCCAGTCCTTTGACCCTTTTCAGTTACAGCCAGAACTAATATGTTCAACCTGTGGTATGTGTTTTGGCTGAGCATAAAGAGCATTTGAGGAGAAGGCAGCTGAAGATGATGGGGCAGACTTGGAGGAGTTGCTACCACTTCCTTCTCATATCACTTAAATTTACCAATCTTGTTCCCTGATTGCAGCTGCTCACTGTCTCCTTTTGAGCTCCTGCCCTGGTGGGAAAGTTCTCATGGCTCTTCAGAAGCACAAAGGTAGCAATGTGGGGCCAAACTTGGATGCTCTGAATGGAGATGGCAATCCCATTTAATCCACCACCATCCACCACCATGGGAGGAAGCATGGGTGGGGGGCTTTGGCAGCTTGGCCTCTGCCACAGTGTGGAGTCAATTCATGGTGCATTCCACTTTTCAATGATTTCTGCTTTTTGACACCACTTTGGCCATTTCTGCACTAGAGTGGAGGAGTGTTTCACCGCATATCACAAGCGGTGTTTTTTACTCTGACTTACCCTAATTCCTATCTGCACTCCCTCTGGTTTCTATTGAAGTAAAGCAGATAAAATTGTTTGTAGCTTCTGCATCGTCAAGTCTCATGGAGCTCCTATTCCCCTCTCTTGCTCTACCCCACCGCCACTGATTAGTCAATTAAAAAAAAAAGTAGAAACCGTTGCTACGTTTTAGCGCAAGTGTGTGAATCGATGTAACGCTTCTGCATGTAGGAAAAAATGCAGCAGAAACGGTTTGGGTTGTTCACATTGGAGTTTTTCCATTTTTACAATACATTGGTTTAACATCGATGTTAACTGCGCTAACACCTCAACTCTTGCAGCACCATGGAGGACAGAGCCATGTCAAACTGGTTTAACATGCAGATGTAAAAGTGACAATACAACGCTACCGTGTTGTATCAGCCTTGTGCAGAAAGGGCCTTTGTTTAAATAAGAAGGAAATGCCTATATGTGCCACTATTTTACACTGGAATAAATTCCATACTAGTTTAAGCGAGATTGTTTCCCCTAATCTTCTACTAAAAGTCTTCTCCTGTGCTACAATATCCAGAACATTTTGCATGTTGTAACAAAGTTAAAATAAGAATGAGCTAATGATGGTTAGATTCTGCACAATTTCAGCCAGTCACCTGTGTAAGGGTAGCCTATCCACACTGCATTTCCAAACCACTATAGTGTACTAATTTGCTAGTAAATTATTTTAGCAAAACTATTAAACATATATAAATGCAACACTCTGTTGTGGAAAGTGACACATGCATTTCAACTGGAATAAAGTTACAAATCAATAATTTATGGCGATGTTTGCATTACTAACTAGATTCCTTTATGATTTATAACATGTAAATGATCTACTTTTTTGAAGTTTTTGATGGCTAAAGTTGCTTTAGTTCTGATTATTGGTAGGCAAACAGATTTAATAAAAGTATAGCCAATATTGGCAACTAGTATATCATTTGTAGAGGATATTGGCAAGTGTGAGGAGTGGAAGCTGTGCTAAGCCCCAAGTAGTTGAAGGGATTAACTTTATACAGAGGAGTTACTAATGAAGACATTTTAAACATAAAAAAAACATAGGCTTCTGGCCATTAAGAAATCTTACGAACTTGTTTTTCACTGTATTATTTTTTTTTAAATTCTTTCTGAAGTTACTGCTTGGTAATTTTTGTATCTATGAGTATATCTAATATAAACATAGACTGGGTAGATATGACAAGGGGTGTGTGGGTGTGTGTGTGTGTACACACACACACACATATATATTGTAGGATCTGACTTAGTGAGATCAAGAATCTGACATGCTTACAGTGCAATTCTACACATGTGTTGTCAGAAGTAAGTTCAATTTTTGTGTATAGTATTGTAGTTCCACTTAAAATATAAGTACTATTCAGTATGTGAAAATAGATTTTAATCCTAAAAATTTGTAATTGAAACATTTGGCAAATGCCTTCTCATTTTTTATTGTTGCAGAACTCAATGCAATTATCATGTTGATACATTTATTATATTATTATTATATTTTATAAAATTAGAAATGAGCACTGCTGGTGTCTAAGCAACTACTTTAAAATATTTGGTGTTTGGGTTGTTTTTATTTTTCTTTTTAGTAGCTCTTTTGAACATAACTGTTAACAGGTTGTTTTCAGTAGACACTTAGCATGTACGTGGATACAGTGCTGTTTTCAGTACTGTTTTTGTCATCTCTACAAGCTAGGAAAGAAACCTAATTAAATTAGTTTGTTTGTAGAGCTATATATACATTTACTTGCACAAATGGTACTGTAGGCTTTTTAGCTTTTTGCATACTAAGGTTCATCTATGATCTGATGTACTGGTTTGTGATTCATGAAAGCTTATGTTACATAAAACTTGATGATGTTGAAGGTGTCCCCAGATTCTTTATTGCTGAGGCAGCCTTTACCATATGGACACCTATGTTGTCATGTTCATGATGTCTCTTCCCTACCTTGGGTTGAGGAGCATATGTGCATCATCTACATGGAAGTATTTGAATGAGATCCAGGCTTGTGAATCTCCTTCCCAGTTACTTAGGTTTCTGAATTCCTGCTTAATGCAGTCATCGCATAGATTTTGACTTTTATTTTAGCCAGAGTATAATGCACCTGATTGCAGGAGAAGCTGAGCACACCTCTGCTTCTGAAAGATAAGAAGGTAAATATACAGAAGGACAAAAAAGCAACTGCAGGGTTATTCTTTCTTGTTTTGTTTTGTTTTCTTATTCTGTGCTTGGTAGGTTTCTGTTGGCATCTTGGAGATGCAGGCCCTACAGAGACTAGCCTTACAGTAGAGTTATAATGTCGTCATCATAAGAAGCTGCTGGTAGTCTCAGAGCACTTGTACTTGTAAAGCATAATCCCTTTCCCCAATCATGCTTGCTAAATATTTTGATAGCAATGTTCAGTCATCCTGCAATACCAACAGCTTGATGATGATTCAGCAGCTGTTAAATGAAGCACCGTGAGGTAGGAGGAAAGGAAACTTTGCCAAAGGGTAAACATAAGAAATGTCATAGAGCTCAAGAAAACAGCAGGGGCATGTTCAGGTCTAGGGTTCTCCATGCTGTGAAGTTTGTTTAAACAGATGAAGTTTAAACAGGAGGAACTGACTATAGAAGAGTTTGTTGGTGCTTTGGTTGAACTAATGTGGATGTTGCCACTTAGGGTTCCTCCAGACAGATCAAAAGTGTTAAGAGTTGTGGTATTTGTTATTGTGATATTCAAATGATGCTTTTGTGGCCCTGGACTATTTTCTGGCAGTTCCTAGCAGCAGCTGCAACATTTTTTCCCCTACCCTCAAGCAGGTTTCTTTTAAATTCTAAGACATACCAGAAAAAAATATATTCCCTTCTTTTTTGTGATGAAAGTTATAGAGGGGAAAAAAATGACCTCCCCTCACACTTCAGCAAACCATACTCCATTCTTTCCCCCACTACCAAAAAGTGAGAATTCTATTCCAGAAATGCACAACAAGGAGCCTCCCACCAAAAAAGGAAAGAGTGATCGCAGAGGTGACAACAACTATCTCACGGAACTGTATTATGAGAACTCACACTTATTTAGATCAGCATGGAAGAACCCATTGTGATGTTCATAATAAGATAAAATATGTGTTGAAGAAATCTGGAGCTTTCCCACCTCACATATATGCTCAGATAATAGAAATTCCTTGGGAATATCTGTCTCTGTGTTCATCTATCTTTCTGACTGTCTAGAATTGTCACTATTATATAACTGAGTCATCTTCACTTGGAAGTATTAGTATAATAGATTTAAGCTACAACTCAGTTTGATTTAGAGTGACTTAAAGATTTTAATGCAAGGATGTGATAGGGCTACTGAAAACAATTGTGAAATAATTTCTCTCAGCCTTGTGTATGGGCTTCTCCACACTGATGAAAGCCTAGAAATTTGGCAGGAATTATTGGGAGTTTTAAAATATCCATATGATATTCTTTTCCTCACAAGTCTTCTTTTTGTAAATTTTTAGTTTAGCTACAACCTTTTAAACCCATGGTAGCAAGGTGCCCCCCCTCCCCCCGTAGTGGGAGATTCTGATATAATCTAAGTAAATGTTGCTCATGTACATCCAATGCCTTGGTTTTTTCTGCTGAATTCTTTTGCATGGTTCCAATGATGACAAGTTGACTGGGGAAGTGGATTTTTTCATGTTGATATTCTGTTCATCTTTGTTTCCTCATTGTACTTCTGGTAAGCAGGTTGAACATTACTCTTCTCTGCTTATTATTACAGACAGTGCTAAAGTAGTACAGTATTCTATCACTTTAGCACTATGGTTATACTTTTTTTAAAAAAAAAAGATTAAATATGAGACAGGAGCGTGGATGCCGGGGAGGACCTGTGTTGGGAAGGTTTTGAATTCACTGAGGGGATAAGAGTGATTCGGGTTATAATTGTTCACTAATTTTCTTCTCTAAGGAAGCAATGAGTTATTTTACCAGTTTTCTTCTTGCTCTGAGAAAAATCTCCCAAAACTGCTTTTCAAATGTTATTTGCAGTTTAGGAGCTACTCTCTGGAAAATCACTCATTGTTGCTTTGCACAGAAAACAGAAGTTTATGCTCAAAACCCAGTATTTTTTACTCAGAAAATAATGAGTGATAATGATATTCGATTAATACTGTTTTCTTTCCCAAAACAACCACAGGCTATAGCATTATATACATAAGAAACAACCTTTTATACATGGAAAACAAGGTTTCTTTGCAGAAATATTATTTTCAGCACAGAAAATGCTGTTTCCTGTGCAAAATAGTCACATGTGAATTTTGCATAAGTCCTAAACTATGAAGATACTTATCAATCCGAGATTCTTCAGGGTTTCTTGACTGTTGAAACAGATTTTTTGACCATTTTTTGAGATGTTTTTGAATATTCTTCCCATCATTGGTAGGGATGAAGGGAATCATATCCACACCATTTAACTATACCTAAAGCAGGTTAAGTGGTGCTATTGGAAAGAAGTGTGTGTATGAAGAGCAAATACCAAAACAAAGCCAAAAAACACTCAGTCTGTTTAGGGTACAATTGGATATAGGAATGGAAACAATATGACAATGCATTACAAGATGTGAAATCCCCAAACAGAACGACCCAGTATTTACCAGAACAATTGGGAAGTCTGGAGGAGCCCTGTATGAGCTTGAATTGTGTATATATGTACAAAGACAAACAGAGAACCTGGGAAATTACCATCACCAATGGCACACAGCAATGATAGTATCAGGTACTAGTGTTTTCAACTGTGGTTGTGAAATTTTCGTAGGGTATATAAATGCAGTTGTGTGGCTGTGCTAGTTCCCAGTGGTGTATTGTGAATAGCTACTCTAGATGAGATATTGAATAGACAACAAACACAAGACTGGGCTAAGACATTTTGTACCTTGAGAGGTAAGACAAAATGATGTCACGGAATCATAGAATCATAGAGCTGGAAGAGACCACAACAGTTAAAGAGTCCAGAGACATGCCATGCAGGAATACACCGTCAAAGCATTTCTGACAGATGACCATCTAGCCCCTGTTTTAAAATCTTCAAAGAAAGATACTCCACTATATTCTGAGGCAATGTATTCCACTGTCAATCTGCTCTTACTGTCAGGAAGTTCTTTCCAATGTTCAGATGGAATCTCTTTTCCTGAAATTTGAAGGCATTGCTTCATATCTAGTCTGTAGAGCAGCAGAAAACAAGCTTGCTCCATCTTCCACATGACATCCTGTCAAATATTTAAACATAGCTATCATATCGCCTCTCAAACTTCTCTTCTCTCTTCATAGGACATGGTGTCCAGGTCTTTTAACGTTTTGGTCACCCTCCTCTGGACACGTCCCAGGTTGTAAATATCCTTCCTGAACTGTGGTGCCCAGAACTCGATAAGGTATTCTAGTTAGGGTCTGACCAAAGCAGAATAGACTGGTACTATCACTTTCCTTGATCTAGACACTATTGATACAGTCCAGAATCACATTGTTTTTGGGCTGCTGCATCACAATTCTGTCTCATGTTCAACTTGGTCTGCTGAGACTCCTAGATCCTTTTCACATGTGTTGTGGTC
The DNA here is from genome assembly GCA_948474755.1 of Ctenosaura bakeri. Lineage (NCBI taxonomy): Eukaryota > Metazoa > Chordata > Lepidosauria > Squamata > Iguanidae > Ctenosaura > Ctenosaura bakeri. The sequence goes on along the minus strand of CAOLHI010001107.1, from coordinate 290,567 downwards.
AAGTCAGGTATCACCCATCTCATATCTGTGCATTTTAATTTTTCTGCCCGAGTGTAATACGGTTCTCCTTCCACATTTGCGGGTTTGATGTTCGCAAATTTGATTATTCATGAGTATCATGCTTCCCCCATTCCCATTCACCTCTTCCCATTCCTATGCATTTTGCCCTGGAGTGAGTTCTCCAAGGCAAAACGGAAGGGAATGGGGATGGGGTGGGGTGGGGGAAGGCTCCTAAACTTCATTCTTTCCTCCTGTAGAGTTTCCCCCCCTTCTCACCCATTTTGCCCCAGAGCAAAACAGAAGGAAATGGAGCGAGGGGAGGCTAAAGAGCCTTCTGTCCTCCTTTGAAGTTTCTGCCTCCTGTTCCCATTTTCAGAGCATGGACTCTGACTCAGAGTCTGAAACAGAGGGCATGCCAGGGCCTGTTGTACAGAAAGAGGTTACAGTGCCAGAAACAGAACAGGGGGCAGTGCTAGCTAAAACAGAGAGTCTTGCCTCTTCAGAAATAGAAGAACACTTACCTCGACCCAGTTTTGCAGTGCACAGGCAGCAAAGAGAGAGATAGCTTTGCTCTTTCAGGATTTATAACTGACAACAATCAAGTCTCAACACTAGGCTTGGAACCTATTTAGCTGGTGTCCTTCCCCTCCAGGAGTTGTCAGAGCTTATCTGACCTGCTACCTTGGTGGATGCCTTGACGAATGCTTGGAGTAACCTTAGACACTCCCTTGCTGTGAAACCCTGCTGGACTTTGTTTATGTTGGACTTTATTTATGATTCCATGCTTACTGCCTGGAAGTAAGTGACAAACTGGGAGATATTCAGTTTGTTTTGTTTGATTTATCAGCTGTGCCAGGACTGAGATAGGACACCCATCCATTTTGCCTCAGCACTGAGAACTTGCTCTGAGGCAAAACGGAAGGAATGGAGTGGGTAGGAAGGCTAAAGATCCCTCCTTTTCGCCTCCAGAGTTCCCCCTGCCCTTTCCATGCAGTGTGCCCCAGCGTGGAGAATTTGCACTGAGGTAAAATGAATGGAAATTTGGAAGAGAGGCTAAAGAGTCTTCCTTTCTTTCTCTGGAGTTTCTGCCCTCCCCTTCCCATCCATTTTCTCTGTGCTGGGGCAAAATGGATGTGTAGGGGAAGGGAGGAGCTCTGGAGGAGGAAAGGAAGGCTCTTGGGAGCCATTCTCCACCCCTTCCATTTTACATGGGAACGGGAAGGGGAAAAGCCCCAGCAGAGAGGGGGATGGAGAAAAGATTGGGGAAGTTAGTCACAATTGTTCCACTTTTACAAGGGTTCTATGCCCCAAACCCTCACAGATGTGAAAGGAGGACTGTATTTTACATTCCTCCCTGTGGAAATTCATTTTATTAGTTTTGGCCTAGCTCTCTAATCTGTTAAGATTATTTTCAATTCTGATCCCTACTCTGGGGTATTAGCTATCCCTCCTAATTTGGTGTCAATTGCAGATATAATAGAAATGCCCTTTATTCCCTCACTCAAATCACTGATAAAGATATTCAATAGCATTGGGTTCATGACAGAACCCTATGGCACCCCACTAATCACTTCCCTTCAGAATGTAGAGGAATCATTGATGAGCACTGTTAGTGTTTGATCGGTCAACCTGTTACAAATCCACTTAACAGTAGCATTGTCTAGGCAAAATTTTACTAACTTGTTTCCAAGAATATCATGGGGGACCTTATCAAAGACCTTACTGAAGTCAAGATACGCTAAGTCCACAGCATTCTTTTCATCTACCAAGCTAATAATTCTATCAAAAAAGAGATAAAATTAGTCTGGCATGACTTCTTTTTGAGAAACCTATGTTGACTTTTAGTGATCACAGCATTCCTTTCTAAGTGCTTACAGACTGTCTGTTTATCAATCTATTCTAGGATCTTACCTAGTGTTGATGTGAGGCTGACTGGGTGGTAGTTGTTTGGGTCTTATTTTTCCCCCATTTTTGAAGATGGGACAATATTTGTCCTCCTGAAGTTTTCTGGGGCTTTTCCCATTCTCCAGGAATTCTCAAAGATTATTGCTATAGGTTCTGTAATTACTTCTGCCAGTTCTTTTAATACTCTTGGATGTAGGTCATCTGTCCCTGGAGACTTGAATTCATTTAGGGTAGCCAGATATATCTGTACTACCTCTTACCTCTGCTGTGCTGCATTTCTCTTGCACATCATTCACTCCATTTTCCTCAGGTAGAGCATTGTTTTCCTTTTAGGAGAAGGCTGAGGCAAAGATATTCAGTAGTTTTGCCTTTTCTCGGTCCCCTGTTAGCATTATGCCATCCTCTCAATACAGAGGCCCTGTTATTTACTTGTTCTTCCTTTTGCTATGGACATAACCAAAAAACCTCTTCTTACTGTTTTTAACTTCTCTAGCAAGTCTGAGCTCATTCTGTGCTTTAGCTTTTCTGATTTTCTCCCCATACTTGCTGACTATTTGTTTGAATTCCTCTTTGGTTATTTCCCCCTGTTTCAATTTCTTGTACATGCCTCTTTTAAATTCTAGGTCTATTTGGAATCCTGGGAATCCTGGGGATGGGGGTGAGGGAGATGTGGAGTGAGGGAAAAGGCAGTGAAAGTATAGTGTCTAATTCGAGAACAGGCTACCTCCCTTGCCACAATTGCCTACCTTGATGTGAAAGTGGACGAGAGCCAGCGGATGCAGGATGCTATGCAAACAGGCAGCAGGAACCCGACCTTGGACAGTGAAGTGTCCTTGTTCTCGACATGGTTGATGATTTGGTGGGTGGACTGGCAGTTTTTGCCCTGGTGCTTCACCCACTTGTGGATCCAGGCCTTCTCCAGGGTGTCACAGAAAATGAAGAGATTGACGTTGCCATTGAAGCAGGCCTTGGTTAGTGCTGCCAAGTAGCCTAGCATGTACTTCCATTGCCCACTGCTCACCCAGTCTGTGTAAAAGTTGCTGTAGAGCCAGTGGAGGTAGCAGTTGGCATAAAAAAAGGAGATGCAGTGGGATCTAGGGAGCCCCTTGGTGATCTCCACCAAATAGGTTGCCCCGGGGCAGCTTCTGCTGTGTGATTAGGTGGGTTAGTTGGCAGTGGGTACAGTTGAATGGTGGCTCTTAAGGGGGGAGTTGTATAGATTAGTGGGGGACTTATGACTGCTGTGGCTTCCATGTGCTACTCTCACCGAGCCATGGCTCAGGAGGATGAGGGCTGCTTCTACTGTTGCTGTAGCTTGTTGTGGCTCCTACTGCTGGGAGAAGGAAGGAAGGAGAGTAAAAGAGAGAGAGAGAGTGGGAAGGGAGAAGGAAAGGAAGGGAAAGAGATTGGAAAGGGAAGAGGAGAAGGGAGACACAGCTTACAGAAAGCCAACCCAGTTTATGCTGGGGATTGGCCTAGGGAGCTGATGGTGCTCACTGCCTGGAAGCTTGCTCTTGCTTTGCTTGGGTGGTGGCTGCTGGCTGCTGTCAGCCCCACACCCACCTGGAAAAGGGAGGGAGTATAGGTGGGCTATCTGGGCTGACTCTCTCTTTTTGTCCCACCACTGCCACCAGAGCCATTACTGCTTACTTGGTTCTAATTGCACCTTGCTGCTTCCTTAACACTCTCTGTTTCCTCACTGGATCTCTCCATTTCCCCCGGAGGATGCAGTACTGCTCACCCTAGGGATGACTGATGTAGATATTAAAATAGCATGGTTGGGAGAAGAGGAAGGGGAAGGAAGATAACTAGATAGATAGAAGATTTGTTCTGACTTAGAGTTACATTAATGATAGTGGTGATGATACCGAGGCTAAGAGGCTGTGGCCCTTTTCACACAGTGTTTTGGAAGTGAAAGGGCCCCTTGAGCGTCATGTAAATGTGAAGAGCAGCCTGCATGACGCACTCACATTTACACAACGCTCAAGGGCTTGACACGGACCGCGCACACATCTTTTCATTTTCAGCTCAAATCTTAAAATGCTGCGTGGTCGCGCGTTGCTCCGGGGCCCCACACACACTTACTTGGTGTGCGGTGCCTTGGGAGCTGGGCCAGTCACGCGTCCTCTCCTCAGTGCAGCCTGCAAGGTCGCAGGCTGCACTGTGAACGGAAGAGGCAGAGTGCTCACGTGAGAAGGAAGGAGCTGTGGAGCCAAAGCAGCAGGGATGTGGCAGCGTTCCTCCCAAGCCTTTTTGCGCAAGAACCCCAACCCAGCAGCGCGAAAAGGTAAGGTGCAAAAATGTCCTGTGTTCCGAAAGACCACCTAGTAAATTTCTGAGAAGCACAATTTGAATCAGAGACTTCCTAATTTGTTTTGGAAACCTACCTTAGATTAGTTAGATTAAGGAAACCTACCTTAGATTGGTCTGTCTGTGCCCCAAAATGACAATTACAAGAATTCAACAGTATTTTCACGTCCCTTGATCTGCTATCTCTTTTATTTCTCAAAAACAAACAATTTGAGCATAAGAGAGTAAATATTTTGAAAAGAAAGTGTTGAAAACTTGTTTTCCTCCCGATGTTCCTCTGTCTCCCCTGAAGCCATTCACTTTTTTTAAAAGATGAATTAAAACAATTGGGAAAATAATTGTAAAAACTGCATGCATAATTCAGTGATTATGACATAATCTTGCTGCTGCTGAAACAGACGGTATAAATATATGTTAGTAAATTAGAACAGTAAACAGAAGAAAGAGACTGGGAGAGATGTTGTGTCCCACCTCACGAACTAAGATAAGGGGCTTGGATCTTGCGGTTCTTCAGTCACTACTGGTAATTTTACTTAGGCTGCAATCTCATGGCTATGTGTGTTCCCTTGAACAGTCAGATTTACTTCTGAGTAAACATGCACAGGTTTGCTGTGTTAAGAGGTTTATTGAACAGATTAGGAGACCCGGAAACCAAGACTGTAAATGTTATCCTCTTAAAGCCATCAGTATTCCCTTGATTGTTAATTTGATTAACACTGACCTCCACATTTTTTAAATAGTAAACAATTGTGCATTTATTAATACACTCACAACTGTTTAAGGATCTGAACATATGTAGTAAATGAAGCTTTATTTTCTTTGACAAGTGATATCTTAAGTTCTTGGTGAGAAAAGGAAACACTTGGTTATATGCTGTCCCTCCCTGTTTGTATTGGCAAGATGAATTCCTCCAAATAAGTTACATGTCATGCTTTAGCGTTTGTCTGTGTATTGTAGCACAACGCTTTTTACAGGGGATATGGATAACTAGAAAGAAGTAATTCTTTTTGTTACTTCAGTTTTGTAAAAACAAAACAAAAATGATTACAGTTCGTGTGCCATAGTATAAAGTCAACAACTTGAGGACTGTATTTTCTGAAATATGTTTTGTTGTTGTTGTTGTTTTCCCTCCAAAGACAATTGTTAGAAAAGCAGTATTGTCAAGAGGTTCCTTGGGCTTTATTTGCATTTACGTCCTTAGCTTGGATCCATACTTACAGTGTAATCATGTACCTATCTGTTTAGAAGGAAAAAAATTATGTTCCATTTGGCTTATTGCCAGTTAAGTCTAGAAGAATAGCAGGCAAAATTAAACTTAGCTCCCAGTGAAATCAATGGGGCAAGGAAGATAAGACTTAAATTGTTAAGTTCACTGGTAACTGAGTTCAGTTAACGTAGTCTGAATTTACTACAGCAAAAATGACTTTTAAAATAAAATATCTTTAAAATGACTTTAATTTCTTTTGTATCCAATATACCTGTATTATAATTTTAAGATCTGATTTTTTAATTTTAAAGAGTAATTGTTTAAAATAACTTTTGCCACTAGATAAAATAGATTACTGTGCAATCCTTATTCACACTTCTGTTGGAATAAGTGTCATTACATTCTTGTCATAGGCATAAATGGAATTTTGTTGTAGCTATGCATCTCTTTATGCTGGACATAAGCAGAAAACATCGTAAGATTCAGTTTTGTAGGAACCAGGATATATAATATGGCCAATAAGGATTTCACTCCCCCCCCTTTTTTTTGGTGGGGATGCATGCATTGTTGACCATAGGCTTTACTTTTGGGTGAATAACCAGTGTATAATTCTGACCTGTGAAAATAAATCCAATATGAACTGAAATACCTACTCAGAAAAGATGAATGGAAACTATAGCTAATAACCATTACATGTGAAAATGCTATGAGATGGAGACTTAGAAGTGACATGAAATATCAAGGAGCCCATAGCTTTTCTAGCTCTAACATAAAACACACAGACCCATTTTATGTTCCCTAGTAATTGCATTTTGTATTAGATAGAGAGAAAACCATACCCCCAGTACTAAAGGGCCATTTTGCCTCTTATTTTTTTCTGTAATAAAAGCTTTTGAAAATCATAGTGATCAGATTCGCTTTGGAAGAACACATTTCTTCTGGGTGAGATATTATAATTTTCTATATATAACAGCTGTTGGAAGAATAGCAAAATAATATGAAAATTAGGTATATCTATGTTTCATAAAAATATTTTTTATACTTTAAAGACGACAAAAATATGCTACCTTTACATGTTCAAGTGAAGCAATTATGCAGTTAATAATATAAAGTAATTTGAGGAGTTTCCAGTATGGCACAATTTTAACTTGAAATATCAGTAATCTAATCTCATGCATCAGGGAGTATAATGCTTCAGTAAAGAATATTCATAGTGTTCTATCTATGACCTGTAGAAAATGGTAGGGTTGTAAAATATTTCCACTCCTATCTGATATGGTGGAAATCACATTCCACACTAATGAGAGAAAATTCCTAAAAGCAAATTTTAATGATGTAATGAACCTCAGTTTTTTTGACAAACAGTCAGATAGTAGAGTGTATCACTGCATTATAGGAAAGTTGAACACACATTCTGACTCAGCACACATGGCCAATTTGGTGAACTTGGGTGAGTTATATACTCCTCTTCAGCTTCAGTTCACCACCCCTGTAATCATGAGAAATAATAATAAACTGTCTCACAATAGAATTGTGAGATGAAGCAAGATAAAGCTACGTCCATAGACCTTACCTGTAGAAATATCCAAGCAGTGGGACTTTTCAGACACAATATTATACTGTGTTTAATGTTGCATTCACAAAGCTACATGAACCTCAAGCCCATATAAGCCTGTGGACATAAAACTAAACCATGAACCAATGCAATGATTTAGGAGTATGGTTTTAATAGGGAACAATACCTAATGGACACCATTCTAAGTCTAGACAGGGAATATATCCTGACCCCAGCCTTGCTTTTTTTTTTTTTATACAAAGTGTGCTAGCTTATTGACAGACTGTCCTTATATGTTGGCAAGATTGAACTGTTAAAGTGATAATGTTGATTACAACCTCAATATCAAACAATAGGAAAAAAGATCAAGAATTACTGTTGTATCACGTCATCTCTGTTTCCTGGATAGAGATAAAAACCAAGAATAACTAGGAAAAGGCATCAGAGAAAAAGAGAAGTGGTGGATGCAGAAAATGATGAAATGAGCTGCCAGATATATGGATGTTGCCCAGCTAGCAGACAAGATAGGAAAATAGGATATTTTAGGGTATTTTATGGTGCTTGCGTAGTGAGACAGCTGCTTTTGTCAATCCTCTTACTGAATTTAAGTCTTCATACAGTACGAATGATGAAAGTAATATTTAAAAATTACATGTATTAACTACATTTCAGACAAAATGTTCCAACATCTACTCATAATCACAAACATTAGAGATTAGAAGTAGTGCTAATCCTCCATTTCAGCATGACTGGAGGAGTCCTTTGAGCATCCACTTCACCTTATAGAAGACATCTAAATTTTTTATGCTCTGGGTCAGATCATTCAGGGTGCTGTCATATATGGGGTGACATGTCCAATCTACATTGCACTCTCCAGAACAAGTTTTAGGGTTGCTGTGTCTAGTCTTATCACAAATGTTCAGAACTTGGAAGTAATGTGTTACTAGTAGTGATGGAAAGAATATGACTAAAAAACATGGTTTGGGACTTAATTTTTACAAAATTTGCATGTAGCTGTTTTGCACAGAAAACAGTGTTTTATTTTCTGTACAGAAAGAAACTTCTTTTTGCACAGAAAATGTTGTTTTCTGTGTGAAACAATTGCATATGAAATTTGCTCAGAATAAGTTCTGAACTGTGAATAGGCTTCAAAAACTGTGTGGTTTTCAAAGTCTTTCTTAAAGTGGATAGGAAAAGGCTAAAATTGCTCATTATTTCAAGAAAAGAAAAGTGACAAATTGCATCCCTAGTTGCAATTAACAACCTTACCTATAATATATTATTTTTTAGGATGATGAAGGCATACTGATGTTATCTGTTTAAAAGAAAATACTGAATGGGAATGTATGGGAAGGGATGCCATGTAGAGGAGGGAGTGGGCTTGTTTTCTGCTGCTTCAGAGACCAGGACAAGGAGCAATGGATTCAAGCTGCAGGAAAGGAGATTCCACCTGAACCTCAGGAAGAACTTCCTGACAGTCAGGGCTGTCCGGCAGTGGAATATGCTGCCTCAGAGTGTAGTGGAGTCTCCTTCTTTGGAGGTTTTTAAGCAGAGGCTGGATGGCCATCTGTCAGGAGTGCTTTGAGGGTGTTGCTGCATGGCAGGGGGTTGGACTGGATGGCCCCTGTGGTCTCTTCCAACTCTACATTTCTATGATTCTATGTATCTTTTAAAAATATAACCAGTAATATTTAGGAGAATTTTGGCCATTTAAGTGTATGGTAAAATGTTTAAAATAACTAAAAGTAATGCATAGATTGAGAGTTAGCATGGTGTAGTGTTAGACTACAACCCTGGAGAATACAGCTGAAATCCCCACTTGGTCATGGAAACTAACTGGGTGACTTTGGGCGTGTCATATACTCTGAGTTGCAAAAAATCCTGTGCAGGTTTGCCTTAGAGTTGTCAGAAAACGCTTGAAGGCATACAGCAAAAACAACAACACAAAATTACAAAGGGAATATGAGCGTAGTAAATTTAAGAGTTGTAGGTGTAAGTTTACGTATTTGTCATATCTATGCCTGCAATTTTGTTGTTCTTGCCCTTAACATGGCTAGTTGGTTATCAACATAAAAGGACCATCAGCCTCAGAAGATCAGAATTATACTGACAGGATATTACATCAAGTAAAAGTGCATATGTGGACAGCAAGCATACTGTAACTGTTTTAATCATTGGACTGTGAATCTAGAAATCTCTGCTTGGCCATTGGGTGATCTTGGGCAAGTCACACTCTCTCAGACTCAGAGGAAGGCAAAGCCAACCCTCCTCTCACCAAATCTTACCAAGAAAACCCAGTGATAGGTTCGCTTTAGGGTTGCCGTAAGTAAGAAATGACTGGAAGGCACACATCAATAACAGTGCATAGGTTTGTTGCATTGTGACATCCTTTAAATAATGAGTAATGTTATTGAGCTTCTTTTAAAATGATGTTACAAGTAATACTGTTTTATAAAAGTTCATTTAATTATTTATAAACTGATGATTTCGTTGGTGATTTAATGAGTTCACACAGAAATACAGTATTTAAGACCTAAGCCTATAGGAACATATGAAGTGCTTGAGTGAATCGTCAAGAAAGTTTTAGAGATTTTTTAAGACTGCATGAGGCAACCAGAATCTTCAGATAGCTAGTAAAGAATGAACAAACAAAAAAGACAAAACAGTATTGTGGGAATTCAAGGACACTAATAATAGTTCTAACAAAGCTCTTTAGTTTAGTCTGACAAAATCTCTAGTATAAATCTGTGTTTAGAATTAGACCAATTCTTCTGTTATAAACTCTGCAATTTCCCCCTATGTACTGGCTTTTTGTGATTTGGATTAAATTGGAATTCAGTTCAAGACTGGTAGTATTTGTTATGTTTGGAGACTTTTTTTATTTTATTTATTTTATTTTATTTTTATTTTATTTTATTAGAAAGCAAGTTGATAGCAATAAATAATCCTATTTACGGTAATAGATGTTGTGATTTTAGAATGTGCCATTACCCATTAAGATGGAATCTGTTTCTTGTTTAATTGTAGCACTTTCTCTTATAGAAAATCAAGAGCAAGAAATATTGCATGCATTGGGAAATGTGTATAGTGTTTTCTCTCTGAATTAGAAGGTACAGTTCTAATAAGATTATTTTGATTCCCTAATTAAGGTTTTTCAAGTTTTCTGTTATAGTTTTAGAAACAGAATTGGAAGGGTGGGGTACTCTGTGAGCCCTGTTGATTTTGATTGCTATGTTTCTCTCACATTCATTCTCAGGAGCTTAATCTGTTTTAAATACACCATAACTGCTTTATGTCTTGTCCAGCTGGGTGAGAGTTTTCTATTTTATGTGGTAATGATAGCACCATTGTAGTGTTGCATTACAAAGAGACTATTAACAAGAAAGTTAACTTGGGTTTCTTGGTGCACTACAGAACTCTACCACATTGACCATGCTTTGCAGAGTGTAAATGATCTCTAAGGAAGTGAAACTGAGTATTTCTCTTAGTGTATTTTGTTCCTCATTCTGAATCAAGAGTAACAATTCCTCCAGATACTGTTGAAAAGCAATTCCAAGCAGTCCTCACCATTAGTGTCACTGACAGGGGCTACTAGGAGGCTCAGTCAAGCTGCATCTGAAGACCTATACAGTTCTCACACTTGTTTTAGTCACTGTTTCAGTTGTTTTCAGAATTGTGCAGTTCTGTGTATTTTCATGATTTTGTGCTTGGGACAGGAGGCCGTTGAGATCCAGTTCTCAGATTCCAGTTCAAAATTTCAGTGGTTTTGGGATACTTTTTCTATTTTTCCTTTTTTAAAGAACTTCAGGTGCAGTTTTCAGATACTCTTGCTGCAATGATACACTTTGAGCTTTTTGAGCTTTTTTTGGCAGAAGAATGTCATCAAGACATCCAACTAAGTTTGTGTTTTTCAGTTGTGTAGCTAGAGTATTTTAGAGTCCTTTCATAGTATACAGTTTATAGTGCTACTATGTATTACTGCTATAAGATAAGGTTTATGGATGATAAATGATATAGCAGGCAGAGTACAGCAAAACACCATTCTATCACAGCCAGTGGTAGAATTGAGCTTTTAAACAACTAATTATACTCAGATCATTCCCAGACTGCAAATCAATTCCCAATTGCTGACTATTTGAGCCCCATGGGCTGGGATGAATCCCCTGCACAAGATCAGTGAATGATGGACTCCTGAGGCTTGTACCGTGCAGAAACAAACAAAGAATCAAAATGCACAAGTATGGCTTGTCTTCCCTCCATAAGCTATGAAAACTGTGCAAGCAGTTTAGGAGCAGAAGAAAATTCACATACCCTCAGTTTGTTTCAGCCTTCATATCTTTTCCTAGCCTCAAACTGCTAAGTTAATGCAAAAACATCAAAGAAAGTCACTAATACTAATCAACCCTTTCTATAGCAGTGAACACCTTTTAATATTTGGCCATGATGCCAACAAGAAATCAAAACTACCTCTGCCTAGTGGCAGCTCACTACAGAGCTCTAGTACCCCACCTCAGGAAACTACAGACCCCAGAATTCCATCAGATGTTGCCATGGAAGTTAAAGTGGAATGATAATACTGTAATTATGTATTGTGAAAGGAAGTCTTCAGGGAAGAAAACAAAACAAAGCCTCTTTCCGCAGCTTGCAGTGGCGTCTGGTGGCAATCCTGGCATCAGGTCTGGAGGGAAGGGAGCACAATAGCAGTACTCCGCATGGGACCAGCTACATGCAGAAGGGAGTGAGGTGGACATACTGCTTCCTTCCACAGGAGAGGGAAGTGGCATGATCACGCATCTTAGGGACAGGAGAGGAGCAAGACCACAATGACATCATGCAGAAGCATCGTCATGGTCTCGTCAGAAAGGGCCAAACTCTAATTGTTGCTGTACTGTCATAGTTGATGAGTACAGAATAGTATTTTTCTCCCTTATCGTAAGATTGGCTTCTGTTCCTTTTTAGATAACTATTAAACAGATTAATTTTATCCCCGTCTTTTTAAATCTAGCGATTTCATCTCCCTTTGCTAAATTCAACCTGACTTCTTTTGTTAGTACTACTACCCAGTGCACATATATTTTTAATTTTTTTTTGAATTCCTGCTTAACAAGAATGGGTGTTTACAATAGATTTACTAGTAACAAAGAATAGGTGGGATCAAACCATCAAGAAAGATGAGGCTTATTTTAGCATCTGAAGAGGTAAATGGTACAAAAGGTAAGCAATTGGACTGGGTTATAATGTTTAAAAGGAGTAAAAATAAGCTGTATACTGCTGTTCCACAATGTGATGCAATGTACCAATCAACTGTACTTGAATAATTAATGCAAAATGGCTTGGATCTGTGCATTATCACATCATCTGACAACTGACTGAAAGCTATAAATAGATTGTAATGATAGGCAGCAATGCACAGATTTGGAAAAGGGTGTCAGTTGGTTTGATACAGGGACTTTGTTTGGGCTCTGTTTTCTTTAACATCTTCATTAATAATCTGAACAAGCGGGTAAAGTGCATGCTAATTAAATTCACAGATGACACTAAGTGGAGAGGTGTTACAAACACAGGGTGACCAGATTTTCTAAGTGGAATATCTAGACCACCTGTCATTTCAGTCACCAAGCACAAATACTGATTCGGAAAGCATGGAAGGAATTGATGAATTCTGGTAGGAAGGGAATTGAGAAGAGAGGAGAGAAGAAGGATGGGAACAAAAACAAACAGAGAATCACAAGTAGGCATTCTATCCATGGCTACACAAATATTCTTTTCTAGCATATCTTTATAGGCCTTTATTATTTTTAATGGTCCATGATGGATTACGTTAAAAATTATAGAAAGTACTTATTATATGTTCAACTGTCAAAAAATTAAAAATAGATTGGATACTTAGGATTACTCCTAAGCAAAGGCAGTGAAGCAGAGGCTGCAGTTGAAATGGAGAGTATAACAAAGAGATAGACAAGTGCTGACAGGAATTGTACAAGGTGCAAAATAATATAAAATTATACACACTTGAATATTTAGGATGGATTCTTTTTTAATTGCCTGCATTGGAACCCATTTGTACATTGCATCTTTTCATGAATGTACACATGCAATGGCATCACAGCAACAATTTCAGCAAGGTTACAGAAGGAACCAGAGAATAAGATTTTTGGTTTTTTTTAAAGCATTCTACTTTAAGGCTATAATTATGAAAATTATAAAAGCAGAACATTTTATCTCATAGTGCAGAAATATTTATAAGATAATTTTTTTAGTGGATAAGTTATCTATGAATCTTTCAAACAGGAATGTATGGTTGAGTTGCTTTAGGGAATTCTGATGCTGTGTTGATAATAGTTGAGGTCATATGCCTGTATGGAGCATACTGATGACATTTACTTGTATTTACTTTTGTCATGTGAATCAGGCAAGGGTGGTTGGTGGTGTACGAAGTTTGGAATGCCTGCTGAGGGAAGTACAGTTGCTATTGACATTGTGTTGTTCCATTGCTAGATCAAAAATATTTTCATGTGTCAAGGCATTTCAAATTGATTGCATATTTTAGCTGGTTGATTACTTTTGTTTATTGTCTCTCAGTTTTATTGGAAAAGTTTAAATATCTTTCAAATTATTTTTACAAAGTTAACATTGAGATTTGAAATTTGTGTTTATTACCACACTGGGAACCAATTTCTTAAAAAAATAATTTAATTTTTTAAAAATCTATCAATGCAATGTGATAGTTTGGTAATATGCCCACAGGATTCATACTAACTGCATAACTTCCGCTTGTCTATATTAAGAACTTTTTATAATAAAACATTTAGGCTGTGTTCTCCAAAGTTTCAGGCTGTTTAAAGTTAGGAATTCACTGTTTCATTGTGAACATTTATTTCAAATTATTTTTCCATCTGTTTTTCCTGTACATTATGTGATTTTCTGTTCCATGTATTTTTATAGTGGTTTAAGTTATAGTTAAAAACAATCACGATACATGTGCTTTCCTGTTCTTCTGTGAAATACTGACTGAATTTTGTGTAGTCTCATGACTCCAGGATTCTTACATGGTCTTTATCTGCAGGAGCAAAAATGTCCACCTGTATGGGAAAGGACGCTCATTGATTACTGGTAATATATCTACATATAGTATAAAGGAAAAATCAGCTGGATAAATCCCGTTGATGTAGACACATTATTTACTCAGATCATTTTCAAACTGTGTATGAGTTGGTGAATGTCAGAAAAGCTGTAGAATATTTAAGAGAATTGTGCAGGAATTTGGTATGATTGAGAAACAGGGCCTTTAGGGGGAGAGATTGATTCATTCTGATCAATATTAACTGGAAGCTATTTTTAATTTTACAAAACTATGAAATTTACCCAGCTTATGTTTATAATCTTTCTTTCAATATTTTATATCTAAAAATTTGACTTAGAGTACTTATAATCTTTAACATTTGTTTTATACCAAGTTCCTTACGAAGAGAAAACAACAAAAACTCCACCCCTCTCCCTGGTAAAATTTGCAGATTTGTCCAGAACTTACACAGAAATATTTGTGATGACAGACTAAGTACAATAAATAAATAAGTACAATAAATAAATAACAATAAATATAAAATTAAAACAGTGTATTCTAGAGCAGACATTCAGAAATCTTGCATTTAGTGCTGGATAGAAAAGCTTCCTCCGTTTTGGTCTCATTAGGTAGTAGACTAATTTTGTTTACTGTGATCAAGTGTGTGGATTTGTAGAGCATAAGAGATGGACAAACAAATAGACAAACCCTTTAAAATATAGGCTTTACAGCTTAGCAGATAAGTTGCAGCTTTTTTTCTTTTAATGTATGAAAGGCTTGTTTGCCAATGTAATGGTTTTGTCACTTTGTGCTGTTCAGATTGTCAAAGCCATCCATATGGATCTGAATATAACTACAAGTTAGTTTTATTGTGTGCCCCCCAAGAAAAGCTACAAGATAGACATATTAATATGATGACCAGCATATATTTCAAACTTTATTTTATTTTTGAAGAAATGTTAAGCTGATAACCAATTAATGATGGACAAAATGGCCTTCATGCATCACCATGTTTGTAACAAGAAGGGCAAGAGTGGAAGTCACGTACCTATTGAGAACATTCTGCAGGCCACTGCTAGGCCATGATTAGCCTGACTGTGGAAGACAATTGTAGAGGCATCTGCTCCGTTAATTTTGAGGGAAAATTTACCAGATGGAGGCTGAAGATTTAAGTGATTAGAAGGTAGTAGATTGGAATACAAATTGGATTAAAAGAAATTAGATTGATATAAATCGAATTGAGTCACAACAGTTTGTGTTCTTCGTACCAAGGGGCAGTGGATTATGGGAGAAGCAGATGCTCCAATGAGATAGGAATTAATGTGGCTTTGACAGTCCATCTGGGAAAGACTGACTATCAAGTACATCCCTAATCTCTCTCTCCATTTATCAATGCCATAATGTTAATTAGTACTTCATTCATTAAGTTACTTACAGAGAAAAAAATCTCACCCCTAGCCCTTCTCTGCTTGAGGATTTGTTATTGTGCCAAGGAACAGAAACCTCTTTCTCACTGAGCTAGCTACTGTTGACTTATATTAGACCCATGTAGCTATCTTCAAACATGCAACTGCTTTTGGCACAAAGCAAATTTACTAGACTTTGTTTTGCAATAAATTTCTCCTCATAAATCCAGCTGCATAGTTATTTGAAGTCCTGTCTTGATCCCTAAAGCAAATAAATCCCCAGCTACCAGTAATGGCCCCCCTTTCCACCATTTTAATAAGGTACTGTATACACTGTACTGTATACAGTTGAGTAATATGTTGTTTTATGGCCAAGATGTAGCAATCACATTAATGATGAGAGGCAGGTTCTTCCCTAAGGGGGAAACAAGAATGATTTGTCCATGTGCATGAACACATTATTGGAGAGAGAGTTAGATTTGCTGTACCTGAAATTCATGACTGATGTTTGCACTGGTCTGCCCTAATTCTACAGACTAGGACCGACATCAGCATAGCTGACTTTTCTGATGTGTTCTTTCATCTGAGCAATGTGAAGCAAGATGAATATGTGCTTAGGAGAAAGTTAGAATCACCCCATTTGGACAATTCTGATCACTTTTTGCTGATAGTTCTCTACAGGCTAAAATGACATACTGAACAGCCACACATTCTTTGATGGTGTGAGTGGCTAGAAAGTGTCTGTCTCCTCTTCCCTCAAATTCCAGGTAACTATATTTAACAATATAAATAGTTCTATTCCTGGGTGATATAGGCAAGACAACAAGAGCTTCATTTATGTTAGTACACAAACATTGTGAATGCTTTAAGGCATTTCCCAATAAATATTTAATTAGTCCTTTATCTCATAGAAATTACATATGGAGCATGAGTCAATGCAAATTGAAGTGTGTTCTTTTACTGCATTCCTCCCATGATAAATGATAAGCAGGGTTTTGGAAAGGTGGATCCCAGTATTAAGACATGAAATACCTCTATCTTTTTATTATACCATGACCTAATGTATTGTAAAATATGGCTTTCCTTCTGGAATTTTATTTTTAGCAAGTAAAACTCTGTATTTGAATCATATGATGCATGAGTAGTGATCACCCACTGTGTAAAAAATGTGATTGCATTAAAATTATCTTCAAATCATAAGTGCTGCCCTATTTTTAAAGCCCAATAAATTGCTTCCTGGATGGTTCTGGCAACCTTGTTTGCTTCAAAGAACAATGATCTGCCCTCAGCATTGATTATTCGTATTCCACCCCTTCAATTTCATCTGAATGCAACATATGTCAATTGTGGAAGTTTAAACATTTTTACTTTTATTTGTGGGTGGAGGCAAATGGAATACATCATGCTTACTAAAAATATGTAGTCAATTAACATTTATGACCTGAAATGGTCCCATCTGCTTCTCTGGCATATCCCTTTCACTTTACTACTACTACTTTTAGCTCACATTCACAGATTTACTGCCATGGTGGTAAACAACACTAAGACTGCTTTGCTAGTCTGACACCTCTCATTCCTGTGCCCTTGTGCAGTGCTGCTCATGGTGGAACAAAATGGATTAAATAAATCACACCCCGAGCAAAAGCTTTTAAAGGAAGCCTTGTCATAGCTGTACACTGAAGCATTTTACAGTTTCTGCTTCTGATGACAATGTGCTATGCATTAATCGAAGCAGAAAAGGTATTAAGCCAATAAAGAAAATTAGACAAAAAACACTGCTCAGGAAGACACATCAAGTGTGCTCTTCTTTTGAGCAGCAAAACCAAGATACTAATCTTATTAAAGGTAAATATTTTATAGGTGAGATTATTCTCAATCTTCAGAGCGTTCTGATGTGTTTAATGAAATAGAAATTGTAACCTGGAACATTCATCAGAAACTCCAGTGAGACACTGTACTAGTGCTTTCAAATTGAAGTTATTACAAGCGACGTTCCTGGTATCTGCCAACCTTGACTGTAACTCAGTGAAGCAGGAGAGTTGAGCTAAAATCAGTAAGTACTGTCTAAACGAGTGCCAAGAGTTGGCACAAAGACTCGGTGTGTGTGCTCTGTCATCAGACCCAAGGGCATTCCATTTAATCCTGACTGCAGAAAAGAATGTTAGAAAATTGAGAGTTACAGGCCAACAGGATAAGTAACAGGATTTATATTGAACAGGAAGGGGTGGTGGGGTCAGCAGGAAAAACAAATCATCTTGGCTGTAAAAGAGCAAAAGGAAATTGTAGATTATGTAGAGAAATATACCACTGGGCCGTAAATATGGGATCTGGGACAGGTGGTAGTATTCGCTTATCACTTTTAAGAACCTAAAAGATCTCATGGTGTATGAGAGAGATGCATTTTGTCCAGGATCCTGTTTCTTATAAGGCCATCTATATCCTTTTGAGAAGTCCACAGCCATTCCCTCTTGCTGTTTCTCCCCAACAAACAGTTTTTGGAAGCATTTGGTACCCACTGAGTGCCGTTTAGCCATCGTATAATCAATAGGCTATAGAAACATACAGTAGAATGCTTTCAAATATGTATGGCTTATTTTTTTCACTCTAAGTCTGTTCTCACCTTATTTTTAAGTGTTGTACAAAGCAAATCCAGCATTATATATGGAAATTTCTCATCAGGCAACACTTCTAATATTTTTAAATATATATTTAACTACTTGGATGACTAGTTCGTGGAAATTGGAAATATTCTACAATATGAGCTATTTTAAGTATTGTGGAACATAGAGCTAGACAAAACAGCTTGTATCCATGTCAGTTTCGTATCTGTTCATTCATGGCTTTTTCCACACTACAGTCTTATAGTGCGATGATTACACTTTCAACATCCTATGGAATCCTGGGGTTTGCAGTTTCGGGAGGGGCTGGCCGGCCCCTCCCGAAACTGCAAACCCCAGGATTCCATAGGATGTTGAAAGTGGAATCATCACGCTATAAGAGTGTAGTGCAGCAAAGGCCCATGTCTTTTCCATTCCATTCTTAATCTGCACATTTGCATTTTTTTTAAAAAAAACCTGTATATACTTTCTGAAATAGGCATTTTATATGCATTTTATTTAAAGAAAATATTTGCATATTTTATTCTGAATGATGCGTTTTTAAATGGACTTCGCTGTAAAATACATCTCAGCATGTTTTAAGCTGAAAATTGTATGAAAAATACAAAATTCTGTGGGATTTTTGCTGTGTTCAGAAATGCATATTAATTTTGGAGGTACAAATCAAGCAAGTTGGCTAACCATTGCAAGTTGTCCGAAATCTGTGAGCATCTGTAGTTACATGATGTTTTTAGTACAAGGTATGGTCTTCATGAATGTTATGCAACTGCAAAATGAGTGAGGAACTAGTACTTAGTAAGCAGTATCAAATCCAGAAAAGTTATTTCATGTTTCCTTGAGTGTATGTTCCATTTAGTACTCTGTACTGCATTGCAGACAGATATCAGTAGTAATATTTAACAGTGTTTCACTTAAACATGGACTAGTGTGAAAAAATTGCCTACAAGTGCTTATTTTTTTTAAAAAAACATATTTTTGGTACACAATGTGTTTGATAGATAAGATAAATTGAACTCTTGAGATATGGTCTTTCTTTAGTGGATGCTCTTTTTTGGGGTAACAGCAATCTAGTTACATCTGTAGTTCCTTTACTACCTAGTTCCTGCATTGTGCAGGAACCCTCCATTGTGCTTCTTCTCCTGCCTGGAACTTTTTCCAGTCTTGTGACCTATTCTGTTGGGCTAGCACCTCTAGCCTGTAGTAGAGGCTGAGTGGATACCAAATCAGACAAATACTTTATTTTTCTATAAATGTATTAATCTGCATACATATCATTAGTTGCATCCTTTATGTTAGGATACCTTAGGAGTCCTGTCCATAAGTACAAGCATTATTTCTGTCACACATAGAATATATGAATTGTTTTTGTTGAAATGTATGGTGGTCTAGGTAATTTTGAATGATAAAAAGATTTTATCAGTGGAAATTAATGGCTTGTGTAATAGCTTATTTCACTTTTGCAATTCACCCCTCAATGCTATGTTAAATATATGATGAATATGGAAATCTGAATGAGTCACTAGTGAATAAAACTTTTCTATTTGGAAGTGTAAATTGCCAGTTACATGCAAATAGTGGACTTGAAATACTTTTCTTTGAAATCAATAAATTGCTTGCAAATTGTCCTTATATTGGTATTTTCTCCTTTCCTTAGTTCAAATGGATTCAGATGATGAGAATTTGCCCCATGTGGAGAGTGGGCCATATCTTTCTATTTGAGCCTGCCTGAGCTTATATAGACCATTTCCGCACTAGCCTGTTATAGTGCTATGATTCCACGTTCAACATCCTATGGAATCCTGGGGTTTGCAGTTTTGGGAGGGGCCAGCCGGCCCCTCCCTAAACTGCAAACTCCAGGATTCCATAGGATGTTGAAAGTGGAATCATAGTGCTATAACAGGCTAGTGCGGAAATGGACATAGTTCAGAACACAGGAGAAGAGCTTATCTCTGGCTGCTCATATACTTTGGAATTCCTTTCTATGGAAATTAGGATGGTTTCTTCTTTTGTTGTCTTTTGTTAAGACCGTTGCAAGCTTTTGGAAGTTGATTTCTAACAGGAAAAGGGCTTTTTATAGCACTGTATTGTTTTTAATCTTTGCTTTAAATAAAGATCAAAAATGTTTTTTAATGGTCTGTTGTTACTTAGTACTGTTTTTAATTATATGTATTCTTACTGTGTTTTCTAACTTTTTGTAAGCCACCATAAGTCATGTCTGGGAGAAAGGAGGATATAAAATAAAGTGATGGATGAATGTATGAATGGATGGGCTTTATATCTTGCTTGTTTATAGAGATGGACTTTCCGTACATTTTCACTGCAAAAATTGCAATAAAATAATAGAAGTTAATTTTTTTATATAGTTCACCAAAATCCTAACTTAAAAATGATATTTATTATATCAAGAAATTTCTGTGCTGAAATAAACAACTCTTTTCAGTTTTCTTCCCCTAACAGGCTATTTGCTCTTAAAACATACCATGCTTTTTAAAAAAATAAATCATAGTCCTCCATTGTTTTTTTTTGTTTTTTAAATCATGAGCAGAGCAGATAGTTAATTTAAACAAAATATTTTCCATTTTTAAATATCTCCTCATAGAAGGGACATTTCAGTACATAATCAGTTATATTTGCTGCCTGGTGGTATGTGCTGATCTATTGGGAGACTAGGAAACAGAAACTTGTTTGTTATCTGCCATCCTAAGGCATACGACATAACCTGTCAACATAGTTCAAGAAATACTACTTAAGAGAAGGACTCACAACTTTTCAAGAAAACTGGATCTTAAATGTTGTTCTTGTTACATCTAGAAGGTTGCAGTTGTTTATTACTTCAGCTTTATTTTCATAAAGCTTATCCCTCAGTGCCTTTTTGCCAAAATGAGTCCAAAATATTTGGAGCAATTTATATATCGTAAGAAGATCATGAATAATGTCACATCTGTTTTCCATTCTCTTAATGTGCCAAACAGGCTTACAATATAATGTGCATGAATTTGTGAAATTTCAGTAGCAATACATTCATCCTTCCTTTAATCCAGGGCCAAACTACACTGTTTGAAGGGCAAGCACTTGGGTTTCTTCCATAAACCGTACTTTTCAAAGTGTGGAGCTGTGTTGGCAGCTTTTGACAAATGTGTAGTTGGTTCAACAGACACCATAACTTGCTAAATTCTCCAAAACCTGGTTGATGGTTAGCTGTACAGCTCATGCTAAGCTTAAGGGTTTTGTTTAACATTGTTGTTGTTGTTGTTGTTGTTGTGTGCCTTCAAGTCATTTCTGACTTATGACAATCTTAGGGGAACCTATCACAGGGTATTCTGGGTTTGAGGGTATATGACACACCCAAGGTCACCTATATCTTCCAAAATGAAGAAAGCTAAAGTATATCAACTGGAGCTTTTCTAAGCTGTACTTCCAATAGCAAGGCTGAATTCCATAAGTGAAATGGGATGATATTTTTTCTAATACCATCTTTAATACATGTTGTTGTAGGCATATGCACGTGTCAGCTGTGTAACGTGATAAGATTTTCCTACATTGATCCATTGCCTGGCTTTTAACTGACTTAATCAATTACTTGATTAGACTAAAATACTTTTAAAGGTTTAAGGAAGTCAATAAAGCATTCTAACTGAAGGACACAGTTTTTTTTCTCTTTGATTTGACAAAGTATTTAATAATGATAATAAAATATACCACTTACTGTTTGAAGATAATCTTTAATACTTTCTACACCATCAGGGAATTTTGAGTATGTCTTGGTGCAGTTATAAAACAGAAAAATAGCAGCAAAAATAACAACTGCCTAGTTCAACACACATCATGAGAATTGTGAAAGATACATATTTGAAAGACACATTGATGTTGATTTCAACTGAAATCTGTCTACTACACTTGCCCATGGTTTTATTGTTAGAAGGAAAAGCAGAGTAATTTCACCCCTAAGGCAAACCATCTGCTTTCTTTGGATGAAAATGGAAAATAAAGCCATATCTTAAAGTTACTTTCTTTGGAGCAAAAAGCTGGTGTGGTAGTAGAGCCCAGTCAATTGTGTTGTTTAATGAAGTGAGAACAGATTTTAATATGTTAACTTACAATTCAGGTTTGAATGGAGTATGTGGATGCAGGACTGAGGGACGGAACATATCTCAGACATGTATTATATTAGATGTATATTTATAAAGCCCTTTATTTGTATTCCCAACACAGTTCCCCGCCCCCTACTTCCAAAAGCCACAAAGGTAGAAAAAGAGCACAGAACAGCCAGTGAGATTAAAATTTTATCTTAAAAATCAGGAAAATAAATATGTAACTAAGCTTCAGTTTGGTGATCCTCATCCCCATTTTTTTTTTTTTACTCCATCCAGGCATAGATTACATACTGTCATTGCTTCACCTGAAATCAGTGAAAAGTAAAATCAAATTTGTTTTTTGTGGAGATGCTGATGATACTTCACACCAGAATCCTGGGTGACCTCGGGACTGTCATGTAAATGCTAAAAACAACATGGGCCCTTTTGGCATGGCGTCTTAAATTCACATCAGCCATGCTTTGCTCCTGCTTGAGGAGCTGCCTTTCCACAAGATGTCATCACTAATCAGGTGCTCTATCCTGGCTGCAGGTGGTGGTAATCCCGCTGCTTTTCATTTTGGGGGGAAAACCTGAAAATAACTGGCCTTTCCCACAGCAATTGCAATAGCTTGGCCCATGCGGAGCCTCCATCTGTTTTTTTTCTTTGAATGAACTGTGAGTGGGCAGGGTGTGGGCAGTCCCTGCCTGTTCCTCCCTCAACAACTCGCAAGGGAAGCTCCACCCAGCAGCACACCAGCCGCTGCCATCGTTATGCAGGCAAACACAAGAGGAGATGTCTGCCAGGAAAGCCACCCTGGGAGTGACATCGCCACCGAAGCCGTGATGACACCAGCCCGCAAGGTCTGGCTGAATTTTTTTAAAAAAATAAATAAATGTAAAGCCGACACCACCATTAGCACAATAGCACCTGCCAGCGTGTGCTTGTGGATGTCAGGCAACCTAAATTCACAAAGGAAATGGCTGGGAGCTATCACAAGGTTAACTTTTCCTCCACCTACCCCCTCCCCATCCCCATTGCCATTTTGGAAAAAGCTGTTTCAGAGAAATCAACCAACCAGGAGCAGTGGGGTGGGGATGGGGCATGACCTGGGAGTGGCCAAGGAAGCAGAGCTGTGGAACATGCAGCAGGTGCAATGCTGATGCTATCCCGTGAATGCCGAGGTGCCTGCGGAAAAAAAGAGGCTGCATACCTGGCCCAATCAGCAATTGACAATCTTGTTGTGATGCTGGGACACTGCACAATTAAGGTGTGGTGCGAAAACGACCATGGTCAGTGAATAGAACTTTCTAGGCCCCATACCATAAATTCCAAGGATTTGAGCAGTGATGAATTATTTCAGACACAGAGTTGTGTTTTTACCCTAACAATGATTCTTTAAAAGAAGAGGTTACAAATAAGACTTTTTGTAACTCCAAGGCCCTTTTTGCACTGTACCTTTTTGCGCAAGGGGGGAGGACGTCTCGCACGAGAAGCCTCCTCCAGGACGACGCCACTTCCCCCCTCATTCCTTCCGCAGGTGCTTCCTGCTGGCGCATCCGTTGTGCTAGCGCCCCTTCCTTCCTTCCGCAGGGCACCATGGGAGCTGTAGGCTCCGTGGGGGGAAGGAAGCGCGACCTGGCCGCCTCGCAACGCTCCGCACAGCAGGTAAGTGCACGTGGGCGCCGCGAGTGTTGTACGAGCGCGGGTGATTTTTGGCTTCAAGCCGAAAATCAAAAAATACGCCCGGGCGCCGCGTCAGCCTCTTGAGCAAGTGGGGGTGCGTCATGCGGTGCGACACTCCCATTTGCACGGTGCTCAAGGGGCGCTCGCGCGAGAAAAAATGAATGTGAAAAGGGCTCAAATTGAGTGATTATTGGATGTGGGATAGCTATTCAATATCTGGCCAGTCTCTTAACCCATTTGTCCTGTTGTTGGAAAAGGACTTGAACATGATATTGCATCCTGCCTTCTGTATCAGGGAGACTAGATGGAACCATTTCACTCTAGTTTCAGGCTATGTTATGAGTTGAAGATTGCTTTGGTAACTTTGGTAGATGATTTACTTTAGGAACTAGTTAGAATGAGTGTATTCCTGCTGGACTTTTCTGCACCTTTTAGTATAAATCTGAAACCATGGTATCTTTGTGGTCTTCCTGGCTGGAATTTCTGAGGACAGCTTTATGGTAAATGGGCCCTTTTGGAGAGAACCAATTTAAAAAGATAATGTAGTAAAACATTGTTGAGAACTGGAGACAGTCATTTTGATGGAACTCTGCCAAAAAAGAATTGTTAGTCTCATCTCTAATGATCTACTGATAGACAAAGACATTTTAATTGGAACAGAATTTGAGGCCCTTTCCAATGTTTTATCTGGTTTTCTAAATTACATTTGTTGTTGTTGTTGTTGTTGTTGTGTGCCCTCAAGTTGTTTGTGACTTATGGTGACCCTATCACAGGGATTTCTGGGGCTGAGAGTGTATGACATGCCCAAGGTCACCTAGCAGATTTCCATGGCCAAGCAGGGAGTGAAACTCTGGTCTTCAGGGTTGTAACCCAACACTCAAACTACTACAGTATCATGTTTGCATTGTTAGCTTGAGCTCTTGTTTTAGAAGTTAGGATACAGATTTGACAAATAAAAAATCAATAGTGTGACAGGTTCCACCAGATTGACTTCAGTGGTTGTATTCTAGCTGCTTTTAATCCTGACGCAGCTCACTCACCAAATTGCAGACAGAACTTTTTGGTTCACCAACCAAACCTGCCATCTACAATTCCTTGTCCCGTAAAGGCTTCAATGATTTGATAAATACAGCTACCTGTGATGGCAGGGTTTTGCACACTTAGTAACTCTTTACAACAACTTATTTTTACTGAAACAGTAGTTATTTCAATGAAATATGTATCTGCCTTCTGTCTACTCATAATTATTATTTTCGATATCATGGTAGCTGTTCCTCTCAAGGGAAAAGAGAAAAAGAAGCATTAATAGAGTACAGTATACCAGTCTGTATTGCTAATACTGTTGGATTGGCCAAAATGAAGTTTCAGAAAAGCTGTAATTAAGAATTGGAGAAAACCAAAGAATACTGTGAACAGAGTATTGAGAGCTTTTTTTTTTAATCTTCCTGCTTTGAGCTTCTAAATATTATTTGTTTTTCTGAATGCCTTTTTCTAATACTGTGATTTTTTATGGGAAGTTCAGTGCAACTTTTATAGTCTAGGCCAGAGCTTTCCAAACTTTTTATGTTTGTGACATACTTTTTAGACATGCATGATTTCATGACACAGTAATTCAGTTTTACTGGTAAACCAGAGGTTAAACTAAGAGATACAGACGCATACATAAACTGCAATAACAATGTATGGGGACACAACATATCTTATGAAAACTTTTCACATATTTTTAAAAATATATGGTTTATAAATAATAACATACCTTTCGAAGATTTTAGGCGACACACCTACACATTTCAGGCGACACACTAATGTGTTGTGACACACCAACATGTAGCAACACAGCATTTGGAAAGCCCTAGTCCAGGCTTTCTGAGTAGAAGAGAAGAATGGAGATCTGTAATATTTTATTTATGTACATTTAGCTGAATCTTTCCTAGGAGAGAGAGAAGAAAACAGAGATGGCAGTGCCTATTCAAAATAACATTAGCACGCATAGACTATTGAGAATGAGGATAATCTAAATGTTTTAAGAGCAAGCATGGTATGTTCTTCACCTATGATGCATCAGCCATTTTGAGTCCAAACTGAGAAAAAAAGGACCATCATCAACGTCATCATCATCATCATTATCATTATCTTGTTGTTGTTCAGCTTCAGAACCCACCATACTATTACTCCATCCTGGGTACCCATAAGGCTTTCTGTTCTTCTGACACTGATCTGTTTCCTACTTCAGCTATGCCCCCCATCCATTATACCATCACTCTCCAGCAATGTCCTCACTTGAGTGGCCAGTGGCACCTTTAAAAAGCAACTGATAATCTCTGATCTGTGGCAGGCTGCTTGATGTCACTTTGGAACCCTTCAGAATGGGTTGCAAGACTTTGTTGGTAGGCATTGCATGTTCAAGAGCAAAGTTAGCTTCCACTTGCTGAGGATAATAGATCAGCAGCTGCCATATAAATGTATCCTTTCCTTTAACATATACTGTTGCAGTATATAGTATACTGTTGCAATATACGGTTAGGTAAGTAGTAAACTCGGTGAAAGAAAATAACTCTTTCCTGCTGTTGCATAGTAGGTGAAGAAACCAGTATAGTTCGTGTAAGAATGTGAGTGAGAATAGGGTAGTACAAGGATCAGCTTCTTCATGGGCTTCAGTGTAGTAGTGGCAAGGTGGCAGACTGGGCCATATCTTGCCAGCTGTGGTCTCTTGTACACCTTGTGAAGAAGCAAGGAACCTGGAATGAAACAGAACTATCAGTTATTTGTTGTGTGTGTGTCCTTGAAAGGGATGGAATAACAATGAGTGCATGTTAGAGAGAATGCCATTCAGAACACAGAGAGCAATATACACAGTGAGAGAAGAGCAGAGATTGAGAAACAGATACCCACATTCATTCAGAAATTGGAGGGGAAACAAAGAGAGGAGAAAAACAGGGGACACTCCCTAACATTTCTTGAACAGCCACAGCCTCTTACTAGTCGTACTACATCCAGACACAATTCTACAGCAGCTATTTTGTAGTATCCACAACTTTTTGTTTTTTAGATGTCCAAAGTGCAGACGAGACCAAGAAAGCATGGAACCTCTGAAAATTTATGGTAAATGACTTACTAATATAAAAGGAATGGCAGTGTTGCATAACAGGATATCATGTGTGTCTCATATAAATATTTAGTTTTGTACTTGAAAACACGAATGAGAATAATTGATTTTAAGATACATGTCTGTCAATAAAATCAATAATCAAAATCCATTTCTTTTTGAGATATATTTGTTCCCATTAGCATGATTTTATGGGAAAATTTGAATGTACATACATCTGAGAGTGTTGGTAACAGCTTATATATTACAGTTAGCCACATTGGCCTCTTTGTATAAAGGGATGTAAGATAAAATAACTTGATATATATTCTGGGTTTCAGAAGTGATTATCAGTAATGAAAATTAATTAAAACAGCTTTTGTCAAATGCACTAAAAATTCATGAAGTTTGTTTCTTTAAAAGGCAGTGTATTGGCATGAGAGAGAAGACTCTCCAGTAAAGGTTAAGCATTTGAATTTGCAAGATACAGACTTGTAATTCATTGCTCTTTCTGCAGTATACATTTATTGTTCAGCGCAAGATAATGTGGCTGCTTAGTTCATTCATAAAGCCCAATGAGAACAGTTTACATGTAGAATTGCCGGAGTAGGTTATAAATGAAGTGCTGAAGTATTATCTCATTTTTTTTTGTCTTTTCATGTAAAATCTTATTAGTTTTGTGTGTAGGTGCAGCTTTTTGCTTGTACAGCAAATGTGTGAGGGTTTTTTAATACCCTGCAGAAGTGTGATAAGAAGAGTGCCACAATTTTCATTCCTTTCATATATGAGTGTCAATGAAGAGTTGGTTAGCACAGTGAGGGCATTCATATCAAGTTAAATACACCTTACAGTAAATTTACTGATTATACTAACGCTGAGTCAGCAAGTAGATAAGGATAAGACATATCTCAAAGTTTTATGAATAATAATTTAAACTGGGTCTAGTACTACCAAACTAATATTCCTTGGTTATAATGCGATAATGCCTGTTGTGTATTCGTTTCAATAATGTCTGTTGTATATTTGTTTCTTCAGTTTATTTATTTATTTTTGCTATTAATAGATCCCAATAAAAACATTTTATTGTCCAGTAAAAAAACAACAAAAAAACCCATCAAGTGTAAGTTGTTCATATTAATCAAATTGAAAGATCAGATAAAAGGAACATGTTGGCTATAAGCTGGTTTAGTTTAAGTAAAGCAGCATGTAAAAGGATTATGCATAGTAATATATATTTTTTCCAACCTGTGCTATAACTGTATTCAGTATGATGGCCATGAAGAAAAACTTTTAATTTAGATATTTGCATTTTTTGGTAATATACCCTTTTGGTTTCAGGACTAAGAAAAATTATTTGACTCTGAACTGTACACTATGTCTTGTCTGCTGTCTTTTTAGAAATAAAAGATTAAACATGATGTTTTTCCAAACAGATGCTCATTTTCATCGCAGTTACTAGCAAACTACAGGTGTCTAAAAGTTATTTTTACAAATTTTATTTCTCATAGAATTGAAATTTTAAAGATAATTTTCTGACACCATTTGTAAAATCATAGAGAACTAAATATAGAAGTATCTGAAAACTGATAGCCTTTATTTAGTCAATGTAAATATGGTTGGTTGTTTTCTTTGCATTAAAAATACTGAGATGAACTTGAAGAAAGCACAAGACATTTATACTGCGCTGACACTCTGAGAGCACTATTCATTCTTGCTCCAGTGATTACAGTTAATATTATTCTCAGAATCACTTTGTACATATGGATCTCAGCACATGCACATATTCTAATTTGTGTGTTTCAAGGATTGAAATGGTCTCGGCATATAGTATAACGAATGTGGACATGGCAATGGAGTATTTGGAGTTATGTCATACAAGAATCAACTGATACTTTCTTGGTTCTATAAGTTAGTAGTTTTAAAGGAGAAAATGGTATTTACATTCTTATTTAAGGCTTTCAGTTTGAGTATGTTAAATATTGAAACTCTTTATTTATCAGTTTGTTGGAACTACTTGAACTTTGGAGGACTGTCGTCGGCCCTTTCCGCGCCTTACCTTTTTTCGGCGCTGGGGTGTGAGGATCGCACGAGCAGCCTCCAGTGAGAGGATCTTGCATCTCTGCTGCTTCAGCTCTGCATGAGCTGCCTGCCCGTGAGCAGGCAGCACGAGAGCCCCGCTTCTTCTTTCTGCAGCGCAGCCTGGGAGTTTCCCAGGGGCAGGAAGCGCAACTGTTGCAGCTCCGGAGGCTCCACACACATGGCAAGTGTGTGTGGGGCCCTGAGCAATCCGTGATTGCACACCATTTTCTGCTGAAAGCCGAAAATGAATAAGTGTGCAAGTGGCGCCTGCCCTATCCTGGAGCATCATGCAATTGTGAGTGTGTCGTGCAGATTGCTCCTCACAGTCACGCAATGGCAAATGCCATGCACAAAGGGCCATAGTATTTTATGCTTGTTCCTATTGCTCATGAAACTTAAAAAGAAAAATGAATTTAAGGGCAAATATTTGGATTGTTCTGCAGTCTTCGTGCACTGCCTAAAATATTTGGCCAGTATCTGTTGCTTGATTAAGTATACTTTACTAAGTAAACTCTCCTGGCCTGACCCCCACCCTCAAACCTGACAGAAATGTCATTCACCTGTATGCTAGTTGTCAGCAGAAGGGACTTTCTTTTCCACATGTGACTGATGCCTGGTAAAATAGATGATGGGGCATTTAGGCCATTTTTGTCCTTCACTGTTGTAGTGCTATCTCTCCACTTTCAACATCCTGTGGAATTCTGGGGTTTGTAGTTTACGGAGACCAAAGAACTCTCTGGCTGAGAATTCTAAGTGCCCCTCCCTGAACGGAAAACCTCAGGATTCCATAGGATGGTGAAAGTGGAATAATAGCACTGTAACAGTGCAGTGTGAAAATGGCCTTGTGATCATGGCAGTAGTGTTATAATTGTGACTAAGATGTGATTGTGAATATGGAACAGTTATGATGAATAAATTTAAGTTAGTTTGTCACTATTGTGACATTATTGCCCCCCCCATCAACTTCACCAGGTTATCACCAGCATGGGGAAAAGGAGGTCAGTTCTGTCAGCAGTTGGAGCATGAGTGAATGATGTTTCCAATATATTTGGTTGAGGATTGAGCTAGGAGAAGTGACTTTCCTGTATCAGGAGAGTTGATACTGTTTGGTTGATACTGAAAAATTGGATAACAAATAGTCTTTTTTATTAAAATTTATGTACCTTTTGTATGTTTTTACACTGTTTGTAAAGCATATACTTCTGTAGATATGTGAAAAGATAGATACTATGAAAATTTGTCATTTTACTCCTAGGATCGATCAATCTGTCTATCTGTCTGTCTGTCTGTCTGTCTGTCTGTCTGTCTATCTATCTATCTATCTATCTATCTATCTATCTATCTGTCTGTCTGTCTGTCTGTCTAATCTGTATCGATATTTTATTGAGATGAGTTATACTGGCAATTAAAACAGATTGGAGATATTTTCATTGAAAGAGAATTGATTGACCTGGATTCTTTTAATTAAAATTGAACTGGTGAAATGAAAAATGAATCCTCCCTCATATGCCTTTTTTGTATGGAATAAGTTCTAAATTGCAAAAATTGTCATCTGCCTTTTCCCCAATATTTGAGAAACAAATGTTTTTTAAATAGTTTTTGAATCCCTATTTTATGGCTTGTATGAACCATAGTGAGGATGCTAGTTTTTTTGATATTTCGTGCTTAATGTTTCCTATATCCTAGGATATAAGCAGGATATTGAACTGGTGCTAGTAGTTAGAGGAAGCGGTCTTTTACCCATTTTGTTTTTCTGCAAAGAATATCCCTACGAATTAACAGTATTCCTTGGAACCGTGTCATTCACAATGAGTACCATGGTTAATACACATGGTTAACACAATGGTAGCAGGTTGTTGCTGACTGTAGCTCCATCTCTGCTTAAAGCATGGCAGAGCTTTTAACCCAATCCAAGAAAGATTGAAGACTTCTCCTGGCTCTAGGATAGTCAGCCATATTACCTCTGAATAAGACAATGTTCTTCCAGCTTCCCACAAAATATTAGAACATTTTGCTTCTCTTTGGTAGGAGATGAATGGCCTAGTATAAGCGGGGGATGTTGGGTTTGGGAAGGCACTATTTTGACTTAACCTCTGTGTTGGTTCTAAACCATTGCACTTAGAAAACCTATCTTGTCTTGAGTGAGCTGTAACCTGGCACTTCTGAGTGATTGTGTAAGTGTGAGATTTTAGGTCAGGGCATGAAAAATGTAATTCTATACATATGCTTTCCTACTTGTTGGAAAATAAAAGTGCAGCAGAAAATATTGAGATCATGTTTTAAGATGTTTTGTTGTGGGTGAAACTGAATCTAGTTAGTTTTTAAAAACATTCTGATAATGTTTCTCCTTGTATTTTTCACTAGGATCTCGCCTTCGTCAGGAAGACTTTCCACCACGAATTGTAGAGCATCCATCAGATGTAATTGTTTCTAAAGGAGAGCCAACAACATTGAACTGCAAGGCTGAAGGAAGGCCAACTCCCACTATTGAGTGGTACAAAGATGGAGAGCGTGTGGAGACTGACAAAGATGACCCTCGCTCACACCGCATGCTGCTCCCTAGCGGATCTTTATTTTTCCTACGAATTGTACATGGACGCAGGAGTAAACCAGATGAAGGAAGTTATGTTTGTGTTGCAAGGAACTATCTGGGGGAAGCTGTGAGTCGTAATGCTTCTCTGGAAGTAGCACGTAAGTAATGCATGCACTTTTCAAACAACATGGAATACTTTGCAGTTGTTTCGATTTACAACAGGGATAAATACAGTTTCCATTCAGAATTCTCAATTTTATCTGTTAAGTTGATGTTACATATAAAGTATATGAAAGTAGTTAAAGGTAAGAGTACTTACCAGTTTCACTTTTTCTGTGCATGTCTGTTTGGTACACTGACTTTTGGTTTTGTGTGATTCATACTAAGATACTTATTTTTTTGTTGCATGTAATTGTGATTGGTACTAGTATGGAAGAAGCCTCATCTTTCTTTCAGGTATAATTTCTTTTTGAATATATGATTAACATTGGGCTTGCTACAGCTGAAGATAAATCTCTATCATTCAGTGGACAAACATTGTCTGTTTGTCTGATTTTATTAAGATATCTATTATTTCTGCAACAGAGTTAGTTTTTATGTTATTCATGTACTGTTCTAAAGTTTCACAGTGCTCATGCCATAAACAGAAATCATTTGAAGAATGACACAAGAAATGGCTTTTTAAATATTGACACTAGGGTCTCAATAAATGCACAACCTAAATTCCTGTTGCTTCAGAAGAAACCCATTACCTTACATAAGTGTGAAATGCATTCATGGTTAGATATTATTATCTGCTTTAGTTGTACAAGGTTAATTCAACACAGTAGGATTTTGATATATTTCCTTGGAGTAGGTTTGTTACAGGTGTAATCAATCTGAAAAATATTCTTGTGATATGTTAGGACAAAAATAAGTTTTTTGTTCCAGTGTTTAACCTAACTTCTGTGTAAATGTTGTCTTAGTTGTATTTGTGATGTTAATGTCTGTTTTCATGATTCTATATTAATATTTTGATAAATGTTTACTTGTTTTTAAAACAGAAGAGATGAAATTAAGGCTCATATAGGGGATTTTGTGTATGTTTGTTTCATTACTACCTGGCCGAAAATGTAGATCATGAAGAAATTCTTCAAAACAACATGGTGCACGTTTTTAATTGAGATTAGAAACACATTTGATCACTTTTAGCATTCAGAAGGCACTCACATTGGCAAGGATACTTTGCAGTGTTTTTGTGTATATCGTTGTACACTATAGTGTATAGCCATTATTTTCTGTAGTACATAACATTATACCTGCTGGGAATAGCAATAAAGAGTGGATTAAGCACATACCCCTTGTCACTAGTTTCCATAGCACCCACTAGTGTGGTTGCTTAAAGTATTCCTCCTAGCGTCAGTGGACTGCAGTGTAGATCCTTATGTTTTTTCCTACACAGGTTCATATGTTTCATATTTCATAGACATTTTATAAACACATAGTACGAATGCCTGAAATTTATTTTGCTTATGTAATTGCATAGTAACTTTTGGTAGCTATTATCTTTTCATACATGTTTCAGAACAGTAGAAACTAAGTTATCAAAATTAACTTGATTTATCAAGAATAATTTAACTGGGTAAAACAATGAATACAAAATTTTGTGTAGAATATCTTTCTGGAAAAGATTGCTGATATTCTGGTTTTAAAGATTCAAATAGTTTTTATGCATTAAAAATTATTTGGTGGCTTTGGTCTTGGTTGCCTATAATTGCTTCAGTTTGTCCAAGAAATAAATGTTTACAACAGAGATGCTGAATGGCAAAATTGACACCTGGAATCATCTAGAGCAATTGGTTCCTTTTCAAAGTAAAAATATAAATACAAAAAAACCCCTGTTCTTCTTAATACTGAGTATTTCTGATCTCCAGTGACTACTGTGAGTCTTCATATATGCAGTCTCCCAAGTTGTTTTTAGCCACTGTAGTTGGTGGTAGTTCATTTGTGACCTGAAAGTCAGATAAAAAAAAAAGTCTGTAGGGGGAAAAAAATAAAAGTGGATTTTACTATAGAGAGGTTTTTTTAAAGAAAGGAAAGATCAGAGGACATGAAATCCAATACTAAAACTATACAGTTTCTCAAATGCTACCGTATACTGAACACTAGATTATTTTACTGTTCTTATAACTTTGAAGTTTCCTAGTCTGAAGTTTTCAGTTAAACTCCTTGAGTTTTAAATGGAAGTGACTTGGGTTTTTCAGATTTAAGATGGTCTCTGTATTTCTTTAAGTGAAAATTGAGTATGTTTGTGGAATCTCTTTTAAGATGGGCAGAATCAAATTGAAAACAGTGCTCCTGTCAGTAATGCTAGCTTGGATTACAGTGATTTTTTCCCCTCATCTCCTCCTCATTGCTGGAAGATCCCGCATGTTAACACAGTTCTGTAACAGGGAGGAGGGAAGCAGAACTTCAGTAAGCACAGGAATAAATAGAAAACAATAACAGCAACAACAACAACAACAACAACAACAGAAAACAGAAACATCTTTGCTGGTGCACAAGATACATGTGAATCCAAGTCAGAATAGGATCGTATTCCTGGTTCTTTTCCACCCTGGTTCGCTTTAATTAAATAATAGAGTATTTGGGTTATAGAGAATGCCTGACTATCTATATAGCTTTCTCTCCTAGACTTTCTCTTCCTACATTTAATTTGGGCTTACATAAATTCAAGAGCGCATCCAAAATTCTTTGCCAAATTTTAACTTGTAAACATTGCTGGTGCTTTTTGGTTTCATGTGATGCTTTTGGAATGACTGGAAAGCAACATACATGAACTAAGCAACAGCTTCTCAACAATATATTGGATAGTGCAGAAACACAGAACTTGTACATTTACTTGCCATAGATGTATATGTACAACGAAGTCAGTAATGTAATGGATTCACTGGCATCATTAAGTTGGAAATATTGTTCCTCTCTTAGGTACTTACAGAAAATTAACTAAAATGAAATGTATTTAATTAATTAAGCTTAAGGAAGAAGATTAATGTCTGATGGTAGTCTACTTTAACTGAGGCTGATGGCAAATGTTCTCATCTTAAGCTTTCTTATCAATAAGATATTTCTCATTCACCTAAAGTTGTTATATCTTTTTTGTTTTATTTTGAAAAAAACTGTCCATGCAGTCCTGTGCACACATACCTGGAAGCACCTCTCATTGAGCTAACTACTCTTAAAATTTCATCTTTAATACACAAAATGAAAAAAAAAATAGAAAGATTTTCCTAAATGACTTGTTGACACTAGAGTGCTAATGTGTTATTAGAAAACTTGTTCTTTTTTCTTGCACCTTTGTTGAAAGCATTTTGTTGAAAATGTTTAGGTTTTGACTTCTTGTTATTGTATGCCTTCAAGTTGTTTCTGACTTATGGCAACCCTAAGGCAAACCTATTATCGTTTTTTTTGGGCTGAGAGTGTGTGATATGCCCAAGGTTAACCAGTGGATTGCCGTGGCCAAGTGAGGAACTGAACTATGTTCTCCAGGGTTGTAGTCCAGCCACTACACCAGAAACCACTAAGGCCTTAAGACACATTGTACCCAGAAGCAAGATTGATGTTATATTTCAGATAATTTTGCTCTTTTTTCTACCCGCCTTCTTTAGTGTTTTGAAGAGAGGATCATTTGTGATTTTCAAGCAACCATATCGTGGTTGTGAGAACATTTAAATTACTACTTTGCAAGAATGTCGGATGTCTTTTAGTTCTATAAAATGTAAAATGTGATATTCAGTTTACATTATAATATGCAAAATAAAATACGCAGTTTGCATTATTGGGGCTGTGACATGAAGGCACAGAGAGATAGAGAGGGAGATTTGCTTGAATACTTTATGAACTGCAATCTACTTGCATGCTAATACCTCTTTGCTGGTTTTGAACTGGTTCCAGTTTTGCAAAATTTTATCCATTTTCATAAGTATTTTCTCACATAAGTGGCCCCCTCATGGGTGAGTTTAAATGCTTGGACAATCGACGTGTACAGTTGAAAGATTCAACTTACGATTTGCAAGTTCATGAAAAGTGGTAGGTTCTCAGAAGTTGGAGAGCAATAAATAAGACTGATCAAGTAAAAAGGGGTTGTTTGAAGAATGCTGAAATCAGACTGAGAGATAAAATTGTTGCTGCAGTTCCTTTAAAAAATATCTATTAGCATCTATAAAGTGTAGAAGAAAATAAAACCTTCAGTAATAACAGAGTGGCAGGTTATTTTGATTCTGCAAGAGTCTTTTAGAGCTGCAGGCTGAACTGTAATGGTATCATAAAAGCCTGAAAGTGGTAGTACAGTTGTTCTTCCACTTTTGTAAGGGTTCACGGCATAGAGCCCTCACAACAGTGGAAAAAACATGAATAACCCCCCTCCCATTCCCTTCCAGGACTCTCCCCTTCCTATTCCCATGCAGAATGAAAGGGAATGGAGGGTGGAGAAAGGCTCACACAAGCATGTGTGCTCGTGAATAATCAAATTTGTGAATGTCAAACCTGGGAATGTAGAGGGAAAACTTTATCTCTCAAGTTCCTAGCTTTAATTTCTCCATACAGGGACCTGCAAATTAAAAACGTATTTACTTGAACCAAATCTGGACAGTAAAAAAAAAAGAAGAGAGAGAGAGAGAGAGAATGACTGACTTTGAATTTGCAGAAACTAAATAGCAACTAGATAAATTCTAATAAAATGTTGAGAAAACCCTAAATACGGACAAGTACACTGAGGCAGTGATTAGGGGAAAAAGATATTAAGTCTAGAATGCTAAAGATGGGACCATGTCTGTAACTCAGATATTTATCTGAACTAGAGAATAACTCATCTGAGGTGCCATTGTAAAAACTCTGAAAGTCAGTTTTTGAAATTGGCTGTTTGTGTGTGTGAGAGAGGGAGAAAAATTGGGAACCTGCCTCTGGCTTACATGCTGATCCATGCTAGGCATGGGTTATTTTCTGTGACATCCTTTAAACAGCTGAAAAGTTAATTTCTAAGACCTCTACAGGATTACTATTTTCAGAGCATCAGAAAGTTACTTATCATACTGCACCAATCAGAATCCATCATCTGTGTCTCTGCTCCTTGGTGGGAGATTCTCAAGTTGTAGTCCAAATGTGTAATGTTTCTGTGCTGTTACAATGAACTGTCCATCATATAGGTGGCAGTTGTGACTTGAAGTCTTTGCGAGCATCATTATAATGGCACTAAGCCTTTGGAAATATTTTCCATCTCAAGGGCAGTACAGTTTCAGTTCTGCACACTTTGGTTTTGCTGTTTAAATATTTAATTAGTAGTTCTTGTTTTTCTCTTTAAAAATGTTCTGTAGAAAACATTATGCATGTCTTTTTAAAGCAATTTCTCAGTTTTAAATAGGTTACGAAGTGCTCTGAACTGTGAAGTATTTAAATTTCAGTGATACTTCAAGTATACTTGTGATAATCTTATTTTCTTTTAAACTTGTATATCGTCCTAGTTGGAAATGGTCTTCATTTTTAGATGTAAAATGTTGTTTTTATTTGAAATGTAATCTGTAAGACTTTAGTATTCTCTACTGAACTGATTTAATGAGTTAGAAGAAATGTATGTCATTCTTAAGGGAGCTGGGGGCCTTTTATCAAGTGCAAATTGATATACCTGAACCTCTGATCTGCTGACCAGTGGAAATTATCATGAGGCACATCTTGGATAAAATACATAGATAGGATTTCAGTTTTGAATATGAGGTCTCCACTTGAAAAGTAGAGAGAGAGGGAGCATGTAAGTCATCGCACTGGCTGGACTGCCACTGTTCCAGGCGGAGATGGTCGCAGCAGCTGTAGCCCCAGGTGTTAAATATGAGACAGCAGCTTGATCTATCGACCACTGTAAGAGGGGCTCTGGCCTAAATGAAAATTCATGAAAAATTGATGAAGTCCCTAGATTATTTTTTTCCTTTTCCTTTTTCAGTGTTGTGCCAGGGTAGTAAGAAGAGATTAAATGAGGTGTTGCATGCTTTAGTAGCTAGGAGGTTGTGGTTCATAGGTCAAAAGTCATGAAGAAACTGATCATTCTGCACCCCCTTCTGAAATAAAACACTAGTCACTTATTAGCTGCCTTTTACAGTGGTTTCCTCCCCCCCCAGTATTAATTAAAATAAGAGCACCTGTTTATATATAGTTAGCTTCTTCTAAAATGAGGAGATTTACATTGATGATACCAAAAACAACAAAAACAAAACATTCTAAAGAGAGACTGAATTCTGTAACTTAAGGGAAAATTTTGGCCATCATCTTTCAGGGTTTCCACTAATAGTGATTTTATTTAGAGAGAGAACATGCTCCTGCATTATTAATAGATCACAGATTGCTGAAGTAGCAGGCTCTGGACCATTATCCAAACATAATGATTCTACTTCCTTTAAAACTGAAAGCAAATTGATGCTTTATCTGTGATAGCAAGAGATTATAATCCTTGACTGAATGTAACAAGAGCATAAACCACTTATTTTCACACAATATGTCTAATCCTGTTCTGTGTTCATCTAGTTTGTAAGTGTCTACAAACTAGATGGTAAGACATACACAATATATACTAAACTTCCTCTTAAGCGTGTTGATTAAAAAGAATAAAAATGTAGTTAGAACTAAGTCTACTGGGTTTTTTCCCTTAGTCTGGAGGGTATATTGTGTTAGCTTGTGCAGGTAAAGATTTTCACATGTCCAACAATCAAGGCTCAAGATTTCTTGAAGTGTAAGTGACAAGAAGAGTTGCTGAAGGGAAGTTGCAGGAGGAACTGACACAAGTTTCTTTTTCTGTATTCCATGTTAACTCACTCTGGAATTGTGAACAGTCACAGGTAGCGAAGCAGAAAAAGGGATGATGGTGGAATATGATGTGTTATCCTCTAGTGAGCGGTCAATCATGTTTTGGGAGGGTATAACAAATTAAGTAAATTGTGGGGCTAAGAAATTTGAGGCAGTTACAGAGAGCATATTTTATGATTTAACTGAATGGTCAACATAGTGTTCATAAATAATGGCATATGGGGGGGGGTTCACAAATATTGTTCAATTGCACTTTCACTAATGAGATGATGATGGTGGTGGTGCTAGAAACAAGGAGGTATGTCCAGACAATATCTAGAGGTCCACAGTTACCTACTCTTGATTTAATATATTTTTATTAACATATTTAAAAGGTTCAGATACAATCCTTATGCAGAGCTTTCTGGTTCTCCTTGTGAAGGTATTCCATGAATGGGACATAGCATCTGACAATGAGAGAGAGTTCCTAGCTGACTTACAGTAACACAGGACCTGAAAGAGAGGCTCTGAGGTTAACCTCAGTAGATGAACAGGATAGTTGTGGGAGCAGGCATTCTTTCAGGACCCTGGCCCTAAGCCATAGAAGTCTTTAAAGGGAAAACACCACTGGCTAGTATCTGATGTGAAAGATCTTCATCTGAGATGTTTGGAAACCACTGTCTTTCAAAGGAGACAGTACTTGGACAATACAATATAGACAGATATTAAAATCATACAAGCTAGTGTTGCCTTTTTGATTTACCTTCATTATTGTGTTACATGGAGTAGAATGCTTCCTGCAAACCAGTACTTCAGGACCATAACAGAAGTTTTCCATGACCATCATCCTGCTTCATTATGGTAATAGGATACTTCTGTATCCTAATATGATAGGAGTTAATGATTTTGCCCTCTTGTACTGAACTAAAAATACTTAAATCTCAGTCCATTTCTGTATCACTCATTTTCTTTTGAAACAAGTCTTTCTTCTGGTCTTGCTTCATTTATACCCACCTCATACATCACCCAAAGGACAGTCCTTGCTCTTAAGCACTGTGTGTTTTCTGTGATTTTTGAAGTTAAGAAAAGGGAAAGCTGATATTCTGTGTGGCCTTGTGCTTGGAGAGCTTTTGTTAGTTGATGATAAAATGATAATGGAAGCTAAGATGTAGGAGCTGTTCAGAGTTTCAGAGAAAAGAAAAGGAAACATGAAAAGTGAATAGTACTTCACTTTTCCCAAGGGTAGAGCTGGAGAAGAAAGAAAGTTGTATAGCTTGTGTTGTGGTAGCCTTTTCACTTTAAGTCAGGATCTGTATGGGAGTTCTATATTATAGATGAATTTCTGTGAATGTCAAAAATGGTATGTTTTCCTTATGAAGATTTTTTTAGAAAGGAAGGTTACCAAAAGGAAGTTCTTAAGTGATGTGCAATAAATAGGGGCAGAGTGTGGGAAAGCACTTCAGCTTTCCCTTTAATTTGTCAAAGGATAATTATTTCTTTTTTCTGTGCTTTCAGTCAGGGGAAGAATTATAAAGCAGTCTCAATTTTAGTACACACCATCCATATATGGATTTAAACAACAGTGAAAAAATATTAATTGACCTCTACTGTCTGTTTTAAACATTTAAATGTAGCAACATAACATATGCTTGTACTTGCAATAGTAAATTTTTCTCTTGATGTTAATGCAGATGATGAAAGTCTCTTTACAAGTCAGCGTCTTGGAAAAAATTCTTTGTGGTCTCTGTAACTCACACAAATGGAGATTAACTGTGCCTGCTCAATGCATCATTCAAAACTTCTAGAGCTGTTATGCAAGTGTTTTGGTGGTAGCCCCTCCTCCACTGGTACATGTGACCACTGGAACTCTTAGTTCCTTTTTGTCCTCTTCAGCATCATAATCATCAAAAGGAACAGTTAATGTTTTGGTTTTGATCATTAGGATTTGTGACTTGGACTGTTTGCTTTTTCTCAGCTTTCTTCTGCAGTTTGGGTCAAAAACTTCATTTGCTCAGTTTGTCTTGGACTGTTTCTTGGCTTTTGTCTTGGCTTACCCTCTCTTGGCTATTCTGTCTCCGTTAGCCATGCCATCTGGATCTTCTAAGAAGTGTTCCACTTGTGAAGCAGCAATCCTAAATATCTGTGGCCACTCATGTTAACTTCTGCCTGTGAGAAGATCAAAATATTGAGTCCAATTTGCTTTCTAAGATGATGATTCCATAGGCCTCCAAAAACTATTTTTCTATGAAAAGGCCTTGACTTGTCCAGATATTCCTTCAACGTCCAGTAGATCTTCAGTTCTGTGTGCTTTTTCAGTGCTGACTCCTCCTTTGTCTGCCTCCTGAGTTGTGTCCCAGTGACCCTCTAATGAGGCTTCTGCAACCAAAACTGCGAGGCACCCTGCATCTGATTCTGCGGTCAGTACCAGTAAGTTGAAAGGTGAGGCTTCCCATACCAAGGTTCCTGCAACACTGGGATGCTCTTTCAATCTCAAGGCTGTTTCTTAGCATGCTGAAAGCAGATGCTGTAAGAAGAAAAACAAGTCTAAAGATCTTTTCCAACCTTGGTTGCAATCCTTGGTGGTCTCTATGGTCATGGACCAGCACTGCCAGACTGCTCGCCACTTTATTCTTCTCCAGCTCTCAATTTCATGTCACT
This sequence comes from Ctenosaura bakeri, assembly GCA_948474755.1. Lineage (NCBI taxonomy): Eukaryota > Metazoa > Chordata > Lepidosauria > Squamata > Iguanidae > Ctenosaura > Ctenosaura bakeri. The sequence goes on along the minus strand of CAOLHI010001107.1, from coordinate 249,582 downwards.
CTCCAAAGGTTGCCCAAACATAGGCCATGTGAGATAGTTGCCTTTCCCTCTTGTGAGCCTCAGCATTTTCTGGGTCTTCCAGCTCAATCTGAGCCATGATCCTTGCCTCCTGGAACTCATCCTTGCAGGGATGCCCCTTCACCTCCTGCTTGGCATAGGCCTACATCTTGATGCTCATCTTCAGGTTCATCTCAATCTTCCATTTCATTGGCTTCAAAGAAACTGTTGAAGAGGAAGTGCCCCCTTGAATTCTCTCAGGGTCTCTTTCCTTCCACTCTCCCTTTTGGTGACAGGCTCCATCCCTGCCAACATGCCTGGTCTATAACCACAACCAGTTCTTGGGTCCTTGACATCACTAACAGAAACTACCCAATCAAATTTGTTGAATATTGACCTACCAGTGTAGTTCACATTACCACTCTTTCTATCCCTCTGTTGGAAAAATAGAAACTCTTCTCAGAAAGTAGCCATCGAATCTGTACCACCATCTTCCATCCTGCTATTTGATTGTTTACAAGAAGGATGGTGGACTTTGCTCCATTCTGGACATGAGGGTCATGAACTTTTTCATTCCTCCCAGGCATTTCTATATGGTCATCTTAAACTCTATCCTTCAGTTGCTGAAAGAAGGAGACTGATTTGGACGTTCCACTTCAAAGATGGTTATTTTCATATTGGGATCAGACCCTTTATACTGTAGCTACTTTTGCTTTGCTGGAGGAAGGAAGGCTTACTGATTTTGTGTCCTGCCTTTCAGCCTGCCTATCATCCCATGTATTTTTACAAAATGTATGTTGTAGTGGCATGGTTACACTAACAGGGCACCATCATCCTTCCATACATAGATGACTGGCTCCTTCTTGTACTTTTCAGGTCTTGTCTCTTTTCAGATATGCATCTTATCCTTCGGCTGCTTGACTACCTAGGTCTCATCTTCAACTTCAGCTGGTCCCACTAGCAGTGTCTTGTACCATCCAGTTCATTGGAGCAGTGCTAGACTCCCTGAACATGTGTGTTCCTTCCTCAAGACCTATTTCATGCTCTGTGGCATGACTGCTGCCATGCCTGCCAAGCTCATCCATGTTCTCCTCGCCTTATGGCCTCCATGACCTTTATGAGTCTGAACACTCACCTTCGAATGTGACCACTGCAAGCCTAGTTCCTCTTCTCATTCTGTGTCCTTGTGGATTCTTCTCAGATGTGATCGACAATTCCAAGGACACTCCATTGCTCTCTGGAGTGATGGCACTACGTCGACAATCTGCTAGCTGTGGTTTGTAGTTTGGATTTGTTTCTGAAATACTAAGTGACATCATTGACCAGATGCTACCACTTATAGCACTTTAACTACCATGGTATTTTGTCCTATGAAATTCAGGGAGTGGTAGTTTAGGGAGGGGCATTTAGAATTCCAAGCCCGAGTGTTCCAGCACCTCACCAAATCACAAAGCACAAGATTCCATAGAGTGGAAATATGGCAGTTAATGTGGAAAAATAACACTATAATTCTGCCATGTGATGAGCCCAGGATTGCCTTTGCCCATCTTAGACCTGTGTCCAGCCCCAAGTGTAGTAATATGCACCCTATATACTTCATGTTTGGATTAGGGGAATAAACTTTAATGGCCTACATTTGGGAAGTCATTTGAAGTTGCAGTTGGTCCACAATTCACTACATGACTGTGCATCCATGGGTTCATGTTACATCTGTCCTGCAAGAGTTGTACTGATTGCCAGTTTGCTTCCAGGTGCAGTTCAGAATATTTGTAATTACCAATTTTAAAGCTCCCAAATGCCCAGAATATTTGTGGAATCCTGTTTTCCTTCACTATCACCTCCTCCTGTGTTTCCTGTAAGTTCAGTAGAAAAGGTTCTTTTGTGTTTCACAACTTGATGGAAGACTTAACAGTGCTCAGGGGCAGAGCTTATTAGTAGGGGAGCCAAGATTATGATCCATAAAGGATTGGTGATCATGTTCATGAATCCCTTTCTCTGGCAGCTTTTTGCATTCTTAGGCTTGGTTTTGTTTAAAGTTTTATCTACAGAAAAGTTAGGTGAAATGTGGCCTAAGGGCCACATGTAGTCCCAAGGCTGGTCCTGTTGCCTTCAAGCCCTGCACACTCACTGAACTGCCCCTTTTCTGCACTAAAAAATGTGTGTGAGAGAAAGTGTCTCTCCTGGAAATGTCCAGGAGCAGCAGTTCCTCTTTTAAATATGTTGCTGATCCCCCTGCCCTATATATTAAAAAGATTTAGTGGTTTTTCAAAACCAGAAATGGACTTCCAGCCATTTGGTTTTGCTTTATTTTCTTGCATTTTTGCATTTGAAGTCTGTGCGGCTTTCAGAAGACCTCAGAGCAGAATGTTGGCCTGTACTGGTTTTGCACATCTATGGCTTTATATTTTGCTTTTATATTATATGTCACTCCATGATATTGGCACAAGTATTGATGTATATAACCTAATAAATAAAAGTTATTGTACAGCCAGAGTGGAAAATAGGCAATCCTCCAAATGTTGTTGGAATACAATTCTAAGCATTCCTCATTTTTGTCTGTGATGACTACAGTGTAATTCTACTCAGAAGTAAGACACCTTTAGTTCAGTATGACCTATTCTCAGTTTAAGTATTGTGGGACTGTAGCCTTAATCTACTTTTAGGGCTTGATGTACTGCCATGTAGAAAAAAAAGAGGGCAAATTGATATTTTAAAACTTGTTTGTCATTTCCAGCTTGGTAGTGTTAATCACACTCTCATCACTTCCTTTTATCTTGATCTTACCTTTGCCACATTTTTTATATTTTTAGGAAGTGTTCTCACTCCTGTAACATTGGCACATTCTCTTTGATGGAAGTATTAAAAGATATGCAGCATTCAGTGCCGCAAGTGTTACTAATGTATGTTCTAATAATCTTCCATTTTGTATAGGTTAATTTCTGTTGACCTCTTTCTTTTATGCTTGCTGTACTCAGTGTTTTTTTAATTTTAGTCGGCTGAGAAAATAGCATAGCTGATAAAGTTAGCAACACAACATTGTGCTGTTTAACTCATCTTTCCACACCTCCATGCCTTCTGTTTGGTAAACTCGAAACTACTATTTCAGTAGTAATTAAAACCATGCCTATTATGATTGCTGTTCTAGGGCCAGGATAAATAATGGACTAGAAATACAATAAATAAATGTTTAAATACATAAGTACAAAATTAAACAATGATGGGAGTCAGTTCATCATATTTGAGAAGGAATAATGAGATATTTGATGCCTATTCAAAATTCATTGTGAAATGAGACAGTGGTTTAAGTCCAGTAAGCAACAGTAAGCTATCAGCTACATAAAGCACCACTGCTGTTACCATGACTTCCATAGATACTGCTGATGCTATTCTGGTAACTGTGTACTATTGCTGTATTTCAACATCAGTGTCAGTATATATTCTAGCATTGTCATGTTCAGGCAGAGGCAGTGGCCTTGACACTTTGGCAAATAGTAACAACATCCTCCCCCACCTCAGCTTTTTGCTTGGATATTTGCCTTTTGTTTGGACACAGTGAAGTCAAAGAAAAAGTAAGCAGACTTAATTAAGTTGCATTAGAGCCATAGGGAGTTAATACAATGACTCTCCTACCGATTTCAAACTGGTGCATAAGGCTGATTTTTCTCAACATCTTTACTGTATTAATTAAAAAACAAACAAAAGAAAACTGGGTTCTATATTTAGACTGGAACATTAAATATTATTCAGATATACATGTGGCTTGAATAAATGTGATATCATTTTTTGACGGTATGTAATACATTAGTGACCCAATGTGGTATGGAGGTTTGGGTGTTGGACTTTGGAGACCAGGGTTTGAATTCCTGCTTGGCCATGGAAACTCTCTGGTTGATCTTGGGCAAGTCACACACTCAGCCTAATTGGAAGACAAAGCCAAACCTGCTCTGAACAAATTGGTTTGCCTTAGGGTTGCTGTAAGTTGGAAATGACTTGAAGGCACACAATAACAGCAGCAACAACAACATAATTTATTAAGATAATATAATATGGAGGTTACCCAGATGTGTAACTATGGCCAGCCTAGAGATGCGAAGCCCCAGAAACTCCCTTCTTGTTGAAAAAAGTGGAAAACTGCTTACTCCACAGTTTTTCTAAGGAGAAAGGACATGTTTTCAGGTTTTTCAAGTGGAGGAAAAAAACCCAGAAACTTAGCAGGATGTGAAAAAGGCTCTGATGAAATATTTTCTCTTTTGGAATAATTTCACTCATTCAAATGCCAGGAAGTATATAGAATGAGAATGTACGTGTAAGGCAGTCAGCAAAATTTGTTGTGTGCTTTCAAGTCGTTTCTGACTTACGGTAACTCTATGGAGTAGTCTTGACAAGATTTGTTCAGAGAGGGTTTACTCTTATCTTCCTCTTAGAAAGTGACTTGCCCAAGGTCACCCATTGGGTTTCCATGGCTGAGTGAGGGCTCAAGCCCCTATGTCCCAGTGTCTTAGTCCAGCGTTCAAACCACTAAACTAATCTGGCTCTCTCAGCAAAATTACAGAGGTATAATTCCAGGGCATGCTGCACAAATGTAAACAAACACATAAACATATTAATCTAAGATGCATTTCTGCATCTAGTGGGTACTGCCCTCTCGATGAGTTTGGTATTTAGAAGTGTTCATTGCTTCTGGCGATAATGCAGTAACAAAGATTACAATATTGTCAGTTTTGATCTAACCTTTATATCAAATGTGGTGCTAGTCTGTCTTTTTAAGACTGGGACAGTCTTATATGCTGTTACTTGGACAGAAACAGTTTCACTTCAGTTTGTTTATTACCATGTTTAATGTCTATTTTCATTTTTCCCTACTTTTCAGATGGCAGAAACGTAGATATATGTGCTTAGGTAGTGTAAGATGCATCCGTTCACAACATCTCTGCAGGAAAGGAGATTCCACCTGAACCTCAGGAAGAACTTCCTGACAGTCAGGGCTGTTATATTTGCTAATAAGTTACTTTACTCACTAAGTTACAAAGTAGGCATTTTATGTTGCTAAATCTGTTTAAGTATATATAAAAAATAAGTACGGCTTATCTTCATATTTTCCTGCAAATTTGTTTATTTTTCTGATGGGGGACAGTGGGAAAAATCCAGTTTCCTCTGTAAGGCTTAAAATTTCTAGAAATTTTGTATCTCTAGCACTATCTCCTTCCAAGGGAGATAAAGTTACAGCTGGAAAACAAGATGAAGTTAATGAAAATCATTATATGCCAGGGAACCCATTTGTGCTTCTGGTGAAAACATCTCCAATCCACCCACTAACACAATCTCTGGTCATGCAAATCATTCATGAATACCCAGCTGCACAAACCAGTAGATCCTCTGCCCCTCTATTCTGTCAGATACAGACCATTTCCTCACTAAACTGTTATAGTGCTATGATTCCATTTTCAACATCCTGTGGAATTCTGGGGTTTGTAGTTTACTGAGGCCAAAAATGCCCATCCCTTAAATGCAAACTCCAGGATTCCATAGGATGTTGAAACTGGAATAATAGCACTATTATAGTGTAGTACAGAATTGGTTTCCTCTTCTAATAGTTAGGTGTACATGATGTATGAGTAGTCATGTATGTCATTACTAGAGCCACATAGGTGGTTATGGTTACTCCTCATTCTCCTTGACAGTCTTACAAGTAGATATAGGTTTCTAAAAGTTATAGCTCATTTTTCTGGCGATGTTTACAAACCTTTACATAAAAATATTAAAACAAACATTAATAAAAGTTTGTAGTTATATAATACACAGTAAAGATGGGACAAGGATACCTTTGGAAGTCAAATCTCTTTCCACAGGAGTCTAGATAATGGGAAACTCCCCAGATTCTTGTGGATTTTCCCTCTCTCCTCCTCAAGAGCAGATGCTCTTCCTATCTGCACTGCAAGTTCTTTTCTCAGCAGAAGCAGTGGAATTATCACCTTCCAATTCTTTGCTTCTCAGTAGGACCATACCTTGCCAATCATGGCTTTGAATTTTCCTGTAACAGAACACTCCTTCCTTGTAAATGTTAGTGTTTCCCAAACTGTAACATACAATGCATGTACAACCTGCAGGTGCTTTAAATGAAAATTGCCTGTTGTGAACATTGTCATTTTTGTGTCCTTGTTTAGTTTTTACTCTTGTGCTGATGTAGATAAAGTGCTCTCAAATAGCTTTCCTAGACTGGTTCTTTTCTTTATGTGAAATAAGTATATACACTTCAAAGGTAATAGGAAAAAAGTGTCCATATCATTTGCTAGATTGTAAGCCTGAGGACTTGATACTGTCAATTTAATGATTTGTAGGCTGCCTTGTGAGACTTTTTTTGGTTGGGGGAGTGGGGTTTAAATACTCTGGATAAATAAAAAATAAATACTACTGTGCCTTTTTTTAAAAGTTAGCAAGTCTGGAAGAACAAAAGAAGGGTTCAGATAGACCAGTGGTGAACTTCATGAAGCCGGGCAGGACTTTGGCATACATTCCTAGTATGATGAACAGACCTTATGTGTAATAATTCTGTGTAAATATTCTGTCAAAAATTTAGAATTGAAATATCTTTTATATATTAAAACTAAGAAACCAGTAACACATTTACATTATGCAGGGTCTTAACTGTTTTGGCTAGAATCCAGTTGATGTGCTAAGTTAGCAGTTGTACTTCTCTCAAGGTCATCCAACAGCAGAAGGAAAAAGCAGATGAAATTGGCCAACCCTGACCAGCCTATTTCTCTAATATTTTACTTCATAGCCAGACTGCCTGCTTTCATTTCGCTCTTGCTGCCATGCCAAAGCCAGCATAGTTTTTACGTTATGTTAATGTGACATAATTTATTCTTAATGCGCTTTAAATCAGTGCTTCCCAAGAACGTAAAGGACTAGTGAATCTATATTTTCCTTATTGTGTCAGGGACTGATACAGTATTGTGTTCACTGGCTACAGTTGTTTTGTTCTTTTTTAGAAGCTTTCTAGGAACCAGTGATCAATGACTTGTGGACTAGTACTGGCCCTTGGACCACTGCTTTGACTACCACTGCTTTAAATTGTATTAGGCTTATATATGGTAAAAACATTATAGTAGTGTTTCCTACTTAGAAATGCATTAATATATGTTCAATGTGGATTTAAAAAGGTATCTTTCTAACATGTCTCACTTTTGTATATTTAAGGTTTGTTTCTATATATGTCAGATATGAATGTGACTTTGATATGAATTCGCTTGGAAAAAAAGAGATTGAAATTTTCGTCCAAGCTAGTGGTTTATAAAATTAGTTGTATGATCTGATTTTTTTCCCAGTAGCCATCACTGTCAGCTAATAAATTTTATTTTGACATGTGTCAACTGTCTTTGATATAAGACAATCTGTCTCAAAAATGAACAGACATCTTAGGGGAGTTTAAGGGCAAGTTGAGGGTATGCCCTTATTTCAATATATGTGGTATCAACAGCCAGATTAAAAAAAAAATCAGTGCATGTGTCAGCCATTCTTTCATCACCTATCCTAGAGTCGTCCATTGAGATGACCCCTGTAGTGTCTGGTGTGGTGACTGATGTAGTTAATGAGATCCAGTGACACTGTGACCCTGACCCCTTATGGCCTCAGTTCTCCTCATCCATCTTCTTAGCCCCACAGGCTGCAAGGCACTATGTGGAAACAGGATTAAGCAAGTGTGAATAAACAAGTTCAAGAGCTTTCTGTCATGGCTGCCAGCACAGGACAGCAGTAAAGTGACACATTAATATCTCAGAATTACAGGATTGTTGGTTTGCTACTTGGAGAATACCTATTTTCTCAGTATTTCATCAAAATCTTTCATTAATGTACTGTGTGATATTAAGAAAGGTATGGGAATTGACCTGTTGTCTTTTTTTATTTGTACATCCAGTTTCAGATTCCGCTCTATAATATTATTCAGGGCAGGATACAGAAGAGGACACATATTTTCTAGAAATACTCTTTATGAATGCACACTAAGGGCATAAACATTTTATTCAGTTTGTGTTAAGATTTTAAAGAAATGGTAGTTGATTTTTTTAAAAATGGGTTCTCTCAGCATAAATATATCTATGTTGTTTGGTCCGTAGTCTTCTTAAATAATATAGAATTTTCGAATATGATTTTAATCTCTGTTTATTTATAAAAGTAAATATATTGAGATAAGATACAATGCCAGTTTTATGTGTGTGGCTATGTTAGGGTAATGTCTGTCCTCTGTTTGACAAGGCCTTCTGTTTACCCCATGGCACTTTTTGATAAGTTGACCAGTTGGTGATTAAACATATTTATTTAGTTCAGTGGGTCAGAGCTATTCTGACAGATAGAAAATTACTGATGGATTATCAGTTTCAGCATCTGTGACATCTGGCCTTGGCATAGTCCATCATCTGAGAATTCATAACACATTTGCTTGGACAATAACATGCTCGGCTACCTGTGTGATCGTAGATCTGGATATTGGAAACATTTTGGTCAGAATTAATGGGACAGATGTCCTAGAAATTAGAAGCTTATCAGTGTTTGCAATACTGAAACACATTTTAGGAACTTTAAATAGGTGTTGCATTTTAGGCTGAAATTGAATTTTAGGTGTAAAATACCAAAGTTGATTTCGTACCTTCAGAGAGTATGAATGCAATCTATTTTTTGTTATTTGCTGTTTAGTTGGCATTGGCTTATGGCAATCCTGTGAATGAGCGACATCCAAGATACAAATCCTCAATCACTCTGCTTAGGCCTTCCAGACTCAGGGCTATTTAATTTTAGATTTTCCTACTATTTTGGAGGTAAAAGACCTAAGAAGTGATTTACCAGTGCTGCCTTCTGTGTAGTATTAAGAAGAGTTAGCTAAAGTGCCACGGCCATTGTCTCTGAGAGATCCTCTGCGACCATCACCCCCCACTATTGCTTCTGCTCAAGAGACAGATCCTCAATAGCCCTGCCTTAGGCCTTGCAAACTCAGGACTATGGCTTCTTTTGCTTCATTTTAGAATGTCCTACCATAGGTTTTCAAGGTAGAAGACATTCAGAAGTAATTTACCAGGACTATCTTCTGTGTAGTGTTAAGAAGAATTAGCTAAAGTGCTGCTACAGTTGTCTCTGAAAGATCCTCTGAAACTGTCACACACCCTGACCCATTAGTGTTGTGCTCAGTAGCTTGCTCTCACTGCATTAAGATGTTTAGAAGATTCATGCCTTTTCCACATGACAACACTCTCCTGTGTCATCCTGCCACAATGCCAGCAGTCCCTCTGCTAGGATAGGAACATGTTCCCAACACTCCTCTTCATACACAACTGGCTGCTTGCAGAACGGGTTGTGGGGGATATGTTCCACTCTTCTGGACTTCAGCTGATCTTCTTCCCATGCCGCAGTAGGGGAGAAAATGTGTAGATCATGCTTCCAGCCCTTCTGAATGGCCGGCTCCAATGGAAGGCTCGTGTGACTGGGGGTCATTGATGGATACAACCCGTGATCATGCCAGCTGGAGATGTGAGAAGGATGGGACCATGATGACATCATGCAGAAGCATCAACATGGTCCTGCTCCTCTTGCGTCCCCATGTCGGGATGCCATTATCATGCAGAAAGGGCCACAGTCTGACTCTTCAGCAAAAGCCTGTCTGACTTGGAAGACTCTACCAGTAGCAAAATATAATTTCAAACTTAATTTTCAATGTAGATTTAGTGAAATTCTTTCTTATGTTGATCAGCAGTTAGGAGGCTAATGGTATTTAACGAGTTTTGCACAAAAATTATTTAGAATTTTCAATATTCTACAGTAGGGGACTAACAGTCCCATCCTATGCCATTCATAAGTAACCCACTCATACTCCCAAACAACTGTTCCAAAGATAAAATATTTGACTCCTGCTGCTGCTGTTGTTATTTATCAAGAAAAGGGTTTTCCAATGCTTATGAAACCCTTATGGGAAGAATACAGGCAGTTGTGAATCTACCGTGAGATTCTTTGCACTTTTGGAAGTATTGGACTGTGAAGAGTTGCATGTGTTTTGTTTTTTTCTTGTGCAGAAATTTGTTTTCTGAACAGAAAAGCCATGTGAAACTCTGCATATTATAGAAATGGAAAGAATATTTGGGTACACTTCAGTCTTCCTGGGTATTCCATTAGGACACGGAGAAATGGTTTCAAACTGCAGGACAAGAGATTCCACCTAAAATTAGGAAGAACTTCTTGACAGCAAGAGATCTTTAAATAGTGTCATACACTGCCTTGGAGAGTGGTGTACTTTTTTCTTTGGAGGTTTGTAAACAGAGGCTGGATGGCCATCTGTTGGGGGTGCTTTGGTTGTGCATTCCTACATGGCATTGAGCTGGATGGCCCTTGTGGTCTTTTCCAGCTATATGATTTTGTGATACCGTCTCAGACCTCAGAACAGCAGTCCTTGAGCAAAAAAACTGCAAAGGAATATTGGAAGGAGAAACAGCAGAATTGAAATATATCCACAGTCTCCAGTCCATTGAAAGTGGGTTGAACAGAAACAAAGGTTTCCTGAAACTATACACATAACACTACTGGCAGTTAACATCCCAGCCTTAAGAGGGCTCTCCTGCCCATTTTATTCCATCTCCTTTTTGGTTCCCAGCCAGCGTCATACTGCAGTCCAGTAACTCCCTCCACCATTCATATGGTTTTCTACACACATTGGCTTTAGGCAGAATCTTTCCTCCCACCGTTGTCCCCCAATGTGCATAATTAAAACTGAACTTGTCACGTCATCATCATATCCACAAATTTTGCATTTCTGTTGCTATTCACACACACACACACACACACACACCTGCTCTTTCATAGGTGAAAAACTTATGCTACCACTTCTTTCTCTCAGTTAGTCCAAAGATGCTGCAAGATTCATTGGCATATTGATACAGATTAACATAGCTATTTCTTTGAATTCTATCTTCTAGGAGTCTATCTTGTTTCCCATACTGTGTAACAATAACACCAGGGGAAGGCCAACTGTGTGGGAGCTGGGAATCAGTTTTCTCCTGATCCCTTCATGGGCTGCAGCCTCATATTCAGTATGCCAAAATACCTGTTTTCATAAGAGATCCTCTCAAAATGATGACTGGCAGTGGCGTCACATCTCTTACAGTCCCCATTTTGATTGTACTATTACAAAAACAAAGGAGTGGTGTGCACTGAAGTGTTTTCATGTGTATTCGTGTATTTGGAGAGCTTTCTTCATGGATTTGGAGCAAATTTCTCCCCAAATAACATTTTCTTAATTGCAAGATTGAGAGACTGGTGGGAGTCTTTAGGGTTTGCAGAACTGGGGCCCAGGGCCCTACTTTCCACAAGTATATATGAATCTGCCGAGAGATTCTGTCTGGGATAATGGGGTTTGGTGTCAACATGATAAAGATCTCTCCCTTTCTCTTCAGTATAAATCTAAGTATCTTTTCAACTTCTGTGTTTGATGTGAGCTATGCTGCTTCTAAACATGGGTGCTTGAATTTGTAATGATTATAAAGATACATGGTGACCACCTCTATAAACCATCTAAGACAGCAGCCATAACCATATTTTGAAGAACAGTCATTATTCAAACATAAGGATCACTATCTTAGCAGAAATGAAAAGACAAAGCTGATACGCGGCAGGTGGATCTGTGTGATAAGAATAAGAAAAGGGAGTACAATGAAAAAAGAGGTAACAGAACAGAAAGGGGAACGTTAGGACATTTAAAGTTGATAGTGAGAGAGAGAGAGCAAACCAGCTTTAGGTAGCAGTCACATAATCATACTAACAGAGAACTTTTTTTTTTTTTTTGGAAGAGCACTTCTGACTTGACTGTAGTATAGGGAAGTGACAGACAGAAGAATTTGTATAGAGGAACTCAGAAATGTTTATAGTACTTTAAATTAATTTTACCTGGATAGGAATTTGTCCTTTTGATCTCTAACCTGTAATCATTTTAATTATTTCATCAGAATTTTAAAGAAAAACTTCTTATAATTGACATGCATGTAAATTAGCTTGAAAGTGCACTCTGATTCTTTTGTCCATGCTATGGAAATGCAAGGAAGCAAAACTACGCATATACTTAGAGGTGACAATAGTTCTGCTCTCTCATTGATAGAAGGATACAAGAATTATCATTAGATACTAGCATTTGCATCAATTGTTACGATGTCAAACTTGCCATATTAATATTCTTAGTTTTCCAGTTCAATGAATAAATATAAAACAGATCAATTTGAAAATCTGTTTAAGTACAATTCCTTAACTCTTCAGCTTCATGCTTTTAATTCTCTTTATAAAAATCTGTTTAATAGTTATAAACAGTATACCTTTTAAGCACGTTTTAAAACATAGTGTTGTACTTATAGTCGAAATTCAAAGAAGAAACACCTGGGATGAAAAAATAGTGCAGTTCTGTCACAAATCACAAGAAATTTAGCAAACTTCTCAAGTATCATGCATTTATCCCATCTGCATCTGCACCTTTTAGGTTTCTTTCTTCTTTCCTTTTCTTTTTGGTTCTTCACAGATTTCCCATGCCTTTAATCTTTTGAATCTTTTCATGAGTTTCTGCTGACATAGAATCATAAAATCATAGCATCATAGATTCATAGAGTTGGAAGAGGCCCTGTGGCCCTTCAGGTCCAACCCACTAGAGAATACTTAGCATGTACAGCCTCTTTTTGAAGACATCCAGAGGAGATGCCACTACCTCTCCAGGCAGTTGGTTCCATTGCTGAATCATTCTCACTGTCAGGAAGTGCCTACTAATGTTCAGTCAAAAGCTATTCTTCTGTAACTTTAACTATTAGACCTAGTTCTGCCCTCTGAGGTAGCAGAGAACCACACACATCCTCCTATTTGTGGCACCCATGCCGTAAATAGTGTTATCATGTTACCCCTCAGTCTTCTGAGTTAAAGAGCTCTTCATCATGCTTTTCACTATCTCAACTGCTTCTTTTTGAGCTTGATCTCTTTGGCTTTTCTTACAGCTTGATTCAGGTTGAATGTGAGAAGGATAACAGTTTGCCTTTTCTAATTAACACATCCATTATTAAAATTGTTGTCTTACCTCCTCCATGTCAGTTGGCAGCATTCTTTTTCAATGTTCTCTCACCTTCTCCACTTTATAAGCTAATGCTGGCTCCCTGCCATTTTATGCAGCCTTCTTCTAGGCCAGCCTCCTTGGCCTGGGTTCTTCCAGACATTTTGGATGATCTCTGACAATTAAACATGTTAGCAAGCATTGATGGAAATTGCAGTCCACCATATTTGCTGTCTATCAGTTTGAGAAGGGCTATTCAAGGGCCTCAGGGATATTAGTATTACTTTCTGGTAAACAGCTATGCTGAGACGTGAATCTACCATTTTTCCTTTATAGAATGGATGACAGTACAGCCAGCCCTCCACGTTAGTGGGTCTTACTTTCACTGAGCTGATTATTTGTGAGTTTCTCCAACCCTTGCTCCACCACCTCAAGTTCTTCTTTTCTGGGGGAACCTTCCTTCTCTGATGGCTCTGATCAGGCCATGCAACCCTTTCAAATACTCCTTCTGGTCGTCCTCCACCATCTTCTGCCTGGACAACTAAGGATGGATCATGGCCTGATTGTTCACACCGCAAACCTCTCCTGATGCCCTCCACACATCCAAGGAAAGGGATGGGCAAGGGATAGGAAGTATAGGGACACCATGCCAACCCAACCTTTTTGTTTTTCATTTTCATTTTCTTTTTCCTTCTTCTGACCCGGTTTTGACTCTGTGTGCCTGCTCTCCCAACTATGCCTCATCTCCCTTCCCCCAAGCACGTACATTTTGATATTTGTGTTTTCAGGGAGTGGTGTTCTGTGCCCCTAACTCTAGCAAAGGTGGAGGGCCAAATGTAGTTATATTTTATGTTTCTGTTTTATATTTCACAAGATTAATCACATTAGTTATTCCCATAGTTCAAAACATGTTTATTTTATTTTGCTCTTAAAGTATTATGCAATTGGCAACACTTCCCCCCCACGTTCTCTTGGATTAGATTGGAAAAATCTGAACCATTTCCTGAAAGTGAAGAAGTGGCTTGTTTCATTAAAAAAAAACTAAGCTGAATGAGGCATACACTCTGCTGATCCTTGGGAAATAAAGGCATGAATCCTGTCAGTAGTTTTGACTTGATTAGATCCATTGAATCAATGGAATTTACACAATTGTTGACTCATCATTCAAAACTGGACCCAATCCCATGGGTCTATGCAAGTCAAGATTATCAGTAGGACATAGCTATAGTGTTCACAAACACTGTTGACACCAGCATCTCTATAGTTCTTCAGCTAGTTTGACTGTTTAGCCAGAGTAAATGTCAGAAATCCATGTTATATGGATTTAAAATCAGTGGTAGATGGAGGGGTTGACAGCACCCAGGGCAAGGGGGTGGGTGACAGTGGGGGCGAGGTGACCAGCAGGCGGAAGGGGGCAGGGCGTGTGGGGTGAAGTAAGTGGAGGTGGGTGGGATGAGTAGCAGGTGGAAGTGGGTGGGGCAGGAGGTAGAAATGGCCATGGCAAGAAGAAGAAGTGGGCGGGGTGAGGGGATGTGCAGAGGTAGGCGGGGTGAACAACGGGTGGAAGTGGGTGGGGTGACTGGTGACAGGGGAGCAGGCAGGGGGATTCCTCTATTTTGCACCCCCAACATTGGCACTTGGGGCAGGCAATCCAGTTGCCCCATCCTAGATCTGCTTCTGTTTAAAACAGAGTGTGGCTAGGCTAGGCATTTCTTCCCTAAATTTCCCTTCCATGTTTTTAAATGATTACCATGTAGTGTCTTTCCTACTTTACATTTATGTCACTAATTTGAAAACTACTTTTTGTAAATAACAAAAAAGGACCTTGGTGTACCTTTAAGACAAACAGTTTTAGCATTAGCTTTTGGATTACAATCTACTTTTTCAAAAACTGTATTGAAACCTCAAGCATGTATACGTAGTGAACCTGTTTGTGGGCATGTATTCAAGTGAAATGGAATGCAACATCAGTTGTAGAAGGGTAGTTAATATACACATCATGATGATGGGCAAAGTAACGAATGTATGAGACATCTTTTCATCAATATACAAATTAGCTAAGCAGTTAAATATTTCTGAGGTAGTGAGACAATGAATTTTGTTTTTGAAAAGATATTTGTTCCATTGAGCTGAAGGCAGAGTGCCCACTTATCCACTTTAGAGTCTTAATGAGTTTTGTAATATTACGGAAAACAAACGTTTCTGCTGCTTTTCGTTGTAAGTCATTGAGTGGGAATCAGTAGAGAAGGATTAAGCTTTGAACCAAGAAACCAAACTCAGGGAAGCTTGCTTATGAATGAATTGGTCTATATTTAGTTTTAAAAGAAATTTAACCACTTAATTTTGTGGGCCTTTTAGAGCTACTTATAAGAAGTATGAAAAGGTAAATTTAAGGTGCTATATGAATATTGATTTTAGATGTGTTACCAAGATCTGACAAAAAAATAGGTATTACATCAAAGAGGAAACTTTAATATAGCCTCTGTTTTGCTGTATTAATTACTGAATCAAAGAAGATTGATTAGGTTTCCTCTATACACTCTCTTTAAGCCAGTGTTCTAAGTTAGTACTGTAAAATAGTCATATTTGGAAAGAAGAATCTGGAAGAAGTCAAGCAGTGCAAGGTTATGCCACAGCAATCAATTCTAGAGTGATGTTAGTGTCAATAGTATCATTCTTGCTTTATCAAATGAGAGGAATCTTATAAAAGAATCAGAGTGTAGAATTCATTGTATTAATTGAGATTTGGGGTAATTTGTCAGCAAATACATATAAGAAATTAAACTTGTATGCCAGGAATGTATACCATACTTTAAGATCCTAGCAATCTTGTTGTTGTATGCCTTGAAGTTATTGCTGACTTATGGGGAACATAAGGAAGCCCTGTTGTGGGGTTTTCTTTGCAGGATTTGCTCAGAAGGGTTTGCTGGTGCCTTCTTCTGAGGCCCAGAGAGTGTAACTCACTCAGTGAGTTTCCATGGCCAAGTGGGGATTCAAATACTGTTCTCCGGAATTGTAATCCAACACTCAAATCACTACACCATCTTGACTGGGAATATATTTGCAGTTCAACACATCTAGAATACACCAGGTTCAGTAAGGCTGGTCTGCACACTTGGCTAAACAGACATGTTTATTGTATGTAGCAAACTAGGGCCCTTTTCACATGCAGGCAGCGGAACGGGGCAAGGCATGCCAAAACGGGGCTTACCTTGTTCCGTCGCCGCACAGAGCATCGCGTTTCGCTGCTCCACACATTTACAGCGTCCGGTGGCATCTGCGGCGCTCGGCAGCGCCCAAAATGGCAGATTTTGACTGGCGGAGCCTCTCCACCAATCGGAGAAGCTCGCCAGCCGGAAATCCTGCCCCCCGGATTTGCAGGGACGCCCTTTCGCGTGTCCGCAAATCCACACGGCCGCTGTGATGGGGCTGGACGGGGCTGCATGCCCCACGCTTTTTGAAAACCACTTGAAAAGTGGTTTTCAAAAAGCACACGGCGCCGGCACTTCCGGTTGCCCCGGCATGGATTGGGGTGTGGAACTACACAAAAGTAGTCCGCCCCAATCCACGCTATGGTGTAGACGACCTCCATTAGAGGTCGCTCTACACCATTTTTTTTACCCCGTGTGAAAAGGGCCTAGGGCAATTTCCACACTGGACTGTTATAGTGCTATTATTCCACTTTCAACATCCTATGGAATCTTGGAGTTGGCAGTTTAGGGAGGGGTCTATGAGGTCCCTCCCTAAACTGGCAATTCCAGGATTCCGTAGGATGTTGAAAGTGGAATAACAGCACTGTTACAGTCCAGTGTGGAAATGGCCTAGGACATTCACAAATTTGAACAATGAGTGATACAGTATTTGAAGACTAACTTTTTTAAAGGAAATAAAATATATTTCAGAATTGCATTAGTGTTAACTAATAGGATAAAGACTGTGGTAAAAAGTATAGCTTTTTCTGAATACCTTATCCTTAATCTGCTTTACAGCTCATCTGTGTGAAGTGGCTAGAGTATCTCATGGTCATCACAGGCACAACATGTTTTAGGCAGAGACCAGTCGTTTGTTCATCTGATTCATATTGTCCAATGGGAAAAATGGTTAACTCCTCTGACCCCTTGTTCTGCACCTTTGAAACAGGTACTAGTTCAGTGCTGTACTGATTGGTTTCACCCTTTTCCATGTAAAATTATGAAGAAGCATTGCCCACTTTCTATTCTCCTCAGCAGTAGTGTACTTTGTTAGAAAGTGGCCTTCAAAAAAAAATCAATGCAGTGACAAATGAATTGATAAATAGCTATGATGTGTCATCTTTAAATATAATTTTGATGATGGATGACCTGCCTGAAGTGTAGGGGCGGGAGGGAATGGACAAGACTGATGGCTTGAGTTACCATCTGATTCATTGGTATGAAAACCTTTTATTTCACCTGTGGAGCCAGGTTGATCCTCTGATGTTTGAACCAGAGGTAATTGTAACAAAACATACTTACTGTCATCTGAAAAGCCATTCTGGGAAATGGTTCTTAATTGTTTCCATGTCTACTCATTTCCTATTCAAAGCATTCGTCTAAATGTGTCTTCCTCCTGTGGCGTGTTTGAAATGCTTGTTTGCAAGGGCAAACGTATTTGAAAATGTATGTTTGAGAAACTACTGGATGAGGGGTAAAAAGGTGAGTTGTTTTCCACCACGACTTACCTCCTCTTGGAACAACTTTTAATGAAAGAAGCGGCCATGTACAATTACATGTGTTTATAGCATATAATTTTGGCCAAAGATGTAGGGTTAAAATGAATAGAGAACTGCATCATGTTGATATCTAAAGAGACAAACATAAGAATGTACCATTTGAGAAGCAATATTTTTTAGAGGAGAGTAGGACAACAAATAAGCAAAGAACTAGGATCATGACCCATTCCATGGTTTGATACCATTCCACTTTTTAAAAATATTGCACAAAACACTTTGCCAGAGAGGCAATTTGCTTGTGTTATAAAATTTAAGAGGAGTAGCTGAGATCACCAGATTTAAAATTTGTATTTATATAGCTTCTATCCAGTGTGTACTGCACATTTGACCCCATATGATGGAGTAAATGAAAGCTCTTATTTAAAGTAACGCAGTCAGTTCAAAAATATTGTTCTAATAAAGTTATGCATTCTAATTGAAAGATTTATGGTGATCCATTTAGTTGTTACTAGGTTATTTGTGACAGGCAGATGCAAAGTAACCTTATTAGAGAAGGCATTGTGATGACTTGTAGCTGCAGAGGAGAATAAAGCTTCAAACCATTGTCATGGTCTATTCTCTAAAATGCATTCAGAACATGATTTAAAGGCAGGCATGTGGTCATTAAATTTAAGTTTGCAGCTGCCTAGCTAGAGATGGTTAACATTTAAAACACCAAATAAAATAGCAGAATGCACCCCTGGTCAGTTAACAGTTCCCTCAGAATTCAGCCCTGCAAATTCAAGAATGCATTGTTAAAACAAACTACAGTGTTATGTGTTATGAATTATTGTTTCTATAAAGGTGCACTAATAAAAAATGCGGTGAAATAAACTTTCAAGCATGAACTGGATTATTAAGAGAAACAGAATGCTTGTCAGCTTAAGTGACACTGCTTAACATTACTTAACTGAGACCTTTATCTCTCTTTTCTAGTGCTTTCAGTGGCCCCATATCATTTTGTAAACACAAATTTTTCCTGAATTTTCTTCCTTCCTAAAGGATTGGTAGAAAAGATTTTATTTGACCTTTTTCTAGTATCCTTTGAAGAGGGATGGTGAAGATGTTGGTGAAAGTATACTTCCCTTTGTATAGAGAAAAAACAAGGGAAATGTAGTATTGAGATATAATCATTGGTATGAATTTTGCATGACTCTCTGTGAGAAACAGAGATGAGCAATTGCCTGCCCAAATGAGAGACCAGAAGTTGAAATGAATTTCTCATGAAAAATAATGTAGGAAGACCCAATATATTAATATCAGGTGGGAATTCTACTGTTTTTCATCTCTTATAAAAGAATCCCAAAGTGATATAAAAACTAATAATGCAATCTAAACAGTAAACACAGTTAGGACCAGTAGTTTTACAGCCAACGAGATTGGGAAATTAAATCTTTGATCTACTAATAAAAGATAATTGGGAGCCAGATGAAGTAAAAAAAGTTGACAGTCCACCAAAAACTGTTAAGACTGGGATGAATCTCATTTTCTTCAGGGATTTATTTTTGCAGCTGAAGTATAACATTAGGGAAGGCCATGTCCCACATTTCTGCCATTGAAATTCATTGAGGGTTGGATGTAGAAGAAATGATGAGAAAATGCCTTTAATTTATGGAAAGACATGGTATTTCAGACATCCTGTCCATAAGCTATTTAGGGCTTTGTAAGAAAGCACCAAATCATCAGGCCTGACTAGAGATCACAAGAAGTTCTTCCTTCTAGGATTCTAAGGCCCTTTCTAGACACACAGGAAACAAATGGGCGAAAACACGCAAGGACGGACCTTACCTGCATCCGGGTAAGTCCGTCGCCGCGTGGAGCAGCACATTTTTGCTGCTCCACACTTGTCGGCGTCCTGCGGTGTCCTGTGGCGTCCAAAATGGCGGCTGCCAGCTGGGTGGAGGCTCTCCACCAACTGGAGAAGCTCGCCAGCCGGAAAGCCCGCCCCCGGCAGATCTGCAGGCACGCCCTTGCGTGCATCTGCAAATCTACACTGGGCACTGCGACGCGGCTGCACGCCTCGTGCCTTTTAAAAACCACATGAAAAGTGGTTTTTAAAAAGCACGCGGCGCCGCCACTTCTGGTCACCCTAGTGTGGATTGGGGTGTGGAATTACACTAAAGTAATCTGCCCCGATCCATTTTATGGTGTAGACGACCTCCGTCAGAGGTCTGCGCTACACCGTTTTAATACCTCCGTGTGGAAAGGGCCTAAAACTACACTATACACTATAGAATCAAGTTATATTCACATGATAATCTGTACTCTTAGTTTTTTTCATCTTCTACTTTTGTGATCTTCTCAGCTTCAAAAACAAAATAAAAACTTAATTATCAATGTGCCATACAGATGGTTGGTGCAATCCCATACTGCTAATAGGAGCCACTGAACTCAGTGGAGGTTACTTCCAAGAAGACCTCCGTAGGTTTACACTGTAAAGCAAAATCACCATCCTACTAAGATATCCTGCTGTATAACACACAGTAAAATTAATGAGAATAAGGCAAAAGTAATAATCTGTATATGAGAACTTCCCAGATGATATTATTTTAGTTTATTAATTTCTAAGATGAACCATCTCTAAGTACTGAAAAAGGAAAAAAAAGGAGTCTGATATAGTGAGTGTGTTCACCACAACTTATACACAATAGTCACAAATAATAGAATGCTTCATTTTTTTTCCTTTAAAGAGTTCATGAGCCTTAAAATTAAATTTTTAAATACTCATTTTTCTCACTGAATTAAACCAATGTCGTGGTTTATATTACAAATGAGGGATTTTTCTTTAGCAGCTTTCCACAAAATCCTTAGAGATGCAGCCATGCTGCATAATGCTGTCAGTGACTTAATGATATGCCTTTTTATTCTTGTTTGTTTTTGTTTAGTTTTTGTTCAGGTTCAGGAATTAGAAAAGAAGAATTGAGTCAGCACCTTCCAAAAAAAAAAAAATCTTACAGGAAGAGACAGTGTTCTCAGCAGCCATGTGCCATCATTCTGCTCTTTCAATTATAGATGAAAAATGCTGCAGTGGGCAAATTTTGACTGTTTACATCTTTACCTGTCAATGCGTCTGAAACCTGTTTGGTGTCATGTTTCCTGGTGTGCTTCCTGATCAAAGCAGGACCTCCTTACCAAGACTTTCACAAGACAATAACAACTCTGGAGCCAAAATACAGAAAGAGATTAAAACAGTTTAGGACCCTTGCTGCTAATTTCTTTTCTGACATAATCAAATCAGTTCAGCCACCCAGCCAGGACTCATAACCCTTAATAAGTCACTCTGCTCGATTAAGAGAAATTGATTTTCCTCCATCATGGATCATAATGATTATGATAAATATTGTATCTGCTGCTAACTTTCTTTCTTTCCTGCCAATGTCCATTTGTTTGCTGGCCGGCAGGTAAACGAGCTGGGGAGATGACGCGATGTCATTAACCGCAGTTGGTGTCAGCACTCTGACAGCTGCAGAATTGAGTGGCTGTGCAGATCAGTGCGGATGCCGATTGTGCACTTCCTTGCAGCAGTTACACCCACTTGACAACTGTAGTGACAACCTTAAACATTGGAAACTATGGGGTAGGAATATGTAATTGCAGCTAAGTTGGACAAGATAGCAGTGGGTGTGATAGCCAGTTGATGGCAGTTCTTCACATAGGAAATGAGAAGGCAAGACGAACCAAGATGGGATGTCTTGACAAAAGAGCCAAGGGCATATTTCTAAGAACAGTGAAGTTAATACCTGAGATATATACCTCAGTAGGACTAAGGGTTCAAGGCACAAGGTCTTTGAAAAGTTCATATCTGGGCTGCATGTCTCAGCCAATATCTCATGTCTCTTTCTAATTTGACATATAGAGACTGTCATTGATAGAGACTGGCATTGTTCTTATAACCCCCATTGCTACGCCAGCACAACCCTCTGGTTTGATTGGTGATATTAATCCCATGTTGAATTTTTGCATGTACTCCCGGTGCTGAAACTGTGATTCTGTGAACTCCTTTGGTGCACCGGTATGGCTGGTCCAACCAGAGAAATTAGCAGACGTAATAATTAGCAAAAACAGTTGTCCTTTTGTATAAACACTTGCACTTGATATGTCCCATGCCATACCCTTTGGTTAGGCAAGGTCATGTACTGTATACAAAAGACCTGTGGAATTTCATCTGTGGAATTCACCTCCACCAAGATGATATGATGGCTATCAGTTTGAAAGCATTGAAATGATATTAAATAAATAAATGAATGTTAAGGGCATCAATGACTACTAAGAATGATTATGTGTTACCTCTTGCGTTAAAATCATAGAGCTGAAAAAGACCATAAGAGCCATTTAGTACAACCTACTGCCATGCAGGAATATACGGTCAAATACTCCTGACAGATAGGTATCCAACCTTTGTTTAAAAACCTCCAAAGAAGGAGATTCCATCTCATTCTGAGGCAGTGTATTCCATTTACAAAGAGTTCTTACTGTCAGGAAGTTCTTTAGGTGGACTATCGTTTCCTGCAATTTGAAGCCATTGCTTTTTGTCCCGGTCTCTGGAGGATCAGAAAATGAGCTTATTTCCTCTTCAATATGTCATCATTTCAGATATATAACCATGGCTATTATGTTACCTCTTAACCTTCTCTAATCATACCCAGCCCCCTAAGTTGCTTCTCATAGGACATGATTTTGGTTGGCCTCCTCTGGACATGTCCCAGCTTGTCAATATCCTTCTTGAACTCTGGCTCCTGGAACTGGATGCAGTAGTCTGGGAGAGGTCTGACCAAAGTAGTATAGAATGCTGCTGTTACTTCCCTGGACCTAGACACTATTGGTGCAATCTAGAATCACATTGGCTTTTTTAGCTGCTGCATCACACTCCTGACTCACATTTAGATTGGGCTAAAACATCAAGATCCCTTTCACATGTACTGTGGACAAGCCAGTTGTCACTCATCTTAGATCAGTGCATTTCATTTTATCTGCCTGTGTGCTATCTTACATTTTTCCCTTTTGAAATTCATTCTATTAGTTTTGGCCCAGATCTCTAATCAGTTAAGATCAGTCTGAATTCTGACCCTGTCCTTTAGAGTATTAGCTACCCCTCCCTTTAGGTTCAGTTGATCAACTAATTACAAATCCACATAATGGCACTATGGTCCATTGGACCACATGTCCATATTGTTCTTGTTGACCATATTTCACTAGTTTGTTTTCAAGAATATTATAGGGACCTTGTCAAAGCCCTTACTGAAATCAAGATAAACTATATCCACAGTGTTCTCTTCCTGAACCAAACTTATAACTGTTAAAAAATTAGAGAATGATTAGTCTGGCATGATGCATTTTTCAAAAACCTATATTGACTTTTAGTAATCCCAGCTTTCCTTTCTAAGTGCTTAGAGAGCTGCTCTAGAATCTTTCATGGTATTGACACCAGGTTGACTAAACAGTAATTGTTTGGTTCCTATTTTTTATATCTTTTTGAAGATCGGGACAACATTTACCCTCTTCCAGTCTGCTGGAATTTCACTTGTTTTTCTGGAATTCTCAAAGATTATTCATAGTGATTTTGAGATTGCTTCTGCCAGTTCTTTTAATTCCCTTGGATGTGGTTCATCTGGCCATGGAGAATTGAATTCATTTAGAGTAGCCAGATATTCTTGTACTACCTGTTTACCTGTTCTGTGCTACATTTTCCTCTATAGCATCATCTGCTTCATTTTTCCTAGGCTGAATAGTGTTTTCCTTTTGGGAGAATACCAAGGCAAAGAAAGTGTTGCATAGTTCTGCCTTTTCTCTGTCTCCCATTAGCATTTCTAAATCTGGACAGAGTTTGCTTGGCTACTGTGCTAGATGTAGGAGAAGAGACTTCTTTTTGTGCAGTGCAGAAGCCAAGCAAGCTGCTTGCAGAAGCAGATTGCTCTTCCCAAACAGCCCACTCTGTTCTGTGGTGTGTGTGAAGAGGTTCTGGTTTTCCTGTCCTTTATGGAAGGCCTGAGGGCAGTCACTGAGCAGGCCGTTTGCCGTGTTACCATCAGATGTACCTGTGGTGGTAGAACAGAGGGAAGACCTCCCCAGCAAATCTCAAAACACAGACTGGTTCATGAGGGGAGATGTGGTCCTTTAATCTGGACCTGAGCCATAAAGAGCTTTATGTTGGTCTATAAATCCAGCACTTTGATTTGTGCCCAGAAACAGACCAGTAGACAGTAAAAATGTTGCAATGAGAGAATTGTGTGTTTCTTGTAGCCAGCCTCAGTTGACAGTCTGGGTGCAGCTCTTTAGACCAGATGAAATTTCTGAACACTCTTCAAAGGCAGCCCCATCTAGAGGGTATTGGAGTAATTCAGTTGGAATGGAAGTAAGGCATGTGTCGCCATGGCCAGATCTGACATCTCAAGGAATGGGCATAGCTGGTACATGAACTTTAAGTATGCAAATACACTCCTAGCTTCTGCTGAAGCCCAAGCTTCCAGGCTCAGAGTTCAATCCAGAAGCACACCAGAGCTGCAGACCTACATTTTCAGGGAGAGTGTAATCGCACCCAGCACAGGCTGTATTCTTGTTCCCTGATATGTCTTTTGACTGACCAGGAACACCTTTGTCTTGTCTGGATTAAGTTTCAATTTATTTGCCTTCATCTAGTCCATTACTAATCTTAAGCACCCAGGTTAGGACCAAAACAGCCTCCTTGGCCTGTGGTGGAAAGGAGCAATATTGCTGAGTGTCACCCAGAACTCTGGACAACCTCTTCCAGAGGTTTCATATGTCTGTTAAATAGCATGGACAGCAGAATTGAGAACTGAGACTGGGGAACCCACAAGCCAATGGGTGAGAAGTTTAGCAGGAGTTCCTCAGCACCACATTCTGGGTTGGCCCCCTCCAGGAAGGAATGGAGCAACTGTAAAACAGTTCTCCCAAGTCCCATTCCAGCAAGGTAACCCAGAAGGATACCATAGTGAATGTTACGGAAACCTCTGAGAGATCCAGCAGAACTGACAGGGACATACTTCCCCTGTATAGCTCCTGGCATAGGTCATCCAACAAAGCAATATTTGATGTATCCTTAAATCCTATCTAATGGCAAAATACTGGTTCTGAGAGAGTTGGCTTATTGTAGTGTTATTAACTGATAGTGGTAAAATGTGTTTGAAAGGTGTTCTAGTGCATTTTTCATAGCTGGAAAAACAGGGAATAGCTTCTTGTTGCTGCTCTTATTGGTGGTGATCATGGTGTATGTTTTTCCTCTAATAGTACAGCACAGACAAAACATAATACACTGATGGATAATATTAATTATTCATAATCGGTTTTATGTATAGCTCTTAATTTAAAGAAATATTTCAAATATTTCAAATTCATATATGGAACTTGAAGAGAAATGAGATGCATATTTCTATCATGTAAGGAAACCATAAGCTAGATCAGAATATATCTATGAAGAAAATTATTTTTGAGGCAGTTAAATGTGCCCAGTTGGCTGGCATTAGGCAATTTTTAATGGGTCTGAATATCCTAATCTGCAAATGTTTTCAGTATGAGGAATATTTGAGTAACATAATATGTGTTCCTTTATTTGCTATGACTGCATACAACTCCAGATCTTATGGAAAAAGACTGAATTTGCCTATGATCTTAACTGCTGTGACTGTCTTGTTAAAGGAAAGTGGGAGAAATTTCTGTTTATCTAACTGAAATTCTAGAATGGCCAGTTAAAATTTTTCAAAAGTTTCCTGCATTGTTCCTTTTATAATTGACCATCTCCACTACTTTAGGCCAACAAGTAGTTTTAGCACCTAAGAGGCTCCAGCAATTATTTTGTTTAGTTTCTCTTAACATAAACTACTGATTCAGTCTAAACCTGCTGAAGTTCTACCAGAATTTATACCAAGACAGAGTGTCATGTAAATGTCAGCAGCAGGACATGACATGACCTTAAGGCATTGATTATGCCTTTACTCAGACATGCCCAGGAGTTGGATATGTGGCGTGATGCATTCAAAAGAAATAAGTTTGTCTGCAGAAATTAATCTTCAGAAAGGTCATTTTATTTCACAGAACTGAAACACAAGACCTAAACTCAAATAATTTGTAACAACAACGAGAAAAGCAAGAGACCTTAAATATTGTTTTTTCTTTTTTTATTGACTGTTCTACCTAACTTAACTTAAAGGATATGAATTATTTTATGCGAACATGTGGTCCACAGAACTGTAATATTGTTCTGAATGTGTAGGAAGTCCTCAGAATGTTTCCTTGTTTATATGTTTAATAGAATAAAATCTAAATCTTTCCTCTTTAAATATTTCACATACCTTGATAATCTTCACCCTTTGTGGTTTAACACAGTAGTACATGGAAGAATGAAGAAGCAGGAAAAAAAATCTTTGTAAAAATTATAAGAATTTTTACATCAGCTTACTGGCTGCCATCTAAGCAAAAAATTCTAGAGACAATGTGGTGACTGTTGAGCATAGTGTTAATACAACTTTGCAGGGTGTCTGAGTTGTGCAGCCCAGGAAGATTTAGACAATATACTAATGAAGACAATTTCATTTTTTACTTGTTTACTGACAAAAGAAAACATTTTTACAGAATGTGCTGGCCATTCAACAGAATTTTTCCAAAGTTTTGGTAGGAAAAACAGATTTTTCTAATCATTGTACCTCTATATTATGACTTATTGGGATTTACCTATAATTTATGGTTTATATCTAATGACAGCTATGCCTAATGGAAATAGTTTTACCTTTTCCGTTGTACCGACAGAGCACTCCACCCTGTATCCTATTCTTTTCTGGATGCTCACTTACAGAAACAACTTTTGGGAGAATGGGTAAGCTTTAAAGAAAGTAAAGGGTAATCTACAGGCTTAAGTGGTTAAGAGGTTTCTGTGAAAGGTGGCTACCCTTGGTAGAACCAGAAAGCCATCAACTTCTATGTAGGAAAAAGAGGGTTTTTTTTAAAAAAAAAAAAAAATTCTTTCGCTGCTGTGTCATTCCACAGATATACAGATGACTCTGTTTTGCTGGCTTTATAGGTCTGCACACTTGACAGACTTCACTATTGTTGACAAACTTCATAATTGTTAACAAACTTCATTATCCTACTGTACTAAACACCTTTCAGATTTTATAATAGCTATATGGGAGCTGTCTGACTGCCTGATTGCTTTATTTGATTATAATAGAATGAAAGATATATAAAGAAAGGTATTCACTGTGGATATATCACTGATATTTTAGTGATGGTTTGTTTTGAAAACACAATAGGAGTACTGTAGATGTTCTCCAAAAGAACAGAAGCAAGAATCGTTAGTTATAATTAGGATATGGGAACTGATAACTTCTATTGACATATTCATTAATCTAGACATTCTACTAGGTACATGAATTTGAAGATGGACAACAGCTGCTTTAGTCAAGCTGCCTGATTTTCCTACTGTTTTTCTGCGCTTCTTTTGATGATAATGAACAAAGGTCAATCACTTTTATATCAAGATGGGTCCTGACAGTATTGTGTATCAGCAAGAAGGGTATAGCTGCAGAAAACATCTGAACATCTGTCAGCTTCTGAAAATCCCTGAGTACAGCATAACTTTCTCATGATCACATGAAAACAAAAAAACAAAGTGACAACATTACAGAGGGGAAGGAGGTGCTTAGTGTTGCTCATATCGTGTTGCTGAGTATTTTTCATTTTAGTATCTATGAATGATCAATTAACATTTTGATTGCCTGTACTATGAAAAATCAAAGCAAATAAAAACAGTACAATTCAGAGTGGTAGTGACCAGCTGAACTGCTTAGTTTTCCTCTTGTTTTTCCAAGATAATCAGTGCAGTAGAATATTTGTGTGGCTAAGTGTGGGTGTACAAGTAAAAATGGAAAAGCTAGATGATTGTAGATTAGCTTGAATATAATGGTCTAAAGCAAGAAAGTTATATTTATTTGGCCAAATTAACGAAAATGGCAAATGATAGTCCCCAGCTTTGTACCTTCAGGAAAAACGATATATGGATGTGAAGGTCTCTATATAGACCAGGAGGTCAATGCTGTCAGCTTTTACATCATCAATCATCTGTTGGAAAAGGCAAAGGAACTTGGCCCTGCTTTCCAAATAGTTGATAAAAACTGACAGTTTCCAGAGGAGAAAAATACAGCAAAGTATTTCATTGCCCTTTAGCAACTAACAAATCCATAGTGGTTTGAGATTTCATGGACCTAGAGCTCCTTTGTTAAGTTTAAGCTGGCAGGATTGACGACGGACCTGACACTGCATGCCCAGCTTCCAAATTTCTGTGAATTAATCATTTTTTAAAAACTTTTTTGAATATTGACAATATATATTGGATTCATGTTTGAAGAAGGTATTCAGACTGCAAAACACATAGTTAATTAATTTCAGGGAGCAAATATCTTCTATTCATTTCTTAACTGTTTCCACAGATGTGAATGTGGATTATTCAAGTTGATAACACTTTTTCCTAACATAGGTGCTCATTTTATGTATTCCTTAATACTAGTAAAATAAGCTACCACTTTTGTTTTGAGAAACAGAATATAGCGATGTACTGGAGCAGCCCTCTTACCATTTTACCTAAATTAACTAAATTAATGTGGTTAAGTTTAATTGATTATCTTCCATTTCTGTTTGCACTTGTTTTCCTCAAAGCCATTTTAGTCATACACCTGCCACGAGGAGCACAGAAAAAGAGAAAAACAATGGATTGCTTGGCAAATACACAGTTATTTTTGTCACTTTTCCCACTGCTCCCCAAGTTATTCATTATGGTAATGGTACTTTGTGATGTGCAATTTCTGGATTTATGACCCATTCTCGATAAGCATGAATCCAGGCTGCATGTGCATCTTTGATAAGGTTCTAATTGGATAGCGGTGACCTTTCTGAATGTAATTCTGGGAGGAAGATTAAAAAGCAGTGCAGAAAGTGACAGGTTTGGGACAGTAACATATGAATTTGGCTCTGCTGGCAGGAAGGAGATGTAAACCATGATAAATTAGAGGCTGGCCAACTAGGCTTCCTAAATGATTGTTCATTTTCCCTGCATCCTTGGGTAAAATCTATTGCAATAGTTGTGCCAACCATCCTAGATTTCCTTTCTGTCTGCACAACTTGCTTCCTGACTGTAGACACTGGAACACAGTGTACTTAATATAACCTTGCAGTATACTGAAAGTTACACAATAAATACATTTTGATTATATACTTTCTGGACTTCCACATGTGCACTCTGTACATTAAAAACATTTTGGTGATTACAGCAACAGCTGTTTGCTGCCATTTATGTAGCAAGAAAGAAAATTTATCCAGTGACAGTCTAAGGCCCTTTCCACACACAGGCGGAGAAACAGGGTAAGCCACGCTAAAACGGAGCTTACCTCAGTCCGTCGCCACATGGAGCAGCGCATTTCGTTGCTCCACACTCGTCGGTGTCCCACGGCATCTGGCAATGCCCAAAATGGCAGCTGATGACTGGTGGAGGCTCTCCACCAACCGGGGAAGCTTGCCAGCTGGAAATCCCGCCCCCAGCAGATCTGCAGGCACGCCCTTGCGCACACCTGCAAATCCACACCGGGCGCTGCGATGCGGCTGCATGGGGCTGCACGCCCCGTGCCTTTTAAAAACCACATAAAAAGGCCATTTCCACACAGGGAAATAACATGTGGTAGCACAACCTCCGTGGGAGGTCGTCTACATGGTAAAGTGCCAATCTGTGCTAGGGCTCCCGGAAGTGGCGGCACCGCATGCTTTTTAAAAACCACTTTTTATGTGGTTTTTAAAAGGCACGGGGTGTGTAGCCGCGTCGCAGCGCCCGGTGTGGATTTGCAGGCGCACACAAGGGCATGCCTGCAGATCTGCCAGGGGCGGGATTTCTGGCTGGTGAGGTTCTCTGGTGACGGACTCGTGGCGACGGACTGAGGTAAGCTCCGTTTTAGCGTGGCTTACCCCGTTTCTCTGCCCGCGTGTGGAAAGGGCCAAAGTGATTTTTAAAAAGCACGCTGCGCCGCCACTTCCGGGCACCCTAGCGTGGATTGGGGTGTGGAATTACTCTAAAGTAATCCACCCCAATCCACTTTACCGTGTAGACGACCTCCCACAGAGGTTGCGCTACCACGTGTTATTTCCCCATGTGGAAAGGGCCTAAATGAATCCCTGAGCTAAAACATGCATTACTTCAGTATTCTTGGTCATGTATTTCTGCTTATTATAACAATGTTGGAAATGGACAATTGGGAGGGTAGAGGTAAATTTGCCTAAAAAGTTGATGGCATTAGGTAGAGGGACTTGAAGAACGGTTGTACTATTCAAAACACAAATGATTTATATTAATCGCAGTTAATGGGAATTTGAAATCAGTTAACTCTGTTGATGTTAAAAAGCAGAATGTCATTGGTGTCTTTCTACTTTCTTAGTTTACCCCTCCTTTTCCTTTAATACTTGTGTCTTCCCTGATTATCTGATATTGTTGTGCCTGGAAAGTAAGCCATATTTGGAATTGGTGAGGAAACTTGCCAAATTAGAATACTGTGTTTGGCAAAACAGTGCTTATTTTAGATATATGCCTAATAAGGTATATCTGTTTCTATTAGGAGCATTAAATAGCTTTAAATGGCCCTATATATAATTTGTGTTCCATCAAAGTTTTTAAGTTTCAGGAGAAGCCTTTAGGTTCAATGAGAATTGGGACGATTATCTAGGTTCTGAATTCCATATATGGCAATAAAAAGGTTGCAGTTCCCAGCAGTGCTGTTTTTTAGGTGACAAAAATCTCAGGGTTAAAAGCTTCCCCGTGGCAATGCCAGACATGCTAGGTCTGATGTGGCAAATCAGAAAAGAAAAAAAGAAAGGTGAATATCCTTTGAGTAAATCATTTCTTTTTTGTAACCTGTCATTTGACTGTTTTTTTTTTCTTGTTTTTTTTTTTAGCCTGAAAGATAGAAATGAATATCATTAGTTTAAGAAAAGTATAATGTAAAATAAAATGTTATGAGTATTTATGGATTATTTTTTGGTTTGAGTGGTCATTAAGAAAATATGAAGAAATACAAAAAGCCATAAGTAGGTCAGACCAAAACCCTGTCTAATCCCACTTTCTGTTAACACAGTGGTCAACCAGTTACCTCTGGGAAACACACCAGCACCATATTGATACTCTTTTGGTTATCTTCCAGCAACTCATATAGAGAGACATATATCTTCTCATATTGAAGGAGATATATATTTGTTAAGAATAGTAGCCATTGATATCCATGTCCCTCATAGCCTGTTCAGACCAAAATATAAATTAGGTATATACGAGGGGAGCGGAAGCATAGTAGCTCCACCCTCTCTGTAATAATTTCTAGCAGTTTCCCACAAATGGAGAGGGTGACGTTCTTAGGAGTAGTATTTCCTCTTTCAATGGAAATGATCTGGTACACAAATTGTTTACTGTTCCTAGTTACGTGGGGAGCCTCTTCAGAAGTTCACCCACTGAATGTGAAACAAGGAGTGAGTGAGGGGAGCTAGTGTGCTCCCTCTTTCATGGTTTTAACTTATTCAGGTTTTAAAATGCCTGAATGGGACTTAGACATTTGTGAATTTGTCCAAATTGGAAGCCACAACTAGATCTTGTGGGAATTATTTCTACAGTTTCACTATAGAGCTTGTGAATTTGAATCTCTCATGACTCTCCCACTAATGAACATCAGTGGGTGACCAAGTTATTATTGATTGATTGATTGATTGTTTTCTCTAAGTTTGAAATGACCCCTTTTGGATTAATTGCAATGCAATCTATCTCACCTTGAGAGAGAGGGGAAAAAAACCTAGGAGAACCAGAGTTGATTTCTTTTAAAGAATAGCTGCAGTGCTGGTAATATTTCTGCAGGATTACACAATATTTTTTTCATCCCCTACTTCAATGGAGCATGAAAATTGAAATTGAACAGTAGTTAGTTGTCTCTGAACATTTTAAATCACACCATGATAGTAAATTTGGTGAAGTGAATATCACTCAAAAGGTATAAGTGGCTGTTCTTCAAATGCTATTTATTTAGAATAAAAGTTGTTCAGGAAAATGATTAGTGCATTGCACTCTTTGACATTTAGACTGCAGGCCATCATTGCAGGGTATGTGTAGAAAGCGATGCACCACTAGAGGCCATCTGCTTCAGATAGAGGAGGTCTCCATTGCCATAACTCTTTCACTGTCATCATTCTAGTGGTGGCGGCATGAGGCAACAGAAGATCTGCTGTGGGAGCAGATGGAAGGAGACCTTGGAACCAGGATCCCCTAGTTTTCCCCTTTCCTTGGAGAAATTCCATTGTTCTACAAGTGACATTGTGATTTAGCTGCTATTGAATGCAATGAGAAGTTTTTAAAAATATGGAAGAAATGGCAGGGAAAGAGAAACTGTCCCTCAGTGACTTTCCACCTAGACAAATTTGAGCTGTAATGTCCAAAAAAAGTGGTAGTTTTTCCTCCATGGAGATGCATGTACTCCCCACTACTTCAAGATTAATATTCTCTGACACTGAATGATAATTATTTCTCAACTTTCTCACAAATAAAGAACAGATACCCTAAAACTATTCTTTGAAAAACAGAAAATGTATTCATTAAAGATGTGATATGATTGTCCTCAAATTCATAAATGAGGCATTACTCACAGTCATTGCACTCTGTATTTCCTGGCTGTGTTGCATTACTGTAAATCTATTTATTTGTGAATTTTAATTAATTGGTGCTGGACATCAAACTACAGAATTATGGACCTCTTTGCCTCAATAGGGTAAGTAGTGCTCAGTGAGTATCCATTTTATATATGACCTTTAGGTTCTGGGTGAAAACTATAGGTGATTTGTGGCAAAAAATGTGAGTACTAATTTTTTGATTCAAAGGAACATGCAGGTAGTTCCATGCTAGACTCTCATTTGGGCATGGCCAGACCCAGCCTTAGTTTCAGCTAGGTGGCTACCATCAAATGTGTGCTCAATCGATGTGTGTGTGTGTGTGTGTGTGTGTTTGAGTGAATACTTGAAAGGTGGGGGAGATTTATTAACAATTGCAACTTGACAGAAGGAATAACAGGTATAAGAAACCTCTTGGGCCTCTGTAAGGTGTTCATCAGCCGTTTCTTATAAAAATCTTGGAACTATTTTTTTTCTAATTTCTAAGTTGCGTAAATACATAACTAGGAAAATGTTTCTCCATAGTTACTGGGAAGTGAAACCACCTATTCCCTTTTCTCTTACCTCAGCTTTGGATTTTCACATGCCAGTTAAAATAAATGCAGTGTCACTGTATGAGTGCAGCTAGGCTACTGTCAGTGCTTACTGAACCATCTGCTGTAAACCTGAATTTTTATTTCATGTAATTAAATTAAAAGTTTTTAAAAGGTAATGGATAGGAACAGGGAAAAAAGAACTCCAAAGTAATGTGACCATAAAGGGGTGTTAAACTTAATTTCTCTTACTCTCCCAACCGTGGTTTGAAAGAGAATCTACCTACTTTTCAGCTAAGGATGTGTTGTTCTTATTAAAGGCTCTCATTATTCTACAATAAAGGCATTAAAATGGAAAACACATAGTATGCCAAAAAAAAAAAAAGGCAAAATATCTGTGTTTCTATGACTGATCATCTCTTTACTTTCAAGGGAGCTGAAAGAAGTGGAGATAATGTATGACTGGATGTGCCTCTCTATTCTAAGTCTCTTAGTAATAAGAAAAAAACAGACTCAGTATCCCAGATGCATCCCAAGCTGCTCTCTATCCCAATGCTTTAATGTTCCGGGGTGGAAAGGACAACAGTTCTCCCCCAATCTACAAACTCCCACGGGCCGCTGTGTCGGAGGCAGAAAAATCAAAGAGCCACCTACTGACCCTGCCTATTGTCTGGTCTTGTCGTCTTCTATCAGTGGCATGCCACAATCAGTAAGATACATGTGTACCTCATGCTTGCTCAGGATTTGGCAGAGGCCTGTCCCTTGCACCTGTTTGCTTATGCATGAGCTGTGCATGTTTGAATTCAAAGAGCTGGGCAGGGAGAATAAGAGAAAGACAGAGAAATCACTGTCAGTAGTAGCTCTTCATTACCAAGTAGAGTGGGGAGGGGAAGACTGCTGCCATAAGAGACAAGGGAGACCTTTGCCAGAGCCCTTAAGTATACTGTAAAATGGGAATAGATGTGACAGTTAATCACAGTATATTAGTTAATAAATGAAGTGTGTGTATGTGTTTAACCCCAGTCTTTTTTCCCCCTGCTTTCATGCGAAGCTTTCTTCTCTCATTGGATAAAGATCATATAACTTCAAACTGAATTTCTGAGTACTTAGCATGCTGAGTCACAGTTTATTCTGTGACTGAGGGTGAGAAAGAGTGTTCAGTGGGAAAAAAATCTGTAATGCAACTGAAATGTAGGTTTTATTTTAATCTCTTACTTGAATTGTGGCTAGTTTTATACAACAAATGTGTGCAGTGTTTTTTCCTATCCTTTTTGCTGAGTGGATAGTTTTAAGCTTCTTTTATGGATAAGATTTACTTACCTCGGAATAAAATAGGTATGAATTCATAGGATATACTTTATTCTATGGACCTTAGTAGTCCATTAAGGTGGGATTAATATGGCTATACATTTGCCAGTAAAGTAGGAAATTATAGATTCCTGGTAAAAATGGAAAGTTGTTTTTGTTTTGATTTTTTAGCAAATAAAGTCTTTCCTATGCTAGGAAGAATTATCAACCTTTCTTTCTGCAGCTTTTAAAGAAGAGCTGATTCATGAGACATATATAAGAGAGACAGACAGATGAACACACACACACACACATCTTCTGTTCATTATGGAGAACTATAAGCACTGTATGTTTTGTAATGGCACTGACAAAACTGAATGTCATGTAATAGAACTGACAATATCAAACTGTAGTATGGTAATCAGAACTGATTTTATGAGTATGACTAAACTGGCAGAGGACATATTACAAGAAATATTGGAAGAGGGCCATGGAAACCTGGCCTAAGGATCTCTACTCAATTATAATGCTCATTGGGCAACCCCGGGTGAGTCAGAGACTGTTTAACCTAACCTTTCGTGCAGTTGTGGACTGAAAGTAGGGAGTAGGATGCTGTCCTGAACTTTTTGGAGGAAGAACGGTATAAACATATTAGAAGAAGTTGTTTAGGGGGTGGAGGAGGAGATAGAAATAGGAAGGCCTTAATGAAAGAACGCACTGTTTGTATCTTTTTAGTAACTGACCAGTCTATCATATTAGAAGTAAGCACAAGATATAGGGGTTAAGCAGTGAATTTAAATGTAAAATAACATGTTACCTGAAATTCTGTGAGTAATTTGATAGAGTAAGAATTAGAAAGTGACGAGAATCATGCAGCCATCTAGAAGTTCTTGCACTACAAGTCTCTTCAGTCCTAGATAGCCTATGGTGAATGCTAGGAATTGCAGTCCAACAGCATTTGGAATGCTGCATTATCACACATGTGCACTAGAGAGTAGAGAACGAAAAGGGAATTAGAGAAGGAAATGAAAACTACTGTGTAGATTTTACCTACTTTACGGTGGTGGTGGTGGAGGTAGAGGTAGAGGTAGTTGTCTCTTTTTCTTTTTTCTTTCAGAGATGCATTGTGGTGAAGGTCATGCCTCTCTTCCAATTTGTGTGAAATAACTATAGTAGTTCTGTAGGAACTTTCTTTAGGACCAAACAGCTTGAAAGCTCCTCAAACCTATTGACTACTCATTTCAGGTTACTTTGAAATGGAAGCCAAATTAGACTGCATAGCAAAGGTCTTCTTTTTGCTTCAGACTGGTTGTGATGGAAGACCAAGTTCCTGTAGTCCCATTTGAGTCCCTAATGTAACAATGTTAATCGTAGTAGTAGTAGTGGCAGTAGTAGTAACAACAACAACCAAAACATAGAGATGGGGAGGAAGACATGGGTGAAAAAGACTGATAAGGTTATCAGCATCATGGATCTAGCCATAATCCCAAAGGACTGAACACAGTTTTAACTTTTGGATCTTTTTTCACCGATTTGGTTACATGAGGAGTGGGGTTTCTTAAGACCAAAACGTGGACAGGCACAGTATCTGAGAAAAGGGCTGGGTTGAATTTCTTGAGTTTCTTCCACCTTTGGTATTTTGTGCAAAATTGTAGGTGCTGCCATGCAGATTGTTTGGGGTGGGAATCTCTAAAAACCAACTCCTTTACATTCCCCTGGCACTGACAACTTCTTTCATTTATGTGCTGGATACAACCCATACCATGTTTATCTGAGACAAATATATTTGATTACAAATATGGTCTGTATAGTGTCAGCTTCTAAATTTGACTTAAAGGATATTTATTTTGAAATTACTCTATTGCTCCTGTTTCATAAAGTAATAGAGGTATGAAATGTTCTGAAAAGAATTCTAGTAAAATCAAGATACTCTCTTTTACACATACCTTCTGATGTCTCTTCAGTGACATAGTTGATACTCTGCAAGTAGGAAAGGAAATGAAAATGGAGAAATCTTTACTTTTTGGTCATGTTTGTTAGCTGTGCTATGCTATAAGTAGGTTGATCCTGTCCCATCCTGTTAAAATGTGGCATTGGTAGTTATTAATGGTGTGAATCAGTTTCTCTTATAACTGTTGCCATTCTCCTACACTGTGCAGGTTGAACAAATGATCAGTCTTAAATTGTCTGACTAATTTCCTGTCAGCAGCAGATTTAATTATTGAAATGAGTATATGTAATAATAACTGTAAACCTGCCAGCTGTCTTGGAGTGATAAATATTAAAGTTTATAGATTCATAAACATTGTTTAGCCTTCATGCTTTTTCACATCATAGAGCAAAAACAGGAAAAGCCCAGATGCCATGCCAATCTTGTCTTCAACTTTATAGCATTTGGTGATTGCTGTGTTGGCAACATTTGACTTTTTATGGATATAGAATCAAGTGTTAATTCTCTTTCTTATACAGTTAGCAAGCTTTGAAAAAGAGTTGGTTTTCAAATGGGAAGTGCGTCTAGTAAGGAGCTGTTTCTGTTCAATGACTTGGCCATTGACCTAAGGGAATCCCCAGGGATTACTTTTGTCCACCAGGCTGTTCAACATATGCATGAAACTATTGGGAAACTATGTCTAGTTTAAAAGTCTCTTATGGCTCATTTTTGCTTCCATTTTGTTGAACATATACAACCTACAAAAAACTTTTGGGAGAAATTGTCTGGAGTTTGGGGTCCCGTGTTACCAGGATGCTGATGACACCCAACCTCTGTCTCATTTCTGTCTAATTCCAAGAATGCTGTTTAGGTGATAAACCAGTGTCTGGTTGTCAGTGATGGACTGGATAAGAGCAAATGAAATTTAGTTAGAGATGGCGATGGTTAGTTGAAAGGCAGATCAGTGAATATGAATTCAGTCTGTGATTGATGGGGTGTCCTCCCTCAGAAACTTCAGCTTTGCAGCTTGCATTTACTCCTGGAATTGTCCGTGAGCCTGGATGCCCAGGAATGCATTTACATAGTTCAAACTAGTTTAGCAGCTACATTCTGGAGATGTTGATTTGATCTCAGTGGCACACACTGAGAGGTACAATCTGTTTGAATTACTGTGACATGCTATAAGTGGGGCTGTCTTTGGAAGATGCTTGGAAACCCCAGCAGTTCAAAATGCTTGAGCCAGATTGATGACTCGGACTGGCCACAAGAAGTTTATAACTGTTTTGTTACAACAGCTCTACTGACTACCAGTTGTTTTGTAGGCATGATTCAAAGCATTGATCATGACCTATAAAACCTTCTTTGGTTTGAGTCCCAACTATGTGAAAGACATTAAGGCTGTTTCTGCCCTACACAGTTACAGTGCTATTATTCCATTTTCTTTTTTATTATGCATTTTTATTCCAAACATTTTACCTGTGCATATTCCACTGTTACATTACCATACTCAATTTGTTTCCATATTTAAAGAAGCCATATACATATACTTTCTCTGTCTGAGAATTCTAAATGCCACCCCCCAACTGCAAACCCCAGAATTCCATAGGCTGTTGAAAGTGGGATAGTAGTGCTATAACAGTGTGGTGCTGAAATGGCCTATCTCTCCATCTCTTGAGTTTTGAGCTTTTTAGGCAAGGTTTTATCTCAGTCTCTTCACGTTCACAGACACCTTTGAAAGGGACAGGAGACAATGCCTCCTTGTTACTGCCCTGGGGCTGTATAATTTCCTCCCACAGCAGACTACGGAGAGGCTTTAAGTGGGGAGTGCTGTGGTATCTCCCATATTTGTTATGTTTTTAACATGCTTTTAAACTGTTTTAATTCAGTGCTGTTTTTAATATGATAATTTATTCAAATATTTTTCATTATAACTTGATGTTATAGTTCATTTTAAGTGGTATTCTGTGTTAAACTACATTGTACGCTACTTGGCTCCTGTCTTGAGAGAAGGGCAGAGTATAAAATCAATAAATGTGATAGTTAAAATTATCTTTCTTGAACTTTCTGGTTCTTCTGCAACCTTTTGCATAGACAAGAATGTGTCACCTCATATAAGACAGCCAAACAATCACGGTAACTTTTAGAAGATCTGGTAGAAGTTGGTCTTTATACAAATCTGCATAGTCACATGATAATTCCACCAGACAAACATATTGTATCAATATTTGAAGAGTACACTGAGATAGATTACTACGCTATGTTAAAGTCTTCTTTTCTTTTGTATTTTTTTGTGGTTGATTTTTTTTAAAAAAACATAGCTTTGAAGGAATTTGAGACTCTAGCAGCTCATTCTGGAATTATATAAAACTTGTCAGCAAGATTTTAGCTTATGGAATATTTTGTTGGCAAACTGTGTATATGACACACTCAGGTTTACAGAATATTTTAACATTTTAAAACAACTTTTTAAACTTAAACATTCCTTTATAAGTTAGTGGATAAAACTTATAACTGGTTGGGGTTTGTATTTTGTTTTCTGTGCCACTGGCAAGTGATGTTTTTTTCCTAATAGTAATGAGCCCAGGATAAATGAGCCTTAAGTCTTCTAATATATCCAAACACTGATGACTATGGGAACGATATTTCTTTGTTGTGTCTCCCATAACAAATGAATCAAATCTTCATTCCTAGTATTATTTCTGGGATAAATAGAGTACAATTCTTAACATTGTCTAATCCAACCAATTTCAGATTGATATGTTCAAGAGATATGGATGCCTGTTAGTTTAGAAATAGCTTTAATATATTTCATATGCTTTCAAGTGTGGTAGCATTTGGTAGCTCCCATGTGACTGGAACAGAGAATGCAAGTTTGGGTTTTAGTTTGGATATTAAAGTTGTTATCCAAGGCTCTAGATCTATTTTGGGAATATGGGTCAAACTTCCTTTTCTGGCTAAATCTTGAATAGATTTGCCTGACAAAAATGAAAATCACCAGCCACCAATGACTTCCCTGTGTTAAAATAAAACACCTACTCTTATACTGCACCTATTATTAAAAATTAAAGTGAAGACGCAGAGTGAGAATCTTGTTGGCTGGTGTGCCTGTACCAGCATAGATGGCAGTGTGATAGTAGCAGGAGGAACAGTTATAGCAAATTGGACAGGGCAAAAATGGAGAGAAAAAGAGAAAGCCATTGCTGTTTGGGAGGTGGTTACAGCTCCTAAGGCACCTGTCTCCCTAAGGCACTTATTTTTGTTAGTGCCTGGCTTCCATGTGGGTCCTTACAGTTAAGGGACTCTAGGAAGTTTTCCTTGGAAGATGGTGTGAAGCAGCAAGAGTATCTTTAGCTTCAAGGATTACCATGGAATTCAAACATAGAGGAAATAATTTGGAAGCAGATGGCTTTCCCTTCAGATGGCAATGAAGATAACGTTTGTGCTTTCTGGGCATCCATGAAAAACATGTACAGTCAGTCCTCCATATTTGCTAGGGTTAGGAGTGCAAGACACCCACAAAAGTGGAAAAAATGCAAATATCAAAATATGTCTCTGTGGAAGGGAACCCTGGCATGGTGGGGAAAACAGGCACCTAGGGTCCAAACCAGGTCAGGAAAAGGAGAGGGTAAGGGTGTGTGTACGGATGGTGGTACTGTACTTCTCTCACCCATCTCCTTTCTTGTGTGTGGGGGGCATTGGGAGAGGGTTTGTGGTGCTGAAAAATTGGGCTGGGGGCCATCCTTAGCTGGAGAGGCAGTGGCTGGTAGAAGAGGAAGAGGACCAGAGATAGATTTCTAAAGCGCTGTGTAACCTGATTGGAACTGTTGAAAGATAAGGTTCCCCTAGAAAAGAAGTGCCTGAATTGAGGGGGCGGGCTTGGAGAAATTCACCAATAGTCAAATCCGTGAAAGTGAAACTCACAAATGTGGAGGGCTGACTGTACTGTGTTCAAATTAATGGGCTGTTAAAGCACCATAATGCACCAGCAGGATTCCTACCAAAGGTGAAGCAAATATCACCAGATGCTGTTATATAAATCTGTTGTTTAAAATAGTCTGGTTGTTGTTTAAAATAGTCTAGTGATGCCATCTTTAAAGGATTTCAGAGATGGTGCAGATAAGGGTAACTAAAATTATCAGCAAAACTTGTAGCTTTTATAGTACCATTTGTAAATGATTAAGGAAGGACAAGACAGAGATTAAGAACAATGTAGAGAGAGACTATCCCTCCCTTGAATGTCTTTTCATTAATATATCCATTGAAATTAATTGGCATTAAATTAATAGAAACTATTCTTTTTCATGACCCTGTGAATAAGAAACCTCTGAGGGCCCCAGTTATCAACTGCTCAGCTCGGCTCTTGCAAACTCAGACCTGCGACTTCCCTTATTGAGTCAGTATTTGTAATGTAGTCCTCATTTTTCTAAAGCCTTCCATTTTACTGCATTATCACCTTTTTTCAATGAGTCAAGCTGTCTCCAGATACACTACAATAGGATATGGAGATACGTCCAGAATAAATGACTTTAGTCACTTCAGCTTCTAGAGGGAGTTCATACTTCCTTTGTTCCCACATTTATTTATCTTCTATATAGTCCCTGATATTTATGGAAGTCTCACATTTCAATTTTTCCCCCCTATCAGCTTTCTTCACTTTCCAGCGTTCACATTTGCGCATAGAAACTGGAAATACTATGGCATGTGTGATCTTGGCTTTTACATTGGTCATTCATAGTTGCTATTCCAAGACTTAGTATTCTCATTGTTTGCACTTTTCATTTTGATTAATGGCTAAGCCAAGATTGAACAATCCATAGTTTTTAATGATCTATACAGTGAATACCTTTGCTGTAATCTGTACAGCACAGGGTGATTTCCCTCTGAAATTCTTTTATATGGCCCATTAATCAGCATATGCTTGCAATAAGATCTCTAGTGTGGCTTCCTTTGTGAGTCCAGTCTATATAGCTGGCATTTCTCATTCAATATACAGTAAAAATCTTTTACTGTAAAATCTTGAGGATCACTTTGCTTGCATTGGGGATTAATGCAGTGGTACAAAGGTTACTACTGTGTCACCTTTCTTGGAGATTGGAATGTATATTGATTGTTTCCAGTTGGTGGGGTTTTTTATGATTTCCATATTTGTTTTTTATTAGAATTGGGTGGATTTTATTCATAGCTTGAAGAACTCTATTGGTATACTATCTGTTCTTGATGGTTAGTTCTCCTATTTTGACAGCAGCTTCCATTTTCACATTCACTCTGTCATCTGCTAGGAAACTAACTTACATGACCATGATGATGAGAGGTTTGTTGTGATAATTACTTTGGAAGCTAAAGGTAGACATTCTTTGTTGAGTGGTAGAATCACATGCTACAAAGGAAAACAGAAAATGGCTGTCATTAGTGTATGGTTTGTGTATTCACTGTTATCTTCCTTTTGGATGCTAATATCAAACATGTTTTTTGCAGTTTCTACAGTGCTGCAAAAATGGAGGCAAATGTCACTGAATTGTAACTAGACATGAGAATTCAGCCTAAATTTAAAATTGTTGTTAGAGTCATGTTTTTATTATTTCAGTTACAGGGCCATAGCCATGGATTGTTAGTTACATTTTTACTACACTGGCAACTGGCAAAGTACATGTTATCAAATATCTGGAACGGAAGCACACATTACAGATATTGCAAACATTTTTGTACAGGTAGTAGTATTTAATATAGATTAGCTAAAGTGCCTTTGGGGATTAGCCTCTCTCAACTTGCTGAGGATATCTGCGTGCTGAGAATACACAGAGATACTTTCACCACTTCCAAGCTGTATAACAATACGTTCATCCAGAGTTCATTGCTGGGCACTGCGTGTGTATATTCCCACAGGTTAGTGCTGGCTTATACATCTTGTCAGGATATTTAGATCTTTTCACCATCATTAGGCAATCTCAAACATCTCATTTTATGTGTGGCTTACTTTATCTCTACTAACCTAAAACCTATAGAAGACATGTTTGTATACGCATATATACTATGTATCTATAGACTCTGCTTAAAAAAACATTGAGAATTGTTCAAAACATATATATATATAGAAGATTGTCTTGGTTACTCTCAGTATTATAGAAATAAAATAATGTGTATTTTTTTCATTTCTTTTCATCTTCCATTCCCTGACCTCTCTGTTTTGTCTGTCAGTGGCCTTTCTAATTCTCAGTTTGCGTTTTGTATATTTTATCTGCGTCTGATAGACTTAACCAGGGGCAGAGCTAATTTGCAAACTGACTGGGAAGTGTGTAAAAAACAAGGAAGAAGTGGATGTAAGCTCTGCTGAAATGTCAAAATTGAGGCTCCTTTTTCTCCCTCCATTTTTTCCTCTTCACTGGATATATAATTACCTCATTGTTTCAATAATGTGGTGCAAAAATTAGAGGCAGTAAGAAAAAAAAAATCTAAATAGGAAGACTTACTATAATGCTCTTTTAAAATGAAGAATTTAACTAAACCACTCTAAAGTCCCCTGCTGCGCTCAGGCGAGTTGAAATTAATTCAAGACGGCAGATAAAAATTTTAACCAGCCCGAGTGGAGATGACGGATGTGACAGCTCTCAGTTAAAATGTCTTTTAGTGGCAAATGCATGCATATTAGTCAAGTGATGTGACATAACTGTCCCGGGTGAGAGAAGATAAACCAATGACCATTTGCATTGAGAACAAAAGAAAATTCTTAAGGGTAAAACATAGAACAGGAAGGAGAATATAATACACCATTCTATATAATTTTGACTGTCTTAGCTTAAAGGAATTTAAGTGACTGAACCTTTTAGTCTTTTCTTCTGTCTTGCAGATGAATAAAATGAAAAGAAATGGAAGAAAAGAAAATATTAAATGGAGAT
The DNA here is from genome assembly GCA_948474755.1 of Ctenosaura bakeri. NCBI lineage: Eukaryota > Metazoa > Chordata > Lepidosauria > Squamata > Iguanidae > Ctenosaura > Ctenosaura bakeri. The sequence goes on along the minus strand of CAOLHI010001107.1, from coordinate 206,465 downwards.
AACATGTAACTTGCTTGAAAAGAAAACTATGACTACAGTTCTGTGGATACTTTCTGGGAGTAAGCCCCATTAAACACAGGGAGACTTACTTCTGTGTAAATGAAGATGGAATTCAACAACATGTGTTCATATATTTTAGAGAAAGAGAGAGAGAGATTGAGGGGGGAGGGAGGTGGTAGGGGGAGGAAAAGAGAAATAAATAGATATTAAAATGCCAAATTCATTTGTCTAAAAAAAAAAAAAGGGAGGAGGTAAATAAGCACTTGCTACTGCCTCGTATGAATTAATCTATACAATTATCTCTGTTAGGTAAAGAATTACATAGAACTCACCTAAAGCTTTTATTCACTTTGAAACCATACAGCCAAAAAAGAATATTAGCATCAGTATGCTTTTAAGAGAGGAGGAGACTTGAAAGGAAACATGCAAGCTGCTATCTTCCAGCAGTAAGTGAGGCTTACTATGTTAAATTCATTTTAGATTGGCTTTGGAGAACAGATGCCTAGAAGTCACAGCAACTCCCAGTTAGATTGGCCAGGGTAATTGAGTTTTGAGTATTATTCTGCTTATTTTCTCCATTATAATCAAATTGCATTATCATAATACTGTTATTTGGATGCACCTCTTACTGCGTAACTCAAGAACATTCAAGGCCACATCTGGAGTGCCTTATCTCTCTCTCATTCATTCTTCTCTCTCTCTCTCTCTCTCTCTCTCTCTCTCTCTATATATATATATATATGTCTGCATAGTATCGATATGGAGAATTTAGATTTTTTTTCTCATTCCACATAGTTCCCCTCTCCCTCTTGCTTTATGTCATCAGTAGCCAAACAATAACTAAAGTCTAAAAGTAAGCGCAGAGACAAGCTGTTATAATTAGTAGAGGAAAATTAGCCACCAAGTTGAGATCTAAGGTGTACAAGAGTTCCTGGCATAAGTTACATACATCCTTATTGTTCACAGATGCTTAATATGAAAGTTAAAATTCTGCTTTGTTTTCAAGTTTTTATTTAATCAGTTTCTGTATTCTTCCCCAGGTCCAATATCTTGAGAGAGTTTTAGTGCCATTTCTGCTGTTCTCTGACAGGGGTGTCGAATGATCACTCTTTTTATATGATTTACAGTATTCAATAAAATATTAAATGCAGTAATGCAGAAAAAAACAAGGAGTAAAACAGTGAAAAATAGTGAATTGCTCTATATGCACTGTGATTACTATAGTTTGACAGCTAACTAACCATTAATATTTTAACAAGACTAGATTATAACCTGATCCAGGGCTGAGCCAAGGCATTTTTCTTCCCCTCACAAATGACATTCCTTTCTACCTGTCCCTGTGATGTTCTTTTCCTTTCCATATACAGAAACAAAATGGAATGATTGAATGTTGATTCACCTCTGAAAATGATACATGGGTTCAGGTCAGGTCACATGAATGGAACAACTGTATTTCCTCCAACACCTCATTGGTACTTGCGCATTATCTGGTGCTTGCTTGCTGTCTGTTGAAACAAATGTAGTACAGCAGGGATGCCAGCAGGAACATGTGACATCAGTTAGTTGTTTATAGTTATGTGTTTGGTGAGAGATTTGCCCAACACCTCTGTGTGTGACAACTTCGGAGAAAAGGTGACTAGGCAAAACAACTAGTTAGCCAAGATCTAACAAAGAACAATTGCCATCAGTTCAAGAGGATGGGGACAGCAGGGAGGGTAAAGATCAGGAAGAATTATTGGAGGAGGATCCTCAGAGAACCCACCATCAGTCACAATCGTTTACTGTTCAATGCAGTTGTGTGTCCAGTGTCTACAAACATGTTATTTATAAACTTTATAGATATTGCATAGATTTTTCATAAAATGGATTTGAATATTTTGTAAATTAACAATACAAAGTTTGAGAAAAAGTTATAGAAAGAACAGTTTTCTTTAAAGTCATGGTGGGACTGCCAGAAAAGAAGGCCAACCAGTTGGTCAAGTCCTATTTGAAATGAATAAAGGATGTGATGACAATCAATAGCATCTTCCAGCAAATTGGAGCCAGATCAAGGAAAGAAGTTTAAAAGAAGAAATTTTGCAGAGGCTCAGGTGGCCTCTGTCTGTTGTCTCATACTGTTGGTTGAAAGGTCAGGCCTGGGATATGAGATATGAGCAGACAGAATCTGGGACTAATGGGGGTCAGCAGCCAAAGTGTCTCTTGTAAAGGTGAGAGGAAAAAAAAAAAAAAAAAGGCAGGATAAAGTTCAAAAGTTGTGTAATCCCTTCAAAGTATACAAGAAGGAGTGTCAGATGAGTGTCAGTGTCTGCTACCCCAAACAGAATTTTCCTTTAGTCTTTACATTTCTGTCATCTCAGAGAGTGAGACAGTAGAAATCATTCCTACCTAGAATTCTTATATTTGTTGTGTTTGCTTTCCTTAAGTAACTTTGCCTTCCCCCTTTCTTTTAAATCATAATTTGTATTTCTAAATGCTCAACTGAGCTTTAAATTATTGCAATGCTAGAAATTTGGAGACTGAAGTAAATTTCATTGGGGGTCAGAATTCTTACACTCTGCTGTAAATGCACCCCTGGGTGTGATAACAAATAAGGAAAATTAGGCTTAGAAAAAGGATGAGTTACAGTGAGCACAGAGTGATGAGTATTAGACATTAGATGCAGGCACAGTAAAGGAGTGCTGCTTTCTGCAAATCAATATAGACTTGATAGTATATTTACCCAATGAGGTCTCATTGAGGGCATCCTAGACCTGTCATGAAAGTTTGATGTCAGGGGAAAAAGTCTTCTGTTTGTAGTGCCTTTGGTAAATATTGGTGGCTGTCATGGAAAGATTGCTGTTGAAAAGCAAAGCGCAAAAATATTAGTAACACAGAACAGGGAAATGGGAAATGCAGTAGGTAAAAGAATCAATTATTGATTTCACTTTATTGATCTTTCTGTGTATTGAACAAGTGCCTTTTTCCTCAAGAGACAAAGAAATAGGTGTTGCTTGCGCCGCCTTCTTAAATAGCTTCCTTGAAAGAGAACTATTTTTGCACATGTAGTTCTACCCATCTTGTTTGAACCCTGATTGGAGTGTGGGGGGTGATGATAGCAGGCCGAAAGCCCTGAAATACAGTTTTATAGATAATAGTTTCAGATCTGTTGGAGCTAAAGCTTCTCTTGTTTTCTGCATATGCTAGACCTTGACTCTGGCCCTTTTCGCATGGCATTTGCCATGCAAAAGTGCCCATGAAGCATCGCAGGATTTTGAGGAGCAGTCCACACGATGCACTCGCAATCACGCAATGCTCCAGTGGCTGGCAGGCACCACTTGTGCACTATTTCATTTTTGACTTTGAGCCAAAAATGGTGCATGATCACACATTGCTCTGGGCCCCACGCGCATTTACAGTGCATGTGGAGCTCCAGAGCTGCAGTGCTCGCACTTCCTGCCCCAGCGCAGCCTGGGAAAATCCCAGGCCGCACTGCGGAAGGAAGAGGAGGGCTTCTCACACTGCCTGCTCATGAGCAGGCAACAGCTGCGGAGCTGATCTTCATCCTGAATGGAGATGAAGCAATGGGGACACGAGCTGTGGAGCTGAAGCAATGGTGATACGAGAGCCTCTTGCAAGAGGCTGCTCACGCAGTCCCCACACCCTAGCTCCGCAAAAAGGTAAGCTGAGGAAAGGGCCTCTGTCAGCTGGACCAGTTGGGAAATTGGTGTAGCTAATTCTCCTTCCTACTAGATTCCTCTCAGTGGCCTGTAAATTCATGGAACTGTAAGGTTGAAAAACATGATGAAACTGTCTCCTTCCCTGGTCAGCCTGAACCAGCAAAGTTGAGGATGAAGATCTGTTCACTCACTTCAAGACTTTACTTGGAATTTAAGTGTTACCTGGTAATTAGTTTAAAATGGATCTAAATACCCTAACAGCACCAGATCCTGTCTGATAATGGAAGCTAAGCAGGTTCAGCTCTGGTTAGTATTTAGATAGGAGACTGCCAACGAATATCAGATTCTGTGTGCTGTATTTTAGAGGAAAGGAACTGGCAAAATCACGTCTGAGTATTTCTAGCCTAAGAAAACCTTATGAAATTCATGGTTCACCGTATATTGGCAGGTGACTTTAAATAAATAAATAAATAAATAAATAAAGGAAGGAAGGAAGGAAGGAAGGAAGGAAAGGTCCCTAGTTTGAGACTGGTCAGTCTTAATTGGATGAAGCATGGACATCATTAGAATAGGCCTATCAGGGATTAAATAAAGTAGATGAGATTGAGCACATGGATATACTGGTATTCTTTAATGTCATTGTTATATCAAGCAGAATTTGATTTCCAACTGGTTACTTCCTCTTACATCCTGTACCTAAATTGAAGAACTTATATAATGTGGTCTAACATTTTTACAAGTGGCTTTTAATCACATGTATTTTCCCTATCTTTTTTAAAATATGTCACTACTGATTATGTTGCTTTAAATTGCAAGTCTAACATTAGACAGATATTTTGCATGTGCATTCTTGACAGTCAAGAAATTTCAACTGTTTGAAATGACTAGTTCAAAATGACTGATTCAAAATATAGATATTTGTGAGAGCTAACACTTACTATAATCCTGTATATATTTTAGGAGTCCCTTGTAGCAATATTTCTGTGACTGAGGATGCTTCAAAGAGCAAGACTGCAGCCACAGAACCAGTAAAACCCTGTGCCTCTAGGGCCTTTCTTACTGTCTTTGCTAAGATTAGAAGTCTATACATCATTAGAAGGAAACGTTGGTCTGGTTTATTCACTAATATGTGTATTAAGGATTAAAATATAAGTGTGTTTAGGTTCTTAACCTGGATTATATGAAGATTATAGTTAAGAAGAGGTATGAGTACGTATCCAAAATTCATCTTCATCTTCCTCATCTTCAGTGACCACAAATACCATGAAAGTGGCTATCCCCAATTTGACTTGGCCAACAAAGTGGCTCAATATGCAGAGTAGCAAGAGACTGGCATTTCCTGAATAAGAGAACCCCTTTTCAGAGAAATGCTGATTACGAAAGAACAAATCTGAACTAAATTATGAAAACCACCTGGCTTCAAAAGCTCAAGATATTTGAATTTTCCAACTAGATAAAAAACAAAAAATGATCCACAGACATCATTGAAACAGTGTATTAGCACTTTAAGTTTTCAGGGGGCAAGTTTCAAAAATACAGAGCTGGTTGGCTGATGTGAATCAATGAGAGAATTATGGGTGTGAAATTATCTTGGGATAATTTTTTAGACATGATTCTAACTGATTCCCAGTGGAATCTGCTGTCCTGTCTTTTACATCCATTTCTGCACTGTTACATTAGTATGTTTTGAAGGTCATTCACCACTAGCTATGTTACCAACCAGAATTGCATACATAAGCAGGTCTGTGGTGCTCATGTCCAATAGAAACTCCATTACTATACATGTGGCTGTGGTGTCCCCAATCCCACAATTTGGGGAACAATTATTGACCCTCTTATGGTGAATAACAAGTCAGCCACTAACATAGGCCCTTTCTGCACCTTACCTTTTTTCAGCACTGGGGTGCAGGGATCGTGTGAGCAGCCTCCAGCAAGAGGCTCTCACGTCCCTGTTGCTTCAGCTCTGCACAAGCGGCCTGCTTGCCCAAGAGCCCCACCTCTTCCTTCTGCAGTGCAGCTCCGGAAGCTCCGCACGCCAGGTAAGTGCGTGCGGGGCCCCGGGAGCAATGAGGCTTCTAACCGAAAACAAAAAGGGGCCTGCCGGCCCCTGGAGCATCACGCGATTGTGAGTGCCTCATGCAGATCACTCCTCACAATCACACGATGCTCCAGGTGCATGGCAAACGCTGTGCGAAAAGGGCCATAGTGTGATGCATTGCTGTTGCTACATGTACATTCTAGAGAAAATGAGAATTTACTCTGTCATGATGTCACCTTCTTATTAGTTGTGTCAGCATGTTTAGAGGTTGCTAAGTCCTGGAAAAATCTGGATAGTCTGTATTTAAGAGGATAGATGAACCACAGCACTATTAAAAAAATTGATTTGTAAGCTAAAGTCAGCAAGAGGAGGAATTAGATAAATGTTTCAGACTCTAGGTATTTAATTATTTTTTTGACAAACTAAGGTTTTTGGCCATATAATCTACCAGCAGAACACTGGCAGTAGAAGATACTGAAATATATTAATTAATATATATACACTGTTTACTTTTCAATTTTTTTAATAAACTGAACTGTATTACTTTCCTTTTAGATATACATTTTGACTTAAAAACCAAAAGAACAAAGAATATACCACAAGGGATCTCAGTAGGTATAACAGGGTAACAAGCTGTAAGTAGCAGTCATCTTCTGAGGTTCTTCAAAGCTATTAAAATTCAGGTGTGAGTTGACAAACTGAGATTAAGGCAACACGTAGAAAGCACTCCTGCACTGCTTTTCAATCAAACTTACGTTTTTAATTTGTTTTATTTTGGGAAGCTTCTTGCTACAGTTTTGCCCATTGTGCATACGATGACATTTAAAAAAAAATGTAGCACTGTTTAACTACAGTTTAGAAAATGCATCAGTCCATATGTGAAAAGTGCAAAGAAGAGTTAGAGGTAAAAAGTTTAGTGGCCAGTGGCTGGAGCAGGCCAGCAAGAATCTAAGATTGATGACATCCAAGACAATCTGATGATTACAATGCAGATTGGGGAGCAGAGGGCTAGGTTTAATAGTACAACAACACATTGTATAAATTGAGCAACAGTTACACAAAGACAGTGGGACCTTATGTAGTCACTCAGATCATTTGGTCTGACTGGACTGAGTAGTAACATGTCTGGTCACTATAGTTGTGGCTCTACACAGCCAATAGGAGACCACATTGAAATGTCTCATTTTCTGAGAGAATCCGTGCTTTGAGAATCCAGAAACTGTGTGAAGAATTCCATGCTCACTCTTTGCGACCTGTGCAAGCATCTCCATTTTGGCATTGTAAAAGACCACATTGCCATTAGTATAATAGAAGGATATTCAATTAAGATTTCTTACTTGCTTGCTTTTAAATTTTGGCTATTATAATAAGCACCTTAAATTGTCCACTTGTACAGTTGTTACTGACTTTTACTGAATGCTTGTGTTTTGGATTTCTCGATTGCTGCTGAAGGTAGTAATTGGCTTAGATTAGTTAGTTTGGCAGATAAACTCCTTTAAAAACCATTCAGATTTTTGTTTTCTCATTAGCACTTTATGTACTATGCAAGACCAGCTGGAGAATGTAAAAAGGAAAAAAAAAAAAGAGTCAGAGTCACTTGAAAGAAAAGTAACTCAGAGTATTGAATAGCTGTCTCATGGAAGAGCACTGTTTGGAAAGCTATTAAAAAGTCAACACACCTATATACACATTAAAGGCTTGAGCAGATAATTTATCTTGAATGAGTTGTCTTATTCAGAGATACATAATATTTGAAAATTGAGAATTAAAATAAGCCACAGCTGTATAATGTGAGATAAATTGGATTAAAAATATAAACATTCAGATACTGTTCTAAGTGGACCTAAAATATATTAATAGTCCTTTCTAATTTTGTGTTTGATTCTTCATTTTTTTATTATGCTAAAATCTTCTTTATGTTGAAAGAAATATTTGTAGCCTTCATATTGATAGCTGTCATAGAATTGTTCATTGCTGTTGCTTACAGTGAACATCAGTTTGCTTGCAATCATGTAAAACAGTAATGAGATAGAATCCTCCCCACATGCAGATGATCTTACAGGGTAATTAACCATCCTTTGGAGACCCTAGCATATAGTTGCAACAGATGGTTAATAGGATGGGTGAAGAATATGGATCTCTAATCGATCCATCTCTTCAAAGGGGGACTGGGGATTGTTAAGACCCCAGGGTCCAGAAATTGACCAGTAGTTTTAGCTAGTAACTAAAAGCCTAAAAGAAGAGCAACAGGCCAAAGCTTGCAATTTAATTAACAAGACTAATCTTGTTAATCTTTAATTAACAAGACTAACTAAGTGAAACCAGCAAAAACGGGGAAGCAAGTGGCAGCAGACGTTGGAGTGTGATTAACTCTGTGGCTTGCAGTGCCTGGAGCACCCCAGACTTGGACAATGGGATGGGGAGCAACCACAGTTGCTGAACTTAAGTTACCTATAGGCTCATTAAGCTTCATTGTAATATAAACTTTCATACTCTCAAGGTAGTATTTGGTATTATAATTTGGGACCACTTGTATGCACATGTGCAGTGCTTGAATGCTGACATAATAATATATTCATGACATAGTTTCCTATATGTATGGAGTCATCTTCTCCTGAGGGAGGACCATGTAATCCTTGTCAACTATATGAGATGTGATTTGGCTTGTGTTCGGGGAACACTTGATTTGCTGTGTGCCTTGTGTTCGATTCTGCAGAATCTGAAATAAAACTTTGATCTCTCTCTTTCTCTCTCAGTGTGGCATCTTGGCTAGTGCACTGGGCACGAACCCTACCCAGAGATCCTACTCTGGGAGAAATCTAGGTGACAATGTTTGTTCAGAATTATATTGAGAGAGAGAGAGAGAGAGAGGTTGAGAGAGAGAGAGAGAGAGAGATGGGAAACTGACAGTTTCATATATTCATAACACATTCATTTTTTAAAAAAAATCTCAGCTCCCCTGTTATGAGAAAGCTTACAAGGAGACAGTGCATAATTTTTTTTAAAAAAAAAGATTTTAAATAAACCTGAGAGACACCATCTAAAAACTAATAACATATTAAACAATATGTGTATGTATGGTTTTGTATGTATGTATGTAGTATGATATAATATTTTATTATTCTGAAGTCCTTTCCTACTCAAGAAACATCTACTTCCCTTCAGTGGGATGTAGGTTATTGAAGAAAAATCACATTCCAGTGGCATATTACTTTTCTTCCTTGAGACAAATTCTTCCATTATAAGGAATAACTGAAGGATGGTAATGAGCCCATGAAATCCATACTTGGGAGTTTATAATCTGTGGATTATTGACAAGCACAATGTCACCAACCATTAGATTTCATCCTGTTATTGAACACCAGAGAATTTGGTATTGCTGCTTAGTGTATTGATTATTAAGAAAAATAAGGTGCAGTTCTTTGGAATTTGGGTGGCCTTTCATGTCAGATGGGTTATATAATATAGATTATGCAACTCCGTAGCTGTAACTGTCAGTACATTATTTCTAATTAATTGCCATTGTGCTCCAGATCCTCCCCCATCAGAGCTGGACTTTAGTGTTAGAATTTAATATAGGGTAGTTGAGGATTGCAAGGGGGAAACACCAGGTATATTCTGCTGGCATGCAATTTGCTGTTGCAAACTGCCTTCCTCCTCCTTTCTCTGCAGCACACCAGAACTAGAGAAGCTATTTTGGATCTCTTTTGCAGTAGTAATCTGAAAATTTCTCTTATGGGTTGTTAATATTTGCTTCATTTATGCTATACATTGCAGAGACTAATTCATTTCTTCATTCTTGCAGTGCTTAGTCCAGAAGTGAAGAAAACAGAATACCCCAAGTGTATTTTTTGACCATCAGCCCCTCAGAACTCCCCAGACTGCCCCTTTCCTGACCGTGTAAAGTCTGAATTATGTCTCCTGGAAGCAGTCATGACTGGTATGCTTCTAAAAATAGGTTGTCCTCCCCTTCCACTGTTTAATGTATGAAACAACACTGTTGTTTGTACAAAACAGCACTGTTTTTCAAAACTAGAAGCGGAGTTTTCACCATTACTAGCTTTGTTTTTCCTTATTTTTTTGGTATTTTTGCCAGTCTGTGTAGTTCTCAGAGGTCCCCAGAAGAAAACTGGTCCCTGGACTTGGTGCACTACCCACCCTGATTTAGTCAATGGCATAACAAGGGCCCTTTCCACACGGACTTAAAAAAGCGGTGTAGATCGACCTCCACAGAGGTCGTCTACACCGGTATGCGAATTGGGGTGGATTACTCTCGAGTAATTCCACACCGCAATCCGCGTTTGGGCGCCCACAAGTGGTGGCGCCGCGTGCTTTTGAAAAACCACATTTTATATGGTTTTTCAAAGGCACGGGGCGTGCAGCCCCGTGCAGCCCCGTCGCAGCGCCTGTGTGGATTTACGGACGCGCGCAAGGGCATCCCTGCAGATCAGGCAGGGGGCGGGATTTCCAGCTGGCGGGCTTCTCTGATTGGTGGAGAGGCTCTGCCAGTCAAAATCCGCCATTTTGGGCACTGCCGGGCGCTGAGGACGCCATGGGACGCTACTGTGTGTGGAACAGCGAAATGCGCTGCTCCGCACGGCGACGGAACAAGGTAAGCCCCGTTTTGGCGTGGCTTTCCCCGTTTCCCCACCTGCGTGTGGAAAGGGCCAAGGTTACAATCTTATTCCAAAAAAGACAAAGCAGTCTGAAAATGTTTTAAAAAAGGGTGGGGAAAGGTAGGCTTGTTATCAGATTTATGTCTTTTCATTTTTCATTTAAAAGAATCTTGTGTCTTCCTCTCTCTCTTTCTTTACATTTAATAGGATATTTTCACCTTGCAATCATGCATTCTCCAAAGTGAGAATAAGGCCCAGTGAACTTAGTGAGACTTATTTCTGAGTAGACAAAAATACAATCATAAAGTAAGATCCGTATGTTCTGCAACAGTGAGAGCCAGAGTGGTGTAGTGGTTTGAGTGTTAACCTAGTGTTAACACCTAGTGTTAACCTAGGACTCTATACCATAGAAATTCACTGGGTGACCTTGGGCAAGTCACACTTTCCTGACCTCAGAGGAAGGGAATAGATAAATTTGAATAAGTCATGAATAAATCATGTTTAAATTTGTCCAAGAAAATTCTGTGGTAGGTTTGCCAGGCTTAGGGTCACTGGAAACAACTGAAAGACACAGAATAATGACAAATTCACTAGATTGGGAATAAAGCCCACTGAACTCTGTGTACTTCTCAAGAGATGTGAATTAAATCACATAGTAATTTTCATATGTTCTGCAACGGTGAAGGAGCTAGTGTGCTAGAATTGCAGTTAAAAAGTAGTTTCAGTGCCTTGTATTTGCAACTTGATGTTCAAGGCACATTCTGATCCAGTTTTCATTATCCATTAATCTATGGCAGGAAATGTTGTATGAGTAAAACATTATTTGCATAGTCCCTCAAGCTCTTGTGTTGCAATTCATTTTGAGGAGTCATTGTATAGTAGAGAAAGGTGTGTCCATTAATATTTGCTGAATACAATAATTTTATGGGGTTTTTTTTGACAGCTTGGGATTTCTAAAACTGCCAGACTTATCCCATTTAAGAAATAAACTGAAATCCTTTGAAATCAAGGTCACGTGTACTTTTCCAGGAGATTGTAGTTGCTGCTCTTGCTTCTGCTAAGTTGTGTAAAATGAATATAGCATAGATAGTGCTTGTGATAGATAATGATGCTGTGATTGAGGAGCAACTGATTGTGCAGGGGGCCGAACCAGTGACTGAGCAAGTCAACCTGCAAACATTGCCTGCACTGGAAGGTCAAACAGAGACTGAGCCCCTTTCCACATGGGGTAATTAAAATGGGGCATTGTGACCTCTAACGGAGGTCTTCTACACTGTGGGGTGCGCTGGGTCATATATAATTTTTCAATTCCACATCTCAATCCATGCAGAGACGCCTCCAACTGTAGTTGTGTGCACTTTTTAAAAACCTGGAATAGTGTGGGGGGTTTTCCCGAGGCACGCTATCGCGTACGTGCTCATTTGTGTAGAAGCGCAGATAGGCACTGATTTGCCCATGAGATCAACGGAGGGCAGGCTGTGGACGTGGACAGCTTCAGCAGTTGTTCCCGCCCCACAAAGAATAGGACGGCACCAAATCAGTTCCATCACACCTGTGTTTGTTTGTTTTGCTAATGAGCCTCTCTCTCTCCCCTCTCCTCACCTGTGCCTATCACTCGTGTGTTTGTGCACCGTGGTGGGTTATGGAAATGGCAGTGGATCTGTAGTTAAGGGTAATCCTGTTTTTTACTTCCTCCATCTTCAGAGAGCAGGGTTAGCCTGGGACAACTGGTCAAACCCCGAGAAATCGATCCAGCAAACTCACTCGCATGAGGGCACACATACACACAGAGGCTCTCGCCTACTCGCGCGCACACACATACACAGGCAGGCACAGGCAGGCGCGTGGAGACGTCGGCCTCCCCTTGCCTGCCCAGGTGCCCGGAGCCAGAGAGAGAGAGAGAGAGAGAGAAGAAAGAAAGCGGCGGGAAGGGGGGAGCGCGTGAGCCAGGGAGGGAGCGCGAGCGGGGGCGAAGTGGGAAGACGCAGGCTGTCTCTCTCTCTCTCTTTCTCTCTGTGCTCGGTGGAGCTGCTCAGTGGACTCGGCAATCAATTACAGGACAAGTGCTCCGCTGTTGCCGCTGCCTCCGCTTTCCCAGCAGCCGCGCACGCAGCCTCTTCTCGGCTCCCCTTCCTTCGCCAAAGGCTCTTAAGGTTTTTTCGCCACCCAAAGGTGCCATTCAGATGCCAGAGTACTGAGCCGACTTAACAAAAGAAGGCAGCGCCTCCCCACAGCTGCCTGGCATTTTTCTCTTTACTCTCCACTTGCCCCCCCTCCCTGGACGAAAAGCGAGGACTCCTCACACACACACACACACACACACATTGAAAAGATGACTGAGCAGCCCCTTCTCCTTCCCTCCTGCCCCACCCCCCCCAAACCCCTTCCTCCCTTTGGGGGAAATCCGGAGCAGAACTCCGGGTTTCCCCTGAAATCACTCCTGTGTTCTGGGGGGTGCGGAGAGGAAGAGAAGCCTCGACTGCCCCGGTGGCCCCCAGGATGCATCGCAGCCCCTTTTTCTTGGGGCGCCGACGAAATCAGCTCACAAGGTGCAACCACCCTATTGCCCGGGTTTCCAGGGTGATTAAATAAAATTCCAAAACCAGAATCTTTTCATTAATATAAATATAACAATTTCAAAAATAAGACTTCTGTAATGTTTCCATCGAACACCCTGAAACAAAAGATAACAGGGAAGTCGTAGCATCCTTCCTGTCCTTCCTGTCATTTGTGCCCTGAATCACAGCCAATCACAGCCAAAGGGGGCGAGGTAGGGAGACTAGCAGGAGTGGCCATAAAGGAAATAGTGTGGATCTATTAACCCACGCTAGCCCGATTCTCCCTACAGCTGTGTGGAACTTTGTAAGTAACAATCTGCGTTAGCGCAGACTCAGAAAAAAACGCCAGGGAGTGTCGCAGAGCGATTCCCTCGCCTCGTGTGAAAAGGGCCTGAGTTGCCCCAGCCAGCTCATGACGGAGAAGGAACCAGCAGTGATGCAGAGGAGTTGCAGCCAGCTGTGCCCATCAGCTCTCAATCATACAGAAGGCTGAAATGGGCTGCTGAGAGGGAGGCTTGTTACCTTGATTTCTGGGGTCCCTTGGGTAACCTCAGTTTGCTCCACGTGATGGGAAATGGAAACTAGCCAGAGTACGAGCAACAGCAATGTGAGAGGCAGGGTAACTAGCGGAGTCTTTTTACCAGGTTTTTACAGGGTCAGGCCAAGCCAAAAACCGAACGAAAAATGTCCAATAAATGGTTTTATTGAATGAAAGTCTCACACAGCAATGCAATCACTCACACACTCACGCAAGACCTATTAAGAAGCAAAAGAGAGGAAACTGGATAGGGGAATATTGAAGGGGTTGTAGCTGCGTAATACTGCACCCTTTCCCAAAGTCCTTGGTCAGGGAAAGACAGCAAAGAGTTAGAGCTCAGCACGGAGAGGGCTGAGGGGATTACTCAATGGATGGGGAAACAGTCTGTTGGGATGACCAGGAGTGATCCAAAGAACCGCTCAAAAACTGGGACTATTTGTAGGGGAAAAAGTACCTGGAGGGCTAATTCTTTCCCAGGGAGAACTATGAGTGCTGCAACGAGAAAGAAGCTCCACAAGGGTAACTTCCTTTGCGCGAGGAGATTACAAGGTGTTGTCAAAGTCTCAGGATCTTTGGCTGCATTGGGTTGTGGTGTGACTTTCTGTAAATGGTCCTTGGCTGATAGGATTTTGCTCAACTTGAGGCAAACACACTAATCCCCTCAAGTTGGCTTCTCAGGGGCTGAGGACCCTTTGTTTGCTTGAGGTCTCCTGGGGCTACGTGACTGGGGATTTTACTGGCCTGACTTGGTTTTTGATTGTTTGACCGTTGCTGCCTACGTGCCCATCCGAGTGACCTCTCAAGCACATTGAATCATATCTTAATATCAAAATTGTAGACCCTGGGACAGGGTTTACTAGTGAGGTAACAGGCGGCTTGGACTAAGCTGAGGAAACAATAACGAGCAGCACCTGCTCACAGGGGCTATTTAAGTCTGCTGGTGTGGCTGCTCCTTGCTTGCAGCAAATAATTAGCAAGCCCTCACAACCTTTGTGTCTCATGCTCCCTGAAACCCTCCGGACAGATCTCTGCCTTCTGAACCTTTGGACTGGTCCTTGACCTGGCTTGACTTGTGTTTTCCTAGTGTTTGGTATATTCTGACTCCCCAAGTGTTCCTGACCTCTCTCCTCCCTTGCTGGTTGCAGCCCAGCAGGGAGAGATTCCTGACAGTACTGCTCAAACTGGAAGTCCATGGACCAGTGCTGTCCTGAGCTATCTGCTGGTCCCCAGAGACCTTCCGGGAAAGAAAGAAAGAAAGAAATAATTGTAGGCAATGGGCACAAATAAGATACTGGACCCTGGTACACTGAGTTAAAAAAACTGCCAGTCCTTCACATTTGCTAGCTTAAGAAGCTGTCTGGTGTATTGTAAACCCTTTTGAAAAGTATGAGTTAAGTTTTGCTGTCTTGGCCAAATCTTGTTTTGCTTCATATCGTTAATTGCTTTGAAGACTCTCTTGAAATCCCTTGTATGGATGCCATTTGAATGGAAGTACTGAATGATGACAAGCATACAAAGGAAAGAAAAACATAACTAGCATTGTTTCCTATTTTAAAGATGAAACAGTGTTGCTCAGCTGCCAGTTCACATCATTGCTGGATCTAGATATGTTTTTTTTTTTAACTTTATTGTTGGTCTATGAGAAAGATTTCTGACATTTCTCATTCAAACATATTCCTTAATACACAAGGGCTCTACATTTATTCCTTTCATATCAACTGAGTTCTAACTAGCCTCTTGGGGATAGGCTGACAAGCATCTAGTGTTGCCGGTTGCCAATCCCCATGTGTGCAAAGACAGTGCATACAACAACTGAAGCACAAGGCATGTAATCAGCTGTAGGAAAGTAAAGGCCCAGACATAAATTGGACTTCCACTCAGCTGGTCATTGTCCAAGTACACCAGAGAAAAAGAGTATCTTGCTAGTCTGACTTCTAAATTGCCTTACTAAGTCCTATTGCAAATACTCCAATTACTTTCTCTACCATGGCAACATATCTCCTTTTAAAAATGTTTATTTTAAACATATAGTATTCTAAATGCAATGCTTTGCTAACATCTTTTAGTACATATGAACCCTTTGTGGAAGAGAGGAGTTTCTTGCTAAAACCTCTGTTGCACTGAGGAAGGATATAAATGATTTCTAATAAGTTATTTTAATAAGGCAGCAAAATACATGTGATATCAAGTTTAAAATACAGAGTATTTCTCTCTTTTTTAAAAAAGTCTGAAGGACAGCATTAATTTGTCTACTGCATGTATTTGTCTCTTAAAATAGCAGTTCTGTTTCTCAGGGGAAAAAATCTTTTGCATCCATCTGTTTTGTTCCATAGCTGAAAAGAGCAAGATGCATAAATGTTTGAAGATTATGCAGTTTAGAAAGGGCAATTCTAAAAGTGACACATGTTTTAGCTCAGCTGGAGCATTGCTAGAAGTTTATAATAACCCTAGTCCTTGAAACTGCACACATCATCATTGAGGGAACATAATTTATTAGACTTGCACAATATATGATTGTAGCTACAAGGACAGACTATTTTGATTGTTTTCTGCATGTTTGGAGTTGTGGAATTTGTCTTAGATAACAGCTACTAACTTAGTTCATGCAGTCTTATGACTCTTTCCCTTTTTGACTGTTCATATAGGATTGTGACACTCAAATGTGTTTTCCTCACAACATTTGAATAGGGCTTGTTCTTCTGTCAGCTCCCTAGTCTGACTAGTGAAAAGCTTTCATTTGCATTGTGCTCAGTAGTTGCTAAATATTTGAAGACTGCTATGTACAGAATTCAGAGAATAGGGTGAGGATAAGAAAGTAACAATATGGCCTTTGTGCAGATTGAACTGGATAGATTTTGTGCATCTTCTGTAGCATGTTTTTCTGATACAGAGTAAAATGAGGAGATTTTCAGCTCTTTCTTCTCTGCCACTCTAGTTGACTTTTATGTTACATTTTCTGGTGTACATAAACTTATTTTCGCAGCACACTTGTGTATGCTAGTGTGACTAGCAAGAAGTGAATGCAATTCAATTTTCAACAAATAGCTGAAATCTGGGCAATCTTTGCTTCTACCTTACTAGGTTACCCATTGAATTTAGTTCAATAGGAGTTGAAGGAAGAAAGCATAAATGTGTGTCTGTGTATTACAGCTTTAAAGTTTTATTGCTAGCTGGACACAACCAAGCTTCCACTCTGGAATAAATTGAGTATGTAGATGTAGATGGGCCAATGATGTGGGTATTTATCCGATAATCATAGTTTGGCAATGCATGGATTTTACACTCATTGATTCACTTACTCACTAAATATCATATTGTCTTTTTAAACTTTCCCATAAGTGAAGCAGGAGACAACTTCAAGCAATATCCAGTGGTAATGGTCTGGTGCCAGTATAGCAGGTTCCATTGGAAGTGGAAAGGGATAATGAGGTCAAGTTCCGACACAATTCTCAGTCACTGTCAGACTCTCTTGGACTAATTTTTAGGCTGCATGGAGATCTGAAGGGGAAAGCAGGGAGGAGAAGGTCCCACTGTGATCAGCAGCAGAATATTAGATTTAGGGCAATGTGGGCTTAAATTCAATTGTTATTCTCAGCTAGAGTATACCTATTGAAACTTTTGAGGATTCTCTTTCTATAAATCACATTAATTCAATGTATCTACTATGGCTGTTGCTCTCAGTTGGATTTTGGTTATTTTTTTATGTAACTTTCTCCTTTGCATTGTGTGATTAAAAGGAATACATAATATTCATTTGTAATACTACGCACAGTTGCATGTTCCAGTATCAATAGCTGTCAATATAGTAGTTATTGCATATGAGCAACTGCACGAATTGATGCATTTTGATAATCATAGAATCATAGAAATGTAGAGTTGGAGAAGACCACAGGCGCCATCCAGTCCAGCCCCCTGCCATGCAGGAACACCCTCAAAGCACTCCTGATAGATGGCCATCCAGCCTCTGCTTAAAAACCTCCAAAGAAGGAGACTGTACTACACTCCGAGGCAGCATATTCCACTGCTGGACAGCCCTGACTGTCAGGAAGTTCTTCCTGAGGATCAGGTGGAATCTCCTTTCCTGCAGCTTGAATCCATTGCTCCTTGTCCTGGTCTCTGGAGCAGCAGAAAACAAGCCCTCTCCCTCCTCTATATGGCATCCTTTCAAATATTTAAACACAGCTATCATGTCCCCTCTTAACCCTCTCTTCTGCAGACTAAACATACGCAGCTCTCTAAGTCTACCTTCATAGGGCATGGCTTCCAAGCCCCTCACCATTTTGGTTGCCCTCCTCTGGACTTGCTCCAGCTTGACCATGTCTTTCCTGAATTGGGGTGCCCAGAACTGGACACAGTATTCAAGATGAGGTGTAACCAAAGCAGAGTAGAGTGGTACCAGTACCTCTCTCGATCTAGACACCATAGTGCTATTGATGCAACCAAGAATTGCATTGGCTTTCTTGGCTGCCTCATCACACTGCTGACTCATGTTCAGCTTGTGGTCCATGAAGACTCTCAGATCCCTTTCATACTTACTGCTATCCAGCCACATGTCCCCCATCCTATATTTCTGTATTCCATTTTTTCTACCTAAGTGTAGGACCTTACATTTCTTTCTGTTGAATTTCATTTTGTTAGCCTTGGCACAGCTCTCCAATCTGTCTAGGTCATTTTGAATTTTGATCCTGTCCTCTGGCGTATTAGCAACCCCTCCCAATTTGGTATCATCTGCAAATTTGATGAGCATGCCCTCTATTCCTTCATCCAAGTTGTTGATGAAGATATTGAATAGCACTGGGCCCAGGACAGAACCCTGTGTCACCCTGCTAGTCACTTCTCTCTAGGATGAAAAGCAGCCATTGGTGAGCACCCTTTGGGAACAGTAAGTCAACCAGTTACAGATCCATCTGACAGTAGCCCTGTCCAGCCTACATTTTACTAGCTTCTTTGCAAGAATGTCATGGGGAACTTTGTCAAAGGCCTTACTGAGATATGCCACATCCACAGCATTCCCTTTATCTATCAAGCTAGTAACTCTATCATAAAAAGAGATAAGATTAGTCTGACATGACTTATTTTTGAGAAATCCATGTTGACTTCTCATGATTACCACATTGCTTTCTAAGTGATTAGAAACTGACTGCTTAATGATCTGCTCCAGGATCTTTCTGGGTATTGGTCTTCTTCAAGTGGACAAATGTGTATGATTTGCTAACACAACAGAATATTTTATTTTATTTTTCTTTCCCCTAGCCCCCTGCTTTTAAGAACTGCTATTTCTAAACAGGAAGTCTCATATTTTGTTACTCTTTATTAAATAGTTAACAGTGTGGTTGTGTGTGCATGTGCATGCATGAATATATGTCATTCTAATCATATTTGAATACTGAAATACTTTATTTTTATTCATAAAGCCATGTAGTAGAAAAAATTATTATGCTACATAATAAATTAAATGTAGACAGATTAATACAGCACCCTTCTTTCTTTCTCTGCTCCCTTCTGGAAACATGAGCATTAAAATCTGGTGTAATCAGTAAGCTGCATACATGATATGTGAAAGAAAAGAGCTAGAAGAGCCAATCCTAAGAGATGATGATAGTTAAGAAAATAGAACTTCCATGCCCTTCCTTTCTGTAACACCCTATTTGCATGGAAATAATGTTGACAACAGCTATCACATGACTCTAATGAGAGTGGGAATTTTTCCTCATGGATGGAAGCCAGTGGCGGATGGTAATGAAACCAATCTGTAAATGAGTTTTTAAAGGGTGCAATACTTTATCACTGGTTCTGTTGTCATCACTCAGGCATCCCTTCTCTCTTTGGAGTGCAATGCTATTAGCCACAGATTAAGAGTGATGACAGAATTGAGTTCTAAGCATCCCCTTTGCAGTGTCAACAGGCCTTAATGATAACATAGTGCTGCTTTCCTTAAGGAGTTTCATGTCTTATTCAGTGTAAACGGAGAAAATGTGGCATTTTAGAACCAATGATGTGTTTTGCTATTGATGCTGTCAGTATGGCCAGCTGCTGAGAGAAGAGCTGTTTGTCAGATCCCATTTTCCTTGGTGATTCATCAAGCAATAGAGGTTCAAGCATATAATATAGGAAAAGGAATACATAACTAATAGGTAGGATTGAACAACATAGCATGAAACTGGTACCAGCTCTGAAGCTATGTATAGTGACAGAAAAAAATGCTGTTTACACACATCTTACCTAAATATATGTTTAATTGTCTGCAAACAGTTATTTACAATGGTATGTGCTATATATTAAATATAATGAGACTAGAAGAATAATTAATAATCATAACATAGCTATTTCTGTCCTTGAAAGCATGCATTTCTTCATAAACAAGAAAATACAGTGGACTTCAGTATCTGTGGCTTCCAGATCGGCAATTTCCAATGACTGTGGAACATTGTGTCCTATACATAAATGGTGGTGACATGGACACAAACACACTGAAGCACTCATGTCCTTTTCGCTGCTATTTAATAATATAGGACATGATTATTCATAATTTGTAGGAGGTTCTGGAATGGAACCCTCACAGATATGGAGAGTCCCCTGTATTATTTGGCCAACAGAATGAAGCAGATCTTTCTCATTTACTAATAGGATATCCCTGTGTTGTGAAACATAGTGAACTTGATTCATTTTTATGCAGTGGCAGTTTTTTTAAAAAACAACAACAACAACAGCAAATTCACATTCATAGTCACCACAGAGGGCAAAGAACTGTGAATGAGATGTCTCCCTTTCTCGAGAACTCTCTGATTTCTATGCTGAATATGGGAGTAGCAAAACCACAATTTTGTTATACAGTATTGAAATATGCAAATAGGTAGAGAAGGCACATACTTTCTTGCAAATCATTTTGTTAAGATATCTTTAATAAAGGAAAATTTAACATCATTTAACAAGATATCTTATAACAGTAAAGCTTCAGCAAGGAGAACTATATATATAGGCTGTGAAAGTTCTGTATTAATACCCCAGGTCATGCCCAGAGTGTGAGATCTGAGCCCAAACTCTGACAAGGGAAGGGAAGAAAGGAAGATTACTTTAATGTGTCAGCACTTCTTGTTCACCGCTCTATTGTGTGATCACTAACGAGGCCCTCTAACAATCAGGGTAAGTGATCATATAATAATGTATGTGTTCTTGTGATTTTGTGTGTGTGTGAAGTAACATTTTAGTGTACTCTGTTTCACATTTGCTCCGTTAGTGTCTTAGTGGTCTCCCACATATGAATGATGAATAAGATGTTATTTATAGAGTGGATTCCACCATTATTTTCAGTCATGAAATTGTTGAACAGTATATCACGTTGGTTCAAGGATAATTCTGTTTCTGTATTTTGTAAGAAATATCACTTACAGGCTTATGCAAGCCTGCCTTGGATAATGATTCAAATATTCCAAAGTTTTTGTCTGAACTATCCTGGTAAACCTTGTTTCCTTGAGACCTCTAGTATAGTTGTATCATTGGAAACTTTACATAGTTTCCTATGAAAATTATCATTTGGAGGTTTGACCATGATATGGAGGGAACATACAGAACATAAATACTCATCTGAATCAGGAAAATTTGTTAAAAGATATATCTTTTCCTGAAATGACTTGAATAAAAAGTTCATAGAAAGAGCTCTTTCTGTGATTCCTGGTTATCCTTTTGAAAGAACGAACAGGATAGTCTTCTACATAAGTAACTCTCATTGATTATAGGGGACTTACAGCCAAGATCTAATTGGATGCATAAGCTGGATCACACTGCTTATCCCAGAGTAGGAAATTGACTTCTATCTTGCAGAAAATCTTCATTAGATTGTTTTCCAGCTGAAATCTCAATGGAATCCTGAGCTATGATTGTAGCCTAAGCAAATTGAGTTCTTTGATTTCTCCTGTAATTTCTTATCTTTATCATTGGTCTTTATAATAAAAAGCTAACCATTCTTTCATTGGTTGAATAACAGCTACAATACAGTTGGAAAAATAATAGAAATTACATGATACCAGGTGCTCTAGGCTATATTTCAAAGGAAGGAACTGGCAGAATCATCTCTGAATATTCTTTGCCCAAGAAAACCTGATGCAATACATGGCATCACCATAAGTCAGTGGGGAACTTGAAAGCATGTGCACACATATGTTACTTGTATTGTGATCCATTCCCTGAACCTAATCAATTCCAGTGTCCTGTCTCCTCCTTGACTATTTTGATTTTTCCTTAATGGGCCAACCTTTAAACAGAAAACACATGGGATTTCTACTTTACTACATCATTGCTCAGCAAAAACACTGTGGGACTTTTTTTTCTTCCAATGTGTTACATTACATGGGAGAGAAAAGTATACCAATGTTAAAAATTAATTGATTGGTTAGAACATTCCTATTTATTGTTTGTTCACAGGTAAACTTGGACACAGCAAGGGGCTGAAATTTGTAGACATGGTACACTGATGTGCATCCAAAGCACCACAGAATATCTACATTGTAGGTCTAGTTCTCTGTATATTCTGCAAGACAAATATGCTTCTTGCAGACTATAATATCTCACTGTAGTGCACGAGGGTAAAACAGAGTGAACTTACTTGTTATTCATAATATTATGAAAAAGAAGACCATTTCACTGAAAAGTCAGGATAATTTGAAAATCCATCGCTAGACATTTTAACTTATCAGCGGCAGAGATAAATATGTTGTTTATTTTAGGATTTTTGGGTAAGGGTACATGAGAGTGAGAGAGAGATGAGAAAGAAACAGAAAAGCACATTACAGTGAACACAGTAATTAAGCACTTTGAGTCGACTATTAATAGTTTCAAGTTTTCTTTTCCATTAGGACACAGTTTCGCCATAATTTTATAACACTCCTTTTATTAATGGAGCGATGTAATACAGCTTGAAATCAGACATCCACTTATTAGAAATGTTTTTACTAAACAGTTCTAAGTATATTTACTAGGAAGTAATGGGAGTTTTCCTCTTCGTAAATGTGTTTAGTGTTGCATCCTCAACTTAGTACGTAAGTTGGATGTGTATGTGTGTGCATCTATAAGTACATGCACAATTTATATATTTCTCTATGTAATATGAGTTCTACATTGATTTACAAAGAATTTACAGAAGAAGAATTTAAATAAGAATTTAGATTTAAATAGAAAAATTTGAATGATAATTATTTCAGTATTAAACAGCTCAGGATAGGGAACATGTAGAAGAGAATAAAAGGCTAGGACGAGGCCTGGCCAGTTGTCCCAATTGGAACATGTATTTCTGGTTCTCCTCCTAAGTCTGTGTGTTCTGTTCTTATATTATCTAAGATGCTTAGTGACTAAGTAAGAAGGTTGTTGGTAGGACATCTCAAGTGTTTTCCAAATCTGCAGATGTCAACATTTTTAAGAAAAGAGAGAATACTGGCAAAAATTTAGACACTACATTTGGCCTGTTACATATAGTTCTAAAGTTGTAGTTTGTGATTATGTTCCTCAGCTTCTCAATAGAATAATTTGTGGAAACAATGATTCAACATTGTAAACAAAAGGAAGGAATAAATCTACCCAATCCTGAGATCCTTAGTGGGCTGTTGCATATTACCTAGGGACATTTTATTTTGGTGCTATGCTGAAGATATTTTTATTCTGGGGTTCTCAAGACTCAAAAATTATTTCAAGAGCTTCTCAAGGGTAAAAGGTTGATAAAAGCTTCTGTAGACTCAGAAGATAGCACTTCACTTCTGGATATAAACTTCCTGTAATGTATAGACAAACTTGGTGCCATGTATGGAGCCTACAACCTGAGCAGATGGAACATCAGAGGGGGATAAGGGTTTCTCTGTTTTTTCTCTGGATGTTTAAGAGACAACATTGGAATTTTAGATATATGGATTGTTCACGCAAATGCTCCTTGGGCATGCCACCAGAGCAGAGTAGGAATGTGGTAGGCAGATTGACATGTAGCAATGTAATCCCTGGGTTTGTTCTATGAAGTGAACACACAAGGAGAGGAGATGGAACAAACTGTTACCTGAGCCACAGCCAGTTAAATATTCAGGTTCAAGGAACCACTGCACTGCATAAAGAGCTTTTCATGGAGTTCAGTGGATTAGTAAACTTGTTGTTTCGTCAGTAAATTTGTTGTCTCATGAAGATTTTTGATAAACCCATTAAGGTATGTTTTTGTAGGTAGTTTAGTTACGTGGAGGCATGCCATTGGACTTCTTGGTAGTGGGAAAGCATTATCTTTGAAATAAAACACACACACACTCTCATACAAAAGTAACGTCTATTTATGTAGTTTTGCAAATACTTAACTTAGTCCTTGACATCCCCTCAGGTGATGTCTTTTGATCCAATAAACAAGAAATATCTTGTGATACACTTGCTCTAGGGATCACAGGGTTATTTGTTTAGAACAGAGTGCAGTACTCTGCATATACAGAGCATGCTGAAACTCTGTAACAAAAATTAGTTTTTCCCCCCTAGGTCAGATGGGGGAAGCATGAGTGTCATGTGATTCGGCAGCAGTTTAGGAATATGTGTAGGAAAGCCTGTTTCTATATGTGTATCTAGAACAAACGTTTCAGAATTTCCTTTGCATGTTTTCATTAAGATTAATTCTAGGAATCTAGAATTCAGACTTATACAGTTATGTTATATAACAGGGCTTTGGTTTTCTTGTTTCTCAAAAAAACCTCTCTTTCCATGCTGTGCCTCAGTTCCAGGTCGGAATGGTACAGTGGTCACATTGTGTCCTACAGATTCTCTTATTAAAGGTACATATTATCTTCCAAAAAGGTGCACAGCATACATTGTGTTCACAAACAAGCCATCTGGGATTGAGGAGCCTGCACAAAAATTCTGTAGATGTAAATCCATTAAAAATCAAATGCTGGTGAATATTCCATACATAAGAGCTGATCATTCTCTCTAGTGAGAGCATATGCAATGACATGAGGTTTTGGACAAGATCAAACTGGTTCTGCTGTTCTTTCTCCAGCACTGTTACTTAAATCTACCAATATATTAGGTTTCAAATACATAAAAGAGCAGTGACTTATGCTTTATTATAATGCCACAAGCAATTAATTTTGTGATGCCATTTTTTTTTAAAAAAATCTATAATCAATTAAGAAAGCTCATTTATCTACAGTGAAATTCTTGTTCTGAATGGTATATACTCCTCTATACATTAATTTCCACGGGAACCTTCATATTTTACCACATCCACTCAAGCAGTAAAATTAATAATCCAAGGTTTTTTAGTTAAGTGATTTAAGTGTTTCTCAGTTTGGATTTAAATTGAACACCTATTACCAGGTAGAAATTAAAATTCAAGATTACCACCTTAAAATCCTAAAGATGGACCACTTGGGCTTTTAGTATGTGGTGCTCAGGGATCTGTTGACCTAGAAAAAGGTCTTAAATATAACCCAGTCCAACTCTTTGTATCTTTAGGTGACTGGATGTGCAATTTTGGTAGTTGCAGTTTGCCCTAGTTGATCATGATATATATGTAGTATCAGAACAGGATAGTTTGCCTTAGAATTCAGTGAACACACCACTCAATAAATGATTCTAGACCCTTGTGCTAGTGATGAATTATGCTTGGGAATAATGTCTTGTATTGCTTTCCCTGTGTGCCTAGATCCACACACAGCAGCCTGATTCAAATGTCAGTGCTTTGCACAAGATGGTTAGTGGGTAGAATGAGAAAGATGGCCCCAGGCCATCAGTTGTGGTCATTTTGTTACTTTATTGTTGGGTGTTTACTTAATTTGTGTTCACATTTTTCAAGAAAATGTCTTGGTGGTTTATTCTGTCCACCTTACGGGCCAGATACATGCTCAAAGGATGAAAATAAAATGAAAAGCAAGTAGCAAGAAATACATTGTTATTGACCTAATGATGGAGACACAGAGGTTAGCAAAAAGATTCTTCTCTTACATTGCATTGCTGCTAATTTTTATATTATTGCTATAAAATAATCTTAATTTTCAATGCTGATAAAGTTTGTGTTTTCTTTTAAATTAAATGAAAAAGCCTGTGTTAGTTTCAGACAGCACTTACATTTAACAAGGGTGAATATATTTCTAACGAGTTTGATTAGCCTTTGGCTTCTATGCTTAATATTTGCATCATTCTTTTATGGAAGTTCCTGTGAGCTTCCCATCAGGGTTATTGGAATTTGGAGCCTTATCTATAATTGCCTACCAATAGGGGTGACATGATGTCTCTCCAGTGCATTAACTTTATCGTTCCCTGTAAAACATTAACACAGCAAAAATCTAAGCTTTTAAATAAGAGGATTGTGTTCATCTTGATCAAAGAAATGAAATTTGTAATTCAAATGAGAAAAGTTAATGAACTTAATGCACAGGCTAAAAAAAAAACTGTTGTAATGTGCCAATTTGGTCTTCATAAGGATCCTTCCAAACATTCCCATTAAGGTATTGATTTTGTCCATTTAGCAAAGTGAAAGGACAATGAACCTCCCTAATGGTTTGCACATTACACCATTAGTGTCTAGACCATCCCTTGGAAAGGAAACTCATAATCGTGTATGTTGAAACTCTTAGCATTTTTAATATAAAACATTATGCAGGTGCTAATGTTAGTTTGGTCCTTCACAAAAACATAACAATGTTGGCTGCTTCATTTTATACCATATACCTCTTTGTTTAAAACAAGGCAACAAAACAAACATGTTGCTCTTGATACTGCATATTGAAGCTATGATAACCTGCACATTTTTAGAATGGAGTTTCTTTAGTAAAAGTTGGAAGAAATTTCATGAACATTCATGAAAAAACAGTTGAACAGAACTAATGCTTGTTGCTAAACATGATTTTAATCCAGCAGATTTAGCAAACATACAGTAAAATTGCAGTTTAGCTTGTCAAGCTACAAGTTTCTTAAGTATGGGTACCAGGAGATGTCAGCACAACACGCTTCACCTTGTAAAAAATGTCTTGAATAATGCTGCACTCATTCTTAATCATAACATGGATTTCAAACAGTGATTTTGCATTCTTGCTGCCAGTCCTTGACCATCTTTCAGGTTTTAAATTAGTTCAAATTTGAGTTTAAATTAGTTCATAAATGCAGTTAAAGAAAACAATGCCATCGTAAATCATTTTGTAAGGTACTACTGTATACCCTAAATCAGGCCTGCACAACCATACGGGCTGCTTGAGGCCCGCCACAGGATTCCATGCAGCCCACATTGCTTGTGAGTGCGAGGGCTGAACATGTGACGGCAGCAACAGCAAGGGGTGGAAACGCACCTCCCTCACCTTCCCTCCTGCCCAAGTCAGGTGCGTCCCTGAGCATTGCTCAGCCTGTGATTGAATGGCAGAGCTCCCACTTGAGAGCACCATGCTGGTTCCTCCACTAGCAGTTCTATGGGGAGTAAGTTGCAGTGGTGTGGCAAGGGGGGGACGCTCTGCCCTGGCCGGCACTTTTTGAGGGTGCCCTGAGGAGGAGCTACAGCCACTGGGACAGTGAGGGAGCAGCTCTCTAATGAGGCATTGTGGGAACTGACTCTTGAGTGCCCTCCTGCCCATTCCCAACCCCACCCACCCACCTGTTCACTCCTTCATGCCAGCCTGCATTTAAGCATGAAGCACGGAAAGGGAGACTATTCTGACCCAGGAGGGTGCCTAGAATTTTGGGGAGGTGACTCTACTCCTGCCTACCACAAATACCCTGAGAGGGAATCCTCATTCCCTCTCCCCACTGCAAGGGGCTAGAGGAGAAGGTGCTTCTTTGGCTTGAGGGATGGGGGAAGCCCGCTCCTTTCCAAGGTAGTTTCCCCAGTGCATGCACACACATACACACACCTACTTCTCCATGGATGGAATCCACTGCCAACCATCCAAGGAGCTAGGGCATGTGGTGGCGGGGGGGGCTGCATTTAGGAAAGACATGGACTCCCCCCTTCCCAGGAACAAATATGCGTTAGCTTTCCCTCATCTGGAGGCCACTGTCTTCCTCTCCCACCTCCTCTCCCACCTCCTGCCTCCAAAGAACACCACTTGGAAAGGGGTGGTGGGTCTGGGTGCAATACAGCGCTTTACAAGGCCAAACCTTTTCCTCTGATTTTTCCTGCCCTACCTTGCTGGATGCAATGGGACAGCAAAGGACACCGCCCTAAGGTGACACCTGGGTGGAAGTTAGAGAAATAATAACAATATGAAGAAGTGGGATAGGACAAAGGATGACCAACTCCTCCAGGGTCGGCTGGCTGGCTTATATCTGCCCCTACAAAGTCCGCCATCCAGGAGCGCCCCCCAGCTCCCATGCTGGACTCAGCCTCCTGGGACTCCAGCTCTAACTTTGCCAGGTGGTGATGGGGCAGAGTGGGAGTTTTCCCTTCACAAAGATGGTCACGGGTGGATGGAGATCGAGTGCCTACTTGGCACAAAGAGGGCAGCCAGTGTGGGAAGAGACAAATGTGTCTGCACCTGCTGGGTAGGCTGGCTCAGTCCCCGCAACTCCCTTCTTCTCTCTTCTCTGTTGGGTGGTTCCGCGGACGAAGGAAGGAAAGAAAGAAGCAGGGAAGGGGGAAGGGAGAAGATGCTGCTGGGGCTGATGCTGTTCATGGGCTTCACCATTGGCTGGCTTGCCTACTACTGGGTGCATGTCCCAAAAGTAGGTCAGCCTCAGCCTCAGCCCTGGGAAGGAAGGAACTAAGGAAGAAATTAGATTTCTGGCTGGGCAGCCCCGTAGGCAGGCTGAGTGGCTGGCTAGCAGAGACTCCCCCAAGCCTCTCCATTGAAACTCTGAGAAACAGAGGCAGTGAGCATCCCAGTAAAGAAGGAGAGGTTGCTGGCATCCAGCCGGGGCTCAGCTTCTGAGCATGGGCAGAATGCCTACCTCCTACAGCTGTATTTGTACATTGGCCTTCCCTCATCTAGAGGCCGCCGTCCTTTCCTTGCTGACTTGTGAGTCAGGCTCTCCCGGTTCCACAACGGTGGCCTAGTGGGGGGCAGTACCCCTGCGCGGCAAAAGCTCTAGCTATGCTGCTGGTGAGTTGGGGGCAGAGGAGGAGATCTGCAGGGAAATGAAAGGAGGGAGTCCTGGGGTACGAAGGGGAGGACAGCAGAGGAAAGTGAACCAATCCTACCTACTGGGTCCCCCTCAGTAGGGTTTGGGGTAGTATAAGATGGAGAGAAAGAATGAAGGATCAAACCGGGAGAGGATCCCAAAGGATTCTGCTTTCCCTTCATTCAGAGTAGGTGCAAATGGGGGTATGCATGGATTGCAGTTGAGGAGGGGGAGTTGGGGAAGAAGTCTTCACCATGGTGGGAACCCCACCTTATTGACACTCTTTCAGGTTCTGAGGGACGTGTGTACGTATGTTCGGAGATTGTGTTTCAAGGGATCTGAAGGCTTTGCAGACGATCCTGGCACATTGGGCTTCTCTGAGGAAGTCTGAGACTCTCAGTGGGTTTCTCTGGTGGATGGATGAGGAGAGAGGGGAAGTGGCACTATGGAGGAGCTAGGGAGAGCAGCTGGGATGACATGGAATAAATCTCCTTCTCAGACATAGAAACCGCTATTTCAGCCTCAGAGGAGGACAAAGGCAAACCGCCTCTGAACAAATCTTGCCAAGAAAACTGCCAAGAAGTTCACCTTAATTTTCCTTTTTTATAATATGGTTTATTTTATTTGCAAAATAGTTTAATCATTAATTATACTATAATAATTATAGAATAATAATAATAATAATAATAATAATAATAATAATAGTGGTATAATTAATGATTAAACTATTTTGCAAATAAAAACATTATTATACCATTATTATAACTTTACTTGGCAAGTGAGGCACTCAAAACCTCTCTGCAGCCCAAAGAAATTTAGCCTATTTAATTTCAACCCTTACTGACTGCCAGGTTGTGCAGATCTGCCCTAAATGCATATTTTTGCATACAGCTCTCCCAAAGAGTAATATATCAGAGAAGCACAATCAAAACCCAAAATTAACCTAACATGAAAGTTTCAGAGAATAGTGTTAGTATAAATGAGATGAAGTTGTTCTCATACACCTGTGTTCCATAAGGATTGGCAACAGCAAAGAATACATGCTATGGGGGGGGGGAATTACTGGGGATCTCAAACATCTATTATTGGTGGAACCAAAGTTCTACCTTGAGGTGAATGATGCCAGTAAAAGATGCCAAACAACAGTTCTGTGAATGGAATAGATACCTCCTACATGTCATGACTCTGATATTCCCAAGAGGTCTAAAAGATTTCACACATTCACTGAACATGCAGAAGTCCTGGAATGAGACTAAATGTGCTTTTTCTTTTTGAGCTTTACACATTCAGTTGAAGCTGGGAATTCAGGGTTTAAGCACACATAATAGGTTGCATAGTTTAGACCAAGTATGATCACCATGTGTCCTATCTTCATTTTTTTTTTTAATTGTTAAATTTTGGGAGCAAAGGTTATCTGACATCTTCTGTTTATCAAAGCTACTTAAGAGGTTAGTATTACAAACCAGATTAAAATGCTTGGTTCCTATAAGAATCATGGACTGAGCTATAGTGTACAAACCGTAACTGTCTAGGAGGGAGGTAGTGAGGGAAGATATCAAAGAATGTCAGCAGCTGCTGACTTTGCATTTTACTCCTGGCTGGAAATACAACATTGGTGACACTGACCTCAGTGCTACTTTGCAAATTGGCAAGAGCAACCGTCAGGCATAGTTTCACTCTCCAGAGATGTAATGCCTCCACTGGAGTGCTCATTCACTGTCACAGAATAGTAAGAGCTTATATTTACTTCCTCATCACCAGCATCCTGCATGTGTCACGCCTTTACTAAACTGCTCGGCTTCTTGCCAAAATATTTCTAGCAGCAGTGGTAATATATAAACTGATCTGTTCTTCACTGGGTAGCAAAAGCTTCAGCTGCAGAAAGTGAATGTAGCATATGGCGTTGGACGTTCCTTAAAAGAGTATATTACCATTTTGTTCTATGTTTGTGTTTTTACATTTTCCTTTTGAAAAATATTCAAGCTAGAGTGTCGTATATAAGGTGTGCTACCATCAGTTGGCTATATAATTTGGAAGGGGTGTGTTTGTGTGTTTATGTGTATGTGTGTAAGCATGAAAGCCCATTTGCTTTCAGATACATGATAATATTAAAGCAAGAGAAAGTGAGAGAGACCAAGGATCTATTTATGACTTAGCCATGATTGTATGCAGACCTTGAACAGTTGTATGCTTCCACATGCGATAAGTCACATTCTATTGATTGGAGTATGGTGGGATAAATGTATGGCTTCTGCCCTTAATGGAAGCTGATTGTTCAGGGATGTGCCGGCAAGGCTGGTCGATTCTGTAGCTGTTGTTTACTGGGGAGGACAATATCAATTTTCTAGAGGCATGATTGGTGGGATGTCAAGGCTGCTGTCACCCTTTTCTCCTCATCACTGATAGACAGCTGAGTGACAATTACGTTGATGGGGCATTGTCTGCATTGGCATATACACAAGAGGATAACTGGCAAACACAAAAAAAGGCAGTAGTCCTTTAAAAAAGATATAATCAGTAGTTGTCAAGGCTAGTTACATATATGATGTCTGAATAACAAGACCAGGGTGTCCTTTTCTAGCCACTGAGATGTGCAAACATGGCACAATTTGTGTGCTCTTTCTTGTTTAGAAATGGATCTTGAGAAACTTATGAACTATGAAGCACTTAGTCACAAGTGTAAAATTCAAGTAAGTTGCTGATAATCTTTTCTTTAACTTTTTTTTACAAAAGATATAGTGGGTACAATAACATTTGCAAATTTGATATGTACTGTAGCATTCACAAGGCTGAATTCTTCTAAAATAGCAGTTACATATTTGAAAATTTCAGGGCACATAATAAAAAGGCACAGCAAAGCAGGCTAAAATTCCATCAGTTTAGATTATTAAAAATATCCTTAGCCAAATTAACTCTGAGCCCTGGTAGTCAGTCTTAACAGATAAGGACCTTTAGTTTCCCATGTTAGTACGCTGTCTGCATATCCTGAATGATGAAAGCATGAAAACTGCTCAACAGCCTTAAAGTCACATGAGGATAATTACATTCTGTGGTAAAATCACAATTTTTAGCCTTTGCTATACAATGTAGCTTAGTATCAAATTTGTTGAGTTCTCAGTTAACAAGTTTCCATTCAGTATAAATCAGCCTCCACTGGTACTACTTGCTTTGCATTTCCTTCATTTGTATGACTTGAGAATTTGGAATGCTCAACAGGAATCCAACATTGGAACAAACACAGTTTATGCTATCTTACCATTGAGACTTGATTTCTAGAGGATTTGTTCATCTACTTTGAAAAAAATCAACTCAAGATAAAGTTCAGTGACTGTTGACATACTTTGCTTGTTCCAGTGGCTATTTCCAGACTTGATAGTATAAAGACATTTTCAGGAACTCACTGCATTCTTCCTACAAAGGGTCTTGAGTGTCGCATGAGATAGATGAAGGCCTAGTTTTCAAAGAAGGATGGTTTCTATCTTTAAACCATAAATCATAACTTGATTGTCTTTTTACTGCCTTTGGTCCTAGTCATCACATGACCATCACAAAGCCTAACTTGTTTGTCTATATAGATCCTTCCTCTGTATCACCTCCAAGCAAAATGTATACTTTGTGATTTTAACATAAAAATGTTTCTTCTCCTGCATGCTTTTTTTAACCATATTTGTCTGATGAAGAATCCTGCAAACTTCAAAAGCTATTAAACTTAACTTTCTACGTTTTGGGTTTTTAGATCTAATAAATAGAGTTTGAGTTCTATTTGCATTGTTTGAATAGCCAGTCAGTGATAACTGATTGGGACTAGTAGGATGATCCATAGCCAATGGTATACGGAACAGTTTCTTTCTAGTTTCTCCTCACAGTAATACTAAACAGTTCTGTGCTTTTAAAACTTGACACTTCCCTAGCTTGAAAGGGCTTGTGTGTAATCATACTTGCTTCTTTGCTGGGAATATGGTATGGTCTCTACCATTCATAATTTGCAAGGCAGAAGAAAAGAAAAGAGAAAAAAAGAACTACATTGTAACACAAGAACAATAACCATGGCAAATATGCCTCGGCCTAGCAGAAACAAAACTGTTACTCCAATCTCCCTTTGTAGGCTAAATCTCTTTTACTTGACCATTGACCTCAGCTAACTCAAAGAGAGACCAGAAGGAAATCCCATAGTTAAATCACCACAATTAACATAGTATTTCTGGCTCTGGTTTACCCAAGTGTTACAAACATTTTAAGCACCCCAGAATTGAACGAGTTGCTTCTTAGATTTCTTATAAATGGGAAGGTGTTCCTTTCATAGGATGGGAGAAATCGAAGGAAAATGTGTCATCAGCCTGGTTATCCAAACCATGCTTGTTCATCGAGGGAATGCAAGATCAATGGCTAGAAAGTGGAAGCCTCTGCAGTTTTTCTGAATTGCTGGTTGATAGTAGATTCCATGAGGTGGCATTCCTCTGAAGCCCATGTGAGCTTTGGGGACAAAGAAGGGACAGAGAATGAATATGAACAACTTTAATTCTCTAGTACTGCAGATGTAGGCTTTAGTTCAATAGATATCCTTCCCCAAGTTGATGACCTCAGGATGTCATACCTGCTAGAGATGAATGGAGGTATTTTCCCCCCTATATCTGAAGCGCATGGGGTTGAAGAAGGATGGTTTAATAGTTAAACCAAGGCCAGTTTCTTATTATGTCCCTGTGCTGTCATTTGGAGAAGGATTTGGGGAACCTTCAAAACAGCTGATCCCTTTGCTTTCTGAAATTTAATTAAGGCAGACAGCCTTGTTAAACAATCCATTTGAAATATTTTCTTTCAAGTAGTAACTGGATTCACTGCATCTTTTCTTAAGGTATACTTCTGAAAGTATTTTTTAAAAGAAAAGTTTCTGCTACTAAAGATATGATCAGAGCATTCATAATTGACTTCTGTAGTGGAGCTGTCCTAGGTGTACACCAGAGTTTACAGCTCATAGATTAAAAACAATTCCCTGCTTGTTGTAGTAGCAATGAAAAAAATACAAATGAAATTGCTTATCTGTCACTTGTACAGCATCAAAGAATTTCATACTTTTCAATTTCTTTTTTTATTTTTGATTGATTTAGTGATTTAGGTAAATTTTTTATGCTTTTGGCTTTGAAATTTAATTTAATTTTATAACTGTGGTGCTCAAGGCAGCCTTAACCATACCAATGTGAGTGATAAATGATCAAGGTTATTTTGATGGCCTTGTGAAAATGTCAAAGAAAAGTGATTATTAATTTCCTTTTTTAAGCTGCAAGCTAAGTGATTTTATGCTGTGCTAATTAAAAATAGATGCCTTTCCTTTCCCCAGATTTATGTGTCATAAATCCAAGGCCAGGACACAGCTCCTCAGGGAGCTGACCATCAACTGACCATTTCTTCAGAAGTGAAAGACTGGTCATCCTACTTGTCAGCTGTATGATAAAGGGTAAATTTGCTCTTGTCCTACCAGGTAAACATACACAAGGCAAACCATAAATTAGTCATTAGCAGTTGTTTTATGAAGTCTGGATAGAGTGGAACTATCAGGTGACATAGCAGAAGTAACTATCAGACTGAATTAAAGACAGAGAAAATTGATAGTAGGAATATGCAAGGTTTTGTGCTACATTTTAATGATTTTAAAAAGATGCAGACTTTTTGGGTAATGCTAATATGCAATGTGCTAATATTTTATGGACTATGATCTTGACAATCAGATAGATTGTCAAGATTGTAGATTGTAGAAACTGGAAGTTCCAAATTGTAAAAATATTGATTCTAGTACTTTTTCATTTTTTAAAAGAATCATAATTATTTACACTGCAAATATTTAGCTGAGACACCTTCTAGATAGTAGTACTTGCATGTCAGTGCATATCAGAGTCAAGTATATCAGAGCCAGCCAAATGAATATTTTTTAGTCAACATGGAAGCAATTTTAAGTAAGACCGATGCTGAACAGGCATGTGTATATGTGTGTGTGTGTGTCTGAGAGATAGAGACAGAGAGACAGAGAATACTGTTTTCTATATAAATCAACCTTGTGCAAATTTTACCTGGAATGGCCAATTTCAGCTTTTGTTCTTATGTAAAACAACAATGGGTGAATTTTGTGAAGTGTGAGTCCCAAACTGCAAAGATTCACATCACTCCAGAATTCTTCTTGACAAGGTTTCTTGTTACATGATCATTGTTCAAATGTGTTTGAATATTTTTTTCAACCCTGATTAGTGTGTCATATGCTGTTACATTGATAGTTACAAGTACATCTGTTGATAATAATGTCTTGTAGACCTGAGTATAATTACTGAGGTTTGTGATTATTTTTTATTAAGTAAAGTGGATGGATAAGTTCTACATTAAAGGTTTCCTGACACTCACAAAGTATTCAGTCATTAACTTTTAAACTGCAGTTTATTAACATGGCCTTAGGTTTTCAGTGCTGTAAAAGTCACATTTAAAAAGTGAGCTGTAACACATTACTGGTTACATTTTAATAGAAATGAGAATTTTTGAAACAATAGGTAACCTATTATTTGTAGGTTGCTTTTATATTGTACTTGTCTACTGTCTAATGAGAGTTGGACTATATTGGACACATTGTCATTGTCATTCATGCTTGACAGTAGAGCTATATTTCTTGACAGCTGTATACCTGAGTGACTTCTAAGATTGCAAAGCAATAGATTTTTTTCAACCTTTTTCCTTCCAGTATCTTTTTTTTTAAAAAAAAAAAGTAGTATAATATACTTTGCTTCAACAAAATACAAGATCACATGTTCTTTTAATACAACATTTCTTTTTTAGTCTGAAAATCATTTCTCTACTTTTAGAAGTTCTGCAGCATATCAAAAGCTCAGCAGGGAAAATGCATTATTTTTACAGCTTTCTTGAAAATGGAAAAGATAGGGCTTAATGGACAGAGACCTGGGGAGAGAAAGAGTCTGCAGGATATTAGAAAAATTGTAGAAGTAAAGAGGTTTAGGTCCCCCCCGTACTTTTATCATAAAAGGGAAAAAGATTTCATCTATTTCCAACAATACAGTTTGTGCTGGTTTTTGTTTTTTTAAAGGGCTTCCACTCTCTTTACTAAATTTGAAAACTCTACAATTTGCATTCATCTCTTAATTCCTTCAATCCAAGTTATTCCATAATGGGGTCAAAGATGTCTGAATACTGTCAAAGATGAAGAAACACACTGCAAATGATATTTCATACATTATTTCAAACACTTAGGTGCTATATCAGCATTAACGATCATCACACCCATCAAACAGTGAAAATCTGGCTATAAAGAGTGGACGTTGTTGGGTGGGTGGAGAATGCCACTCTCATTTTCCTTCCTTGTTAGCAAAAGGCTTGCTCATTTCTTTTGTTATATTTCTTCCTTTGCTGTCTTTCCCTCTCTTGCATCTCTTTGCCCCTTTCAGTGCAGCATCTGGTCTCACCCCTGACAACTTCTCCTGACACCTACTTTGTCCCTTTTCTTGTGTCCTTCATTTGTTTGTGTATGGCTTTTCGTCCTTGTGCTCAGGTTAATGCAGCAGCTTCCTAAACTGCGAAGCACAGTTCAGTTCTATCCAAGAGCTTACCAATGTTTGAATCAGATCAGAGATTAGCAAACAGGAATGTGCATCTGGAACCTCCCACCCACCCCCAGCAGGTTCCTCATCTCTGGATTAAATCTTCTACGAGCTGTTCTGGTGGCTAAATTCACCACCCAAGGCACTAAAAGGGGGAAGGGAAAAAAGGAACAAAAACCTTGGATTGCTTTCAACATAATCTCCTTTTTAGTTGCCAGACAGAAGATAGAACTGCTTTTGGAGTAGGAGATGGCTGGGAATGCAGCTTCTGTTAGACCTAGCCAACATAACCAATGACATATTATGGGAGCTGAAGCCTAATAATGTCTGCAAGACCATGGTTGTGTGCCCCTGCTTTGGCCTGAGAAGGTTGTTAGCTAGTTGTTGAATGTAACAGTGAGCAGCAATTCTAAGTCAAAGTTAGAAGCTTCTGCCCATGAAAGTAGACATGTCGAGAATAAGGAGATTGATCTGCAGCAGTAGTCAGCAGATGTGGCCTGCCAGGTATTTCTGGTGCAGTACTCTCACAAGTCCCAGCTGGAACTGAGAACAGTGAGGGATTATGCGAATTGCTGCCCAACAGCATCTGGAGAGCCACATTTACCTGTTCCAAATCTTCAGGCTACTGATGTTAGGAAGGCATTCAAGCTTGCAAACCCTTAGTTTGATTTCTTTCAGCAGTGTCTACGAGAAAAATATCTTGGAAGATACTTCACTCTTTCTGACTGTCCTTAATTAGTGCAAATGTACTCCTAAATCTGGATGTAACTTCTTGCCTTTTGGTTCGAGAACTCTCTTTTTACAGTTAATTTAACACAAAGTGCCATATTCCTAGAAATACTCAGCAAGCAGCTTTTTAATTCATTAATATAACCTCTGAAGACTAAAACAGCTGGAACATGCAGAGCCCAAAGAATTAAAGTCACAGTATTACTAAACACTGTTTCCTAAAATAATTTTGCCACTGAATTGTATATGTGTAGATGTAACAATACTTACTGTTAAATTCTTCTGCTTGCTACCTGCTTTCATCTTTTAACTAGAAAAGGATGACCACATGTAGATAGATACCCTTGATTATAGCCATGTTTGTTTCCCCAGTTTGTGTGCTGATCACTGGAAGTGATTTCACAACATCAGTTTTATCAAAATGTCTCCAAGCCTGCTTGTTAAACTGATGTAACAAATGAAAGACAGTGATACCTGCTTGAGTCAAGTAGCTAGTTACTTGACAACTAAACCTCACCTCAGGAAAAGAATGTACGTATTGTGATGTCAGCACATCATGAAAGTCTTTCTCAAATGATTTAAATTTCACAGACAAAGCCCATGAGATTATCCAGACAGATCCCAGTATCTGCATGGATTCCTTGCATCTGTACAGAGAACTATCCAACACTAGGACAGCAGTAGCCACTGTTGTTTCTGTGTAAGTGCCCTATTCTGCTGTTTCTTTTTTTTTCAAAGGTTGATGAACAGAATCTTCAAATAAACAAGTTTCATGTCTAGATTTTTGAAATCTGTCCAGTTTCTTTGGACCCAAACTCTTAGTCGCTTATGCTAAAAGTATTTAATTAATTTCCTTTCCCAAAAGTTTTCCAGGATACTGTTTTGTCAATTTCATTTTTAATTTCTGTCACGTCTTCCTTTTAAAACTATGACTAAGACCTGGTCAGCTGATAGAGTTGAGAAGCCCCTAGTCACTTTAGTCAATGAACTATTGCTTCTGAATTAATCTTCCAGAAATCGGTAACAGTGTCTAAAATATTTGTATGGATCAGGCAGGTCTCCCTGATGTTTTTTCCAATGCTAGCTTGCTTTCTTTGTGGAAATAGATCCAGGGTACTATGATAGTTGGATCATGCTGGGCATGAGTATGCTAATTTTGATGCCCTTGTATATAAGGCTATATTGCGATCACAGATCCCCAAAGCCTTTCAAATTGTCATATGTTTTGGGAATGGAAATGCATTTCCAATCCATCTTTTTATAAACCATTTTATTCTTCTGATGTTCTCTGAAGTACAATGGGGCTTATAGGCCTCTTACAGCTGCAGAATTGATTCAAATTGGATTAATTCCCTACATTCAAAGAAAACCAATATTTAAAGTGCTTGCATAATTGCACATGAGACTCCAGTCGGAGTCTCTGTTCACTTTCCACTGTTGTATTTGAAGGCTAGGAACTTTTCAAGGTATAAGACAAGAGACCTGCAAACACCTTTAAAAAAAAGAAAAAAAAACTGCAATATCTTTTATTGCATGTACTTTTAGGTGCTGCTTGTGGTACTTCCACAGAAATAAAATGCAAAGCTTTTATGTCATGCACACTTGTAAGTAAAATAGGTTGAAACCAATTAAAATTAATGGAGACAGTTTCTGAATTATAGCTCAGCTCTTAAATTGTCTATTCCTGTAAATAGATAGCTAGATTGTTAAGAAATGGGATATTTGATGAAGCCGTTTAGGATTAGTTGTTTGAAAGGACTTAAAGAAAGGGTGTGTGAGTGAAAAGTTTGGTTTAAATGGAGTTCTGTACATTTCTTGTAAGTCAGGTTCAAGCCCAATTTCTCATTTGCAAGTATGTAAAGACTTGAAAAACTGCATAAGGAGACAGTGCTGGAAACACAGGCTGTTTCCACACTAGGCTATTATTGGAAGGCCCCTCCCTAAACTGCAAACCCCAGGATTCCATAGGATGTTGAAAGTGGAATAATAGCACAAAATGGTTCAAAGATGGCCGCAGATTAAAATCTTCATGATTTCACACACAGGTCTCTTTTTAGTTGTCTCTTGCTAAGTAAAAATCTTGTGGGCCTTGTTAAATCTTGTTTTTAAAAAATATACTGTTCTGCTCAGCAGAGTCCATGATATTCTCTGTGGGGTCTCTGTGAAGGATGACTATATGTTATAAAAATAATAAGCTAGTCTTTTTTTCTAATCTGTTTTCAACAGTTTTTTCCTGAAAGAAGACTTGAACAAGAAATGTCTGCCCTTGAGGGAAGAGACTGGCATTTGCAGTTTCAAAGTGATCAAAGCAAACATTCTTCCTGGTTTAGTTCAGAATTTGCCAAATGTTCCATGAAGCCTTGAGGCAATTAAGTGGAATAACAAGTTCTAACTGAATTTGAAATTATTCTTCAACAAATTGATACAGGTTTTCTTGAGACTAATTAGGGCAGTGGTTCAAGGCATTCACAGGCAGACCTTGTACAATATCTGCCACTTATTAGGTTTCATAATATTTATTTAGCTTTTTAACCTGCCCAATTCTAGAGCTCAAGAATGAGTAACAATAAGTAAATTAAAAGATTAGGCACACATGCCTACACTCATATTTGCATAGAGAGAGAGGGACACACACCACACTCACACACACACACACATATCAAGACATCTCATTGGACATCACACATCTCAGCTACCTGAATAAATTTTGAATAAATGCTTGCTTCTAGGTGAATCGCAGGCTTTATAAGCCTCAGCAGTGGACTCTTTTCTTTCTTTTTTAAGGGATGAGTTCTGTGAGATGTTCTCCCTCATAGACTATCTATCTAGACTGGGAATAAAATTCTAACAGATTTTGCATGGAAAGTCTAATAGTTGGAGCAATTTATTCTTCATGAGTCTTTCCTGAAAAAAATCCATGTAATGTTTGCATGAATGAAGTAAGAGATATCTTCCAGTATTTTTTTTCTTCTTTCAAAAAGTTTGCCAATTTTGACTGTGGCCCTGGCAAAGGCCCTTTTCGCATTGTAGCTTCTTGCGCGAGGGGGGAGGGCGTCTCGCGTGAGAAACCTCCTCCGGGAGGCTGCCGCTTCTCCCCTCGTTCCTTCTGCAGGTGCTTCCTACTGGCGCGTCCGTTGCGCTAGCGCCCCGCCCCTTCCTTCCGCAGGGGCCTGTGGGAGCTGTAGGCACCGCGGAGGGAAGGAAGTGCGACCCGGCCGCCTCCCCGACGCTCCACACAGCAGGTAAGTGCATGTGGGTGCCGGGAGCGTTGCACGAGCGCGGGTGATTTTCGCTTCAAGGCGAAAATAAAAAAATCCACGCTCGCGCCGCCCCAACCCCGTGAGCGCCGCGGAAGTGGGAGTGCGTCATGCAGAGCGACACTTCCACTCCCGCGAGGCTCACAGGGCTATTTCGCGAGAGAAAGCCCGTGCGAAAAGGGCCAAAGTGAAAGGAGGTCTAAGAGTGCTTCCCGATTGCTCTAAAGAAGTGTGAGTTTTTGTGATATAGCTCCTTGGGTTTTGCCATGTTCTGTCACCTCTGCATCCATTTGTTCCATTCATTTTAGAAAGTGTTTGTAGCAATTTCCTATAACTGCACTTGGGGCTCTTCTGAAGCATTTTTTTAAAAAATAAATACTTGAGCATGGTTTGTTGAGGTGATTTAAGGGTGGGAAGGAGACAATTTTCTCCTCTCTGATTTTTTTTTTTAAAAAAATCACTTACAATTGTCATCCCAAAGTGCCTTTTCATTGATGCCCTGATTCACTATGGCATAATAACTTTTAATTTAAAGAAAAAATAAGATAAAATGATACTTTTTCTTTCTTTGGTATTAAAAAGAAATCTACTTGAGGGGAGATAAATGTTCTTAAAGTTGCTGGAAAATAGGCTGGGCAACAAAAATGTCAATTTTAATGTTACAAAGAAAATGAAGAAATATAGCAACCGATACCACATTCTTCCATCACATTTGCCTCATGTAGACGAGCCTTAAGCCTCCTTTCTTGCACCACAATACTAATACAAACTGGAACAGTACTTGATCCATGAGATTTGGCAGAAGAAAGGGTGTCGGGGTGCTTTTCATGCAATTCTCATATCACAGGGCTTCTCCAAACTATAGCTAAGCCGCCAATTGCTTACTTTTCAGTGGATTTGAAAGTTGACTGGCTGAGAGTCAAAGGCACTGGAGAATATGGTTAAAATGGTTTCCTTATAAGATATAACGGCTATGTTCCATGCTTCTATCATATACAGGTTTTTCTCCTTTAGCTGCACAACTCTAGAACAAAGGGAAGAAGAACCATCTTTAGTCTGGTGTCAGAGTACTAAGAAGGGAGCATGTATGAAGTGGTGATAGTCTTCAAATTGGGAACGAAGCAGCTAAATCTGAAAGGGCAAGCAAGTTGAAGAGCGGAGAAGATTTCAGAAATATTGTTCCAAGCTTTTTTCCATGCCAGAGATGTGAAGGGATAGTGTTTGTCTGAACTATATTTAGAGGTGCTCGTCCGAACTATATTGAGAACAGCCTTACTTCAGAAAGTATAAATATTTCCGTACAGAAATTAAATCCCTAATATCCATGCCAAATATTCTGCAGATCCCAATACTGAATAATGTCATGTAGGATTTTTGAATGTGTACAGTGGTTCTTCCTCTGTCTCATAGGTCACCAGTGAGATGGTAAGACTTTTCAATTGTGGTAAATTAATCTCAGTCAGTCTTTATAGGTCGTTGTCAACTGAACCAGGAAGGAAAGGACTATGAGGTTAATGCAGACACCTACTCAATGTTCCGGTTATGTTATATATTTCACTGGGTAAAGCTATAAAATTCAAGCCATGGAGTACAGTTTTTTCTTTCTTTCATAGTTTTGAAACAATAATTCATTGAAAGGAATTAGTATATGAGGATTTGTATTGATAAAGACCTGACATTACAGCAAAGACATATCAAATACATCCGAGATACCAGCTCTCCTTTGCTTAGCTTTGCCTTACCTGTGGAACTCTGCTCACCCATATCCCTGCTTCTCCTGAACCCTGAACAATTTTGCTAAGCATATGCCATCCATGGTGGTCAGGAGTTGTGCTACAACAACTGAATTGTCTTCCACCATTATTCTTTCAACATTATTGATACATAAGGATAGTGACATGTGGACTGTCATGGCACACAAGATTTGAAGCTTTCTTCATAGCATTTTAGGAACCTTTGCCATTTCTGCACTACACTGTTGTGCTATTTTTCCACTTTCAACATCCTATGGAATCCTAGGGTTTGCAGTTTAGCCAGAGAGCTCTTTGGCCTCAGTAAACTACAAACCCCAGAATTCCACAGAATGTTGAAAGTGGAATAATGGCACTATAACAGTGTAGTACGGAAATGGCCCTTGTGTTCCCTCTTACAGGCTTGCTATTCAGTGTTCAAGACAATTTGGTCTTGACAATAGTTTTGTTGCATTGTTTATAATAGGGTTTCTTTATCCTTAGTGACAACTTTATTTGACAACAAAGGACAATTCATATGTTACTGGCAATGATTTGTGATCAGGAATAAAAATGAGGATGTGAGTCATAAGGAATTATGTAATTAATTTCATGTGTGGTCCATTGTTCCCAGATTAAGGTTTGAGAAAGCCTCAGGGAAACTTTTCAAAACTGCTATGCTAGTGTATGAATTAGCCATAGGTATGACAAATAAAACCAATAAA
The DNA here is from genome assembly GCA_948474755.1 of Ctenosaura bakeri. Taxonomy (NCBI): domain Eukaryota; kingdom Metazoa; phylum Chordata; class Lepidosauria; order Squamata; family Iguanidae; genus Ctenosaura; species Ctenosaura bakeri. Next base: position 163,972 of record CAOLHI010001107.1, on the reverse strand, counting down.
AATGTAGTGGTGAACAGAACTGCTGTTTATGCTTCTGATCAGCCAGCTCTGCTCTGCTAGCATAATTCTTTCTATCACCCTTCTCCAAACATTCTGCCAGCATTCTGAGACCAATGACCACACTTCATACGGATTTTTTTTTTAAGGTAGGTAGTTCTGAAAACCCCAGTATTGCAAATAGCTCTCTCTTGTGTTTGTATCTTGTTGTTTGACTGCATAGAGATTCATATTTACCTTGGATCTTAAAGAAAAAAACCAAAACAGAATGAATGATTTATTCCAATGGCACATTGATACAAATAAGTAAGGCTAAGGTTGCACCCTGGCTTAATTGCCTGCTGATTTCTTCATTAAAGCTACTTTAACATCTGCATAAGTCATCACACTTTGTTTGCTTTGTGAACACTTTTCTCCAGTTTGCCTGCCATCCACATACGGTACATTGTGGTCTTGATGATTACATAGGATAATCTATGGAGTGGAGATGATGGTGGCTATTTATGTTTTGGGCAGGAGTTTTTGTTCTTTGGTCTTTGATTTTTTCCAGCACTGTGATTCTGTTAAGGTTTTCTTTGTTCACAATGTGGGGAGAAAGAGAGAGATAGAGAGATAGGGGTGGGAGGGAAACACTTTTAGTTATTCTTATTCTGAATTGAATGCCTAGAAGTAGACTTTAAGTGGTACCATAGTACTTTTCCATATAAAGCCAACATTTTAAATCTTCTTCTTTTTTACTTCTTTTCCTTATGAGAATGTAATTGGATTTTATCTCCAAAAGAAAAGCACATTCACACTAACCTTTAGTAAGAACTCCCAGTTTATTCATTCATTCAAACTATTTCAACTGGTTTCATGATAGAAAAGCCTCCTGGTACCACCTATTAAGGAGTAGTTTGACAAAGTATGGGAATTGCTTATAATGGGCAAATATCTATGTAAATTAGGAGCACTTTCTACCCTAATTTCATGGATGATTTCTTGGAAAAAATGATTCCTGTTTCTGGTGAATGTTGATTCTGGAAAAGCAACGTATAAGAGACCTGCTAGCTATAATGTGAGATTCATGTATGTTACATTTATAGGCACTGATCACATTTTGTTTTAACAATCTAACTTCAAAAGATGGAGAAGGTATTTTTTTTTAAATAAATTTGATCTCTTGTAACTTTGTGTTCTTTGTCCCATCTTTCAAACAGGCAAATACAGTAATTTCAGTTATTTCAGAGGAACTGTTAGGATGCTGATTTCTGTTAGGAGATAAATTATAGCTATCTTTTCATGTGCTGTCAGCATAAGCAGTATCTGAATATCTGGTGCAGCTATATGCTCCACACTGTCTTCCATAAAGAGGTCTGTTATGTGCCTGTAACGGTAGTTTTGTCCCAGGAATGGCCCTAGTATAGAATGAAAGGAAGAAACATGTGTGTGTGTGTGTGTGTGGAGGTGGGGAGAGGTTGGTAGAGTAATAGCCATGCCATGTTGCTATGCCCAAGGGATGGGGCTTAGTCACCAGTGGTTGACAATTCAGACTCCTTTGTTTTAAGGTTTATAATTGAAGCAGTAGTAATTGGGAGCTAAAAAAATGTATTCCTTTTCTCCATGCTGCACTGTTTCAGATTTTTCCACAATAGTGTGGTTATCTTTCATTTTCTCATGTGAAAATGCAACAATTATCAGTTTTTCTAATATGTCAGAACAGAAATGCACTTCTTATTTTATCTGTGATTTACTGTGTGGTGATAAACAATCTGTATCAGGATCTTTTAAATCATTAGAATGAAAGGGTAAGGGACAGAATAAGACACTTTGAAACAGCAATCCCTGGCAGCTCTGAAAGCATAATATGGATAGGTTTATCTGTGTGAATGTAGCACTTCAGATAGACTGTGTTAATGAGATGAAGTTTCTTCACCTGGAGCTCATCTGTAATTAGGTAAGGAATACTGACAGGAGCAGTGAGTAAGTGGCTGCCCTCCAATGACAACTATTGACTAAACACTAGGTTGTGCATGAAATGGTGATGCAGTCGATAAAAGCATCAGGCCTTGTTTGGTATAACCCTGCTGATCACTGTCTAATTTGTTGCTTGGAAAGGAGCCACAAACATTTATGCCCTGAGCTTAGAGTTGATGAGAGTTGCTGCTTATGCTTAATCTTACATTTACTAGCAAACTTATTTTGTGATGAGGGAAGTGCACAGTTTGTCACGATGCAAGCAAACACATCCAGTTTGTTACATTTCCTGTTGACCAACTAGTGGAGAGAAGGAAATTACTATAAGCATTTTAGGGGAACACTGGATTTTTTTGGGGGGTGGAAAAATGAAAGCTGGTTTTATTTCAGGGTCGATGGGTGTGATTGCTTTGAGCATTCCATCCTGTCTTCTTATGAAGGCTTGTTCTCTCTTTGGGTGCTGAAAAACTCTTTCCAGACTCTTCAGAAAAGTAGGGATATGTTCCAGCTAAACACTAACTCACCCATTTGCAGCACAAAATGTTACCAAACATTGCATCCCTATTTAAATGATATCCATCTGGATCTAACTGTCCATGCAGTCAACTAACTGGTCAGAATTGCAACAGCAAAGGCTGGAGAATATCAGTTAGCAATAGCACTTACAGTTTTATACTGCTTATCAGTGCTAAGCACTCCCTAAGTGGTTTACAATGTATTTAGCTAATTGCCCCCAACAAGCTGGGTACTCATTTTACCGACCTACAGAAGGATGGAAGGCTGAGTCAACCTGGATCCCTGCAGGATTGAACTCACAACTTTGTGGCTGCAGTACCAGCATTTAGCCACTGTACCACCAGAGGATGGTATTGGAGAGAAAAGTTGTCGTGGTCCATATGAGCTCTATCTTCCTGCATCTGCTGTAGGGGAAGAAACATCACCATCTTGGAAATAACTTGAAAGGCAACATCTGGTATCTGGCCAAAGAGATAGACTGTGTATGTTCCCTTTGTACTGTCCAACTATACTGACCTGCACCTCTAGGACAGGAAGTGCTAAAACAGGCAGGCTATAGTAGGTATAAGCAGTTGAGAAGCAGTTGTAGGTGAGTGAAGAAACACATCAAGGGAGTTTACCAAGGTTGAAAGGACGTACAGTAACAAGGTTTCAGACATTCCAGAATCCATCATGAGAAACCATGGATCACAGTATCTAAAGCCACAAAGAAGCACAAAGAGATATACTTGATAAACTAGTTCAGAGGTCAAGAATACAGGGGGCTTCAGAAGACAACCAGAGGACTTCATAGACCCTGAAAGTGGCTCATGTGCTGAGCTTTTTAAAGTGGCAGTTGTGAAGCTGCTTCTAAAGAAATATTTGTACTCCAGGGTTCTTGAGAACTACTACATAAATGTAACTGCTGTTTTTTTTTAGAAGGGAGAAGGAATCTTAAGAGTTGCAGTGGTGCACCTTCATGCACTTTTAGATGATACTAATTATCTAGATCCATTTCACTCTGAGTTTAGGCCTGGGTCCAGAATTGAATTGATCTTAGTCACCTCAATGAATTAGCTTTATCAGTAAAAAAAGGACTGCTGTTTCTTGATGTTTCCATAGCTTTTGATACCATTGATCCTTTTGGATTAGCTCAGTGCAGTGGCATTAGAGATACTTCAGCAAATCCATTCCTAACTATGGAATAGATTTGAGAAGCAAGTGCTGGGTAATTGTTTCTTGGTCCACTAACAGTTTAGCCCCAAACCAACCACTGTGAGGTACCTCAGGATGCTTTCTTATCCCCAGTGCTGTTTTGTATCTCTATGAAACCATTGGGGCATTCTTCAGGAAATGTGGAGCAAAGTGGCATCAGTGTACTGATCAACCCAAACTCAGTGAGCTACAGTGTCTTTTATTAGCTCAGTTGGCAGGCTAGTTTCAGTTGTTTTTGGGCAGAGAGAGCTTGGCTACATGGGTTTAAACTGGGCTATTGCAATATGTTTTATTGCACCCTAAACAAGTTGGAGCCAACTACTTGGGAACACTTTTTCCTTTACAGACTCATTTGATCTTTGAAATAATCTGAAAGAACTTTCCTGGTAGTGCCACATGCTGCTGATCATGGCTATGTGGTCATCCAGAACAGGCCCTTTTAGTGTGGTGGTACTCATTAAGGAAAATGCTTTTCTCATAGAAATTCAGTGTGTTTCAACTGTTGTTAGTTTCAGATTCATACTAAAATATACGCATTTTGTAAGCCCCCTTAACTTCTAATTCATTGACTATATAAACCAAGATAACAATCATGTGCCCCTCTGGATGTTGTTGGACTGCAATTTCCAATACTCTTCACCACTGGCCATGCTGTCTAGTCCTGCTGAGAGGTACAAGTCCAACAAAATCTGGAGGATCTGCATAATTTCTATCCCACTATAAACAGTGCATGTTAATATCTGCATTGTATGTTGGCATTTTGTATATTTTATGCTTTACTGATCTTTTGAAATGTTCAGATCTAAGTGATATATAAACATTTCTGAATAAATAAGTATCAAATGTATGTAGAAAGGAAGAAGAATCTGAACATGTGCCCCCAACAATAATATTTAGGCCACTTCAAATTATATAACCCACAACTTCATGAAAGTGCCTTCTATGAAATGACATAGAATAGCATCCAGCTCAGTTTCAGACCAAAACAATTTTGTAGATTTGAGGTGACTTAAAATTTACTATGCATTATACATTCCCAATTTCTTATGCATTTCTTCTGCCCTCATTGGCTTCACTTGGCAGGGGTGGATGCATGCTTGGTAGACTAAGTTGGAATGGGACTCCTTGTTAGAAGATTATGACATTGATGGTTAATAGCAGCAGTTGGGTTATTGATATACCAAAGGATCAATACCACATTAGCTTTAGACATATTAAGAGTGTTCTTGTAGTTACTGTGCTGTTAACAAAGTGGCACAAATAACCTTTCAAAATATTTGTGTATGTGAAAAGTTAATTTCCAGGAAGAGGTGGGCCTATTTGATTCCAGAGATGTGGCAGTATCACATTCTGTATGCTGTTGGACTGCTAGTTTTCAGGCATTTCCATTAACAAACGAGGATGAAAAAAATAGTATTTCTAGACATTTAGTTATCTTCCCAATGCTGGTCAGAATTTTCCTTCAGAAATAGTTTTTCCCCCAAGAATGTTAAAGTTCAGTCTTGTTTTAACTGAACTGTAATGGTGTTACAGCTATTAAAAGCCCAACTATAGCAGAGTTCAAAATATGATAGTGCTAGTTTCATATTGTTTAATAATGCTTTACTCTATCAACATACTAAATATGGTCATTTATCTTTTTCTTTTACAGTAATTTATGAATGATGCATGCAAGCTGCATGAAATTCCATTTTTTAAAAGTCCCATGCCCCTCTTTTTCACAGGAACTTCCTCAACAACAATCTTATACAAATACCTTACTCCAAAAAAACAAAACAAAAACCCCGACATTGCACTATTTTAGTAAAACATATTCACATGTATCAAAGAAAGTACAAAGAAGATAAAGTAACACTGTGTGCTTCTGGACTGCTGTTGCAGTTCACACAGTGACCAAATTTCCTGTTAACCTTATTGCTCTTTTCAGTGAACAGGTCTTAATCCTTTTTTCATTGATCAGCATTAATTAGAAGATGCTTTATTAAAGGTTCAGAAGAAGTCAAACATACTTATGGGGACATACATTTGCATTTGCTGTTCTTTAGCTTTTTCTGGTAATACAGTGCACTAAACCAAAATTTTTACATTTACATTTTTTTCTGTTCAGTACTTTTCATACTGGTTTTTCTGGTTTTATTTGTATTTGTAGGAAAAAGTAGTGTGTGTATGGCTGTCATTGCAGTCCATCCCTATTGAACAAGGACATACCTCTGTGTAAGCAAGCATACATTTTGCGCTATCATACACTAACAGTTTTACAATCAATGCGTATCTGAGAATCATTTGATTGTTTTTCTAGAAATAGTTGGATAGTTGATACCTATGAAGCTAGAACATGAATGTAAAAAGAGCAACAAGCTGTTATTGACCATGCTGAAACCATACATGAGGTAACAGTGGGAGAACAGAGGTTTGACCTTTGTCCTTAACTGTAAATAGGTCATCAGTCAGTACTAATAAAATTGTCGATATAAGTCTATAAAATGATGTAGAATTCAAAATGAATTAAATCAAACCAGATTGAAGTATGCTTGTCCCACCCACTCTTCTTTCAAGAAAATGTGTGTTCTGTGTTTCATGCAAATGCACCATTCAGAATGGTGGGTAGTATTAATGTCCTATACTTGAATATCCTTGAAACAGCATGAATTTTTTGCATGTGACTTCTCTGTTTACCAAAATTTAAAAAAAAAGGTAGTGTAGAGTTTTATTGTTTTCCAGTAATTTCAGATGATATTTGAATTACATTTGAATGGGGGGAAATGATAAAAGCATATTTTGCCTTGGATATATGGTTTTCTTTTAATGTTGAAGAGAAATACCAGCTGTTTGTAGATGAGTAAAGGCTATGACTTTTCAATGGGCTACTTATCTTTTGGAATAGAATCATTAGTCCCAGAGCTTCCTGTAGCCTGCAGTGGTTGTTACCAATAATTGGTGTTTCTCCCCATCCCCTAGCAGGCTATAATATTCACATTTTGCAGATAAATATTTTACTTTTGTGCTTTATTTTTTTTCTTCTGTTTAATAAGTCCTCTTATATTTTTGTTTATGGTATCTTACATGTTGTGTATTGCCGGTGCATTTGATTTAATTTAAATAATAGATTTATTATGACTAAACTGATTGACTAAGAATATATCATAAGTGCCAGTGTTTGTAGGTTTGTGATACACATTGGGAAACCAGTGCATAGCATGAGGCTAGTTACAACATTTAAGAGGGACCTGTCAATGTGCTTTATCATCTCAGAAATCAATGGATATTTAAGTGTGCACGGTACTTACTGTGATCTAAAGCTGTCATTCAGTGTAGGAACAGAGTTTACCATGATGGTATATTTCTCCAGCATATGAAAGTGGAAAGAGGTCTTTATTGTTAGTCTTTCTCTCTCTCTCTCTCTCTGTATGCATGTTAAGAAGGGATTGGTGCTCTGGATTATGGGCTGATAGAATATTCCTAACAGTGAAACTTAGTGCATTTAGAGGCAGGGTGTGGGTACCATTTGTGGAGAATACTCAACAATACATTGTGTCCACTGACCATTCTTAAAGGTAATATGACCTTTTGTATGAATGTATTCTTGTTTTTTTGTAATATAAAATAAATAGAGGCTAGAAAGTGCATGGTCTTTGGTCTTTCTGTTTTCCGTCAGCACTTGACACAATGTCCAGAGTCATTATGTGGTTTAAGGTATAAGATTCAAGGATGAGAAAACTGTACATTCATTTAAGCTGTAGTCCAGAGTCTTTCACATCCATTGGACTTGGAATTAAATGATTCCTGTTTGCTGATTTCAGAACAGGGGAAAAAACCTTTCAGATAGCTGGTTTGGAATAAGATAATATTTTGTATTACAAGATTATACAAAATATACTATACCAAACAAAATATTTTAAAAAATAGTAATACTGTACCAAACATAGTATGCCTTTGTTTAGTGTAGACACCAAGATAGCAGATTTAATGTAATGAAAAATGCTATAAGGTGTATTAACCTTTAGGAACTGAGAGGAATCAAGTAGTCTTTACTCTTTTCACTACTGATATCCGGGCTAAGTTAGCAAACACTTTCCTCCACACTTCTGTTTTCCTGGGAGATCTCCTGTCTCTGTACTGATGAGGTATGATCCTGCTCAGTCTGTGAGATCAGAAATGATCAAAGCCAATGCAATATGCCTCTAGACCATGCACTGAAATAAAGTCCCAACAACTCACAATGCAATCATGATTCATTATACTTTCCTTTAGGGGAGTGCTTCATAGGGAATGGCTTAACCGGAAGGAAGAAGTATCAAACTGTTGTTTTTTTTTATTGGGGGGGCGGAGAGAGCAAGAAGAAATAACCTTGAGAGGAAAATACATCACACTTTTCTGCACAACAAAGTAGCGTGGTTCACACAATTGCATATTCTGAATAAAGTATATTATCACAATTAATTCACCAGTTTTCATGAAACTCTAATTGACTGATTGAACTGTCTATTGCAGATCTTTTTATTGAGAACTTATGGTTGTTTATGATATGGTAGTACATAATTATGCTACTACATAACATTTCATATTTTCCAGAATTTTTCTTACCCAAAATAATATAAGTGTATATCAACCTCCTGATTAAGATGAATTCAGTGATTTATTTCTCTAAAGGCATTCTTTTATTAGTAGACATTTTATCTGATTTTAACAACAAAATAAATTGTAAAGTGAATATTATTTCTCTTCACAATGTATATCAGTTGACTTAAATATTGAAAATAGGAGACCATAACTGTTTATAAATAAAGGTTTTTTTGGGCTGAAACTGAATGTAAGAGTTGAAAAAGATATATTTATAAAGATAATGTATTGCATTAACGTGTAAACACCTTACTTCTTCCATCTTTACTTCTTTCATCCTTTGTACATGCAAGGCAGTATGCTAAAGAGTTAGAGCCTTACAGTCAGGCTATATATGTAAATCCAAACCAAGTAGATCAGGGCAACTCTATGGATGCAAAGCAGGTCATGTGATAAATATACACCTTTGCTTCCAACATATCACCTATGCTCCCTGTCTCTACCATCTTCTACCTATAGTGGTCTCCTCAGTCTGCATAATGTAGGACCAACCATTAATAGTACAAAGTAATTTTGTCAGAACTCACCAAAGCTGATCTCTTACAACTGTTTTCAAGGTTATACTCTGATTCAGAAAGTATAAACTAAACCTTACTAAGAATAGGTCTGAATGGTAGCAGGGTATGTTTCTCTCCACATTGAGTAAAAGGAGAGGTCTTGTACTATAGGCAATAAGAAAAGTTGCTAGAAATATTTGTGAGCCCAAAGCTCTTTTTTTATCCAGAGGAGCGAGTACCATGGTTGGTACATTACTTTACAAAGTAGCAGTGTAATCTTTAATATAATATTAACACAAGAAAATTATCACTTTTTTGTAAGCCGGATTTTCTGACTCATTTTCTTTACAAGTTAGCATTTCTTCAGTCCTGTTTAGAATTTTTTTCTCTAAGTATTCACATTTTCTCAAACTGTTGAAACTAAAAACATTTTAAACTCCCTTTCTCTTTTCATCATGTAGATGGACTGGTGAATTGACTCTCCTGTGAAAATGTACATGAAAGATCAAAAAACTTGGTACTTCTTTAAAAATGAGTATGGTTAGTAATCATAGGACAATTTTTAAATAGTGGTCTTTCATTTTATTTTCATCTTCTACGTAAATAGACTGAGCAATAAAATATCCAGACATCATGAATTTCATTTGTGTCTAGCTGTGACTAGTGCAGAGAGGGATTAGATATGGATCTGTATTATGCCCTCTTGTACTCCACTGTGAAATCTCAGAAGGCAGCTGAAGGGGTCTAATCTTCAGACAAACAACCTGATCTTTTTCCTAACGATAGGATTAATAACCTGTAGGTAAAGCAATAATATTTGTAAACACACTTCTGACTTTCCCTAGGGCTGTAGTTTTGAATGTAGTTCCCTTCTATATGCAAAAGGACCTGACAGGACTGTGACAAGAATTCTCACACCTGCCTCCTTGCTGTGCCCTCAAAGTGATGATGAGGCAACATGCATGCTATTGCATCACTTACTTGGTTTGAAGTGAAAAGGGAAAGAGATACCTTGCAATGAGAAAGGCTATGCGGCAAAATTAAACCTGCAGGCAGGCAGATTTTGATCAGATGAAAACAGCCAAAAATACAAAAATAGCTACATTGCCATAAGAATATGTTACTGCTACAGACAAAAGAAAGAAAGAACAGACTACAAATTAATCTCAGAAAGGGTAAATGGGTAAACAATTTAGTCGTTCAAGTGGCATGTATGTTCGTTAATACCAGAAATTGTATTTGAAAAGTACATGCTGTACACATATTGTCCCAAAGCAGATGATGCTGTTTTTATTGGGACCATCTCAGCTTCACTTTAAACCAGTTGTTAAAGCAATCTCACAGCATTTTCACTTATTTGAGATGCTTATTATTGGAAGGCAAGGGCTGTGAACCATATATTTGTATTGCAGTACACGTGGAGTTTGCAAACCTTCACATATGCTTTTCAATTCCTAATTTTGCACATTGATTAAAGGGGAAAATATCATATATTATGAGAATAGACAAGTAAGCATTTTGTACTGTACTCCTTTTAAGGCATATACTAAAAATAATAGTTAGTGATATATAAAATGCCAAACATATGGAAGAATTATTTTTACTGTCCTTGTTAATACTGTACACCATGACCTGAACACAGACTATCCCCTCCTTTATTCCATTTTTACTTTACTGTCTGGCCAAATTAAAAGTGTTGGAGGCCTTGAAAAGTTTTATAGTTTTTTGTGATCTTTGAGTTGGGTCTAGTAAAACTATGAACCTGATGGAGATTTTGGAATTTTCCAGTAATGGAGGTCAACAGGAAATAAATTCCCAATTGAAATATTCATCTCATCTGTTTAGATAAATCAGTCAAATGGTACAGCTTTTCTAGTACCATGCCATTTGCTGCTAAGCATTAATTTCTGTGAAGGAAGGAAATACAGGGCAGAGGGAAAATGGGTTCTGTTTCAATGGGAAAGTCATAGGGATCTCAAGTGGCTGTGTTCAAGTTGGGCACTGGCATGGACTTCTGGGTCGCTTGGTTGGCAGCTTCAAATACATAACTGTAGGGTACTGTGGGCAGGCAAAAGAGTACATGGGCCTTTCTCTCTTGTCTCTCCCCCCACACACACACACCATTGCTTCTTTAGTGTTCTCTCAGTTTCTGGCATGGCAGTGATGCTTTCTGTTATGACTCATAAGTCTGGAATCTACATACTATCTTTAAATACATAGCATGACACTCTGTAATTATTTTTGCCTACACTTGAATAAGCATGGAGGGTCTGGTCTAGATTAGGGTCAGTGTGGGTGGAACAGACCAAACATTTCCTTATATGTGTTTTTCCTTTAAAGGCATGTGGAGTTTGAAAAAAGTTCTTGGATTATGGACAGTAGCAAAACATGAATTAATATTTTGGCATCCCTGGAAGGGGTTGTTGTTTTGAATGTAAAAATGTACTGAGAGAATTTAAGAGTGAGAAAATTGCTAGAAAGGTCAGAGCTGTTTAAAGGTAGTAGAGGTTTTGTTAAAACACATCTAAAGATCTTTAGGGCTTTATTTCTGCTGTTTTCTCCAAGAGAATCCCCACACAACCATTTGTAAATACACTTGGACTTTTTTTGAGGGGGGATATAAAATCTGTAGTTTCATTTTGCTCTGAAATAATGGTTTTGCTGTTTCCTATTTATGTGTCACCATAACGTTGCTCTTGTCATTTCTAAAAAGCATGGCATATGCTATAAAATCTTCTTTAGGAAGCTTTGTGTTGATTTGCATTTGCAAATCTGCTTTTCAAACAGATAACCCTCCCCCCAGCGCTATTAAGTGGTAAGTTTTGCTAGAAATCTGATTTGATAGTCAGAGATGCCTTTTAAAAAAAAGTCACTAGGATGAAGTAAAGTGAAAAATGCTGTAATTTGTACAACTGAGTGCTTCACTTACAGCAAAGAGCTGTGATTTCTAGTCTGTTCAACCAGAAATTTTTTAAGACAAGGATAATAGCTTTGAGAGCAAAGTACACAAAACCTGACCCACTAGCCTCCTTTTAGGTTTTATCCCCTGGTTCATTTTCCAAGAAAAGACTTCCATTTTCCTCTCAGATGAAATACCATAATTCCTATTGAGCCTAGCAGCTTGCAAATGCAGCAATGCTTCCTGGCTGCTTCCTCCCTATTCCTCCCTGCCACCCCACATACAGAATCTGAATAGAGGCATGTCTGTTGTTGTTGGATGCATTGGACCCTTTGATCATCTGACATGCCAGAAAAAATTACAGAAGAGACAGATAAATGGCATTTTCTGCCTTTCCCCAGCAATTGCCACATAGTTGTCAAGTTGCTGTGAAGCCTTTGTGCTTCAGGAGTGGGTGAAATATGGGAACATACATGCATAACTCTTTTCAGGCTTGATAATTTTGTAATACAATTCATCCAGACAGTGAATATGCTTCTATATAATTCCTAAAAAGCCAAAGCAATAATTGTGCTTAGTTACAAATGATTATGCTTTTTGGAGGAGAGGGCATCCTTTCCCTGCAAAATCTAGACTTCAGTATAGGAATGTATTTGAAATCCCAGAAAACTGATATGATTGTGAAAGTTCCTTATGGCTACACCTTCACCTAATTATGTAATTAGTCTTAAACTGAGCCATGTGCACCAGTATTTCCTCTGCTGTCTATTGAATTTACTTTGACTGAGACCATAGTGGAGACTAAGGTATTATTATGGTATTTTGTGCGTGTCTAGAATGTGGGTAGGAATTATGCATATCTCCAGTTGTTACAATGCTTTTTGTAGCATTCCTCATTGTTGGCTGTGCTGGCTGTTGCTGCTGGCACTTGCAGTCCAACAACATATGGAGAGCTACATGATTTTTGCCGGTTTTGACACAGTGTATTCTGGGCTCCCCAAATGAGGAGCTTGGATGCTATAGTTCAAGTCATTAGTTATCAGCAATAATCTTAATGACTGGGACTTTATATGGAGTGAACTTCTATATTAACTATGTTCATCTTGCAACAAAAACAAAAAAGAATCTTGTGGCATTTTAACGACTTAACACATTTAATAAGGCGTATGTTTCCACTTTCTCAGAGGCATGAGGTGTTAGCCTTAGCTGACTGGAGAGAAAGAAACAGAGAAAGAGAGGGAGAGAGAGAGAAGTGTTATAATAAATCCAAATAAATGATGGAATCGAATGACCATGAAGATAAAATTAAAGCTAAGATACGTACAATAAACATGGGAAACCATTTACTGTAGCAGTAATAAAAAAATAATAGCCTAATTTCACTCAGTGCCCAGGACTTCTGGGAAAAAGATGGAGAGTTGAAGCTTTCCCTTTGTGGAGCTCCACAAGGAAAGAAGTGATGGCAGCTTTCTTTTCAAACAAATGAAAGCAAGCTCCAGTTGGCAGTTATCTTCCAGGATCAAGGAAAGATCAGAGAGATTGCCCAGGAAGGCCCCTTAACCTAGCGGTTTCTGTGGAGACTGCAAGAAGCAGCATACCTGTCAGTGGCGTGGGGATTTTATCATGCCCTACCATTGTCTGGTCACCTGGTGGGCTGTAAAGAAGCACTTTATGGACACTGGGCCCCAAAACTTCTCTTACTTTACTCAGCTTCTAGTTTTCAGATTTTGCTTATTGACATCTGGAAATAATGGAATCTTGGACCTAGCCGTGACACTTTTCTCTTGGTAAATTTCCTTATTTTTGAGATGAGGACAATAAGTTTAACTAGAATTGGAAATAACATAGTCTGTAACAAACAAAAAGGTTATATTTAAAGATTTATTCATTTTTTTAGTTTTTGGATTTAATTAATTTGGACTCACTAATTTTGAATTACAAGATGGAGACATCCTGAGAAACTGTATTTGTTTTGCTAAGAAGAAGCATTAGATTGGACAAACTTTAAAAAATGATAATGTAGGTTACTGTTTGTCAGGTATTAGAATGGGAGCTGTGGAAAATGTCTGTGTTTCAGAAAATAAGGGGATACTCCTCTATGCACAACTGAGTCCGCTTTCTATCAAGTTGTGCTTGGTGAAGTGAGAGAAATAAGAGGAATGTTAAATTCCATATCATATTCATTTAGTGATGAGAATGGGGCAGTGAAAGACAGATGTTTTGAACAGTCTCATGAGCATAAAGAAGAGATGATTTTTATGACTGAGTGTGCTGGAAATTTGAAAAACTTAAGAATGCTGAAGTGGTGAGGAAAGAGATCAGGGATGAGAATGGGGGGAAATTGTCAACCCATCTGGGAAGAAGCTGAGATCAAGAGGAGATAATGCTGTGGAAAAACCGTATCTAAAGTATGTATTGTTAAATGTGAGGCATTTCCTTTCCTTTTGTGCCAATTTTTAGAAGAAAAAAAAGTCATGTTAAGATTAAGGTATAATTTATCTTAAAATGTTTAATTAAATGGTCCTGATATAGGATTGTTTCTCCTTTTCACTTGAGTTCCAAAGATGATTAAGAAGTATATTTTATTGTTAGACTTAAAAAGGTAAAGGAATTTCTGATTTAACGAAGTTTTATGTAGGGTTATAAAGGTATCAGAGTAATGGTATCAGAATAATGGATAATGGATGCATTATATTGTTAATTTTAGTGTTTAAATATTAAATCTTAGCATTACTTGAGTTTTAGAATATGGAGGATTGTTTTTGTTCAAATAGAAGTAATTATTGTCATCAATTACTATTAATGGATAGCTATTCACAAGCTAACTTTTATCAACTTGCTTTAATTATTTAGTATTGTAAGTTTTATTTCATTAACAAAATCGATAGATTATAGAAAAATCGTACTTTTATTCTTTTTAAAATAGAGGAGGCTTAATTAAGATTTGGGTATCGCAGCTGTGGAAAAAGATTGGTAGTCCCTTCACTGTTTTTTGCTATTCTTGTTATTATTTCTTCCTGTCCTTCCCTCTGCTTTTCCTTATTGTTAATATTCTCTCTTTCACTTTCTGTATGGTAGGCTGTACCTACTAGGCTGTATGGTATAATCTATATTGTTATTGTAATTTTTAAATTATAGATTGTTTTCTTTATTTTATTCTGTATTATCAAATTCGAATCAAAAAATTGAAAAAAATAGTTTCAGTCTATAGAGGGATAAGAAGATAATGTTCTTATTAATGAACAAGTTCATAGAACTGAGCTTTACTATTAGGTCCAATTCACTTATTTCATACTCTCTTTTAAATTCTTCCGTAGGAGAATGGCAACTCAAAAATTCCCACTAATAGATGAGTTCAAATATGAAATTACCCCATAGCTACTATCAGAGGATGATGCAGGTCACATTTGCCTCAAAGTTGACTGTGTTATGGTTAAGTCTTGCAAAGAAGTCTAATCAAAGTAGAATTTATCTGTTTGTCTGCCTGATAGACAGTTATGCACAAAGTCCCATCAGCAATACCCCACAGAAGAGAGAGATCATCATCATCATCATCATCACCACGCATCATCATCATCACAGATATAGATATATACAGACTTACAAACTATATACCATATGAATAATTCTTAGAATTTTTTAGGAAACAAATGCAGACCAACAGTTATGGTCCTTTGGAAATTCTTTGTCATGTTCACTGCTCCTTCGGTAGCCAGTTTCTTTGCTGCTGTTCTTCTGTAGTGCCCTATAGACTCTGTCTTTCATCTCCAATTTCCCTTGTTCCTAGGTTGTTCTTTTCTCAATATTTTGTGTGTCTTCCTGTCCAGTTGCTCTGTTTTGTCTTTCACTCTATGTGTGCCCTCTCCACTTCTGAATATCCCTCTGTCATGATTCTTTCTTCTCTTTCTCTCTCTCTCTCTGCCCCCCTCACTTTTTCTTGTCCATGTGCCACCTCCCCACCTCCATTTTCTGTATGAGCTGGCATTCTTTTCCTTCATATGCCTCTGCACAATGAAAGTGTGCCATAGGCGGCTTCCCCTTCTTTGTACTTCCCACTGAAGCAAAAGCACTAGTGATGATGGTAAAAAAACATGAGGTGGGTATAGCATAAAAGAACCTGGTTATTTGGTTATTTGCTAGTTATTTGTCTGGATCACATGACTTCCTATCTTTCATTCCTCCTCCTAAAATTTTTATCATGTCACATTTTTAATCATGGTTCAGAGTTGCATATACACTGATAACAATGGTTAGTGCTAACTGGGTTTTCTTGCAAACACTGTTTTTAAATTTCTTCACAGAATGGTTTCAAATGCTGGTCTTTGAAGAATCTGTGGTTAGCATTAGTATTAACAATGTTTGATGTAATTGCATGTGCAAATATGGCAGGAGTAGGAAACCCAAGAGTGAAGTCACTCTGGGGAAGACAAAGAAAGGGAGAAGAAATATTGTGTCCTGATGGATGGCAACCCTATAAAGGGGTTTCCAGGACAGCCTGTTATTAACAGCCCTACAAACTAGTGCTGTGGCTCTTTTGATTGATTCAACCTGTATGTAATGTGATCTTTCCCTTTTAAGATTGCAGTACATTTAACTTTACTGAGTTTTATCTGACTAAAGTTTCTGTTTGTTCATTGCTATGCATGTTGCTGCTTTAATCTTTCTAGATCTAAGATTACAATATCTTCCCATACCTGTCTTGAAAGCTACATTGCATTATAGCCAAATAGATAATGTGAACAGATGATCCTATGGCTGTTTACCATACCAGTGCTGTGGAGAACTGTACTATCATCTTCCAGTCTCTTAAAGACAGTGAGCATCTCCTAGTAGCTTTTTCTATATAATGAGATGTTTCTTTTCATCCATCTCTGCACAATGGGTCAAATATACCGATCATTTTTCAACCCTCTAAGAAAGCATAGCTGAAAGAAAACTGCCTTTTCTTTTCATTCAAATTGTAAAAAAAAGGGCATTTCTACTTAGATCTAAGGGAAGGAACACAACTTTGAAGGACTGTGTTGATGAATATATGAGATGTAATCTGGAAGATTATGTTTTGCAATCTGAAATAATATATTTTGTGAAAACTGGATAGAATGAATGACTCATTTGAAATACGGTGCAGAAATATTGTAAGACTGCCTAAAGGACAAAATGTGTTGGAGAGCAAATCAGGCCTGAACTCTTCATAGAAGGCAAAATGACTAAACTGAGGCTATCATACTTTGGACATAATGTGAGGTGACATGAGTCACTGGACAAGATGATAGTGCTCTGAAAGTTGAAGACAGCAGGAAAAAAAGGAAGAGTGCTTTACAGATGGATTGACTCAATCATGGAAGCTAAGGTACTCGGGTTTCAAAACTGAATATTTTATTTTATTTTTACAATTTCCAGCTTTCCTTGATTCATGCCAGTCACATTCCATGTTTCTACTACATACATTGTGCAGCTTCAGACTTTGTCCAAGGTACCTTTTCAAGGTAACAAGTGAGCATGTCAACTTGCTTAATATCAATTACTAAAAACAATAAAATGTTCACCTAAAATTCAGTATGAAAGCTTCAGCTTAGTTCAGGACTTTGTGCTTACTTTCTTCATGTAAGTATTACTTCATTTGTATAATATCTCTGTGACCTGTATTCTTGTTTTGATAAAGAGTGCAGCTGATTCCAATTCAATTAAAAATAACTATCCTCCAAACATTGAAACATTTCCATTTTCCATTAGAATGGAAGAACACTCTGCATAGACTCTTGGCAAGCAGCCACCATATCAATATATTTCATTCAGTGTAGAATTGCTAACTCTTTATTTTCCATGAAAAGCTAGTATTGTAGGAATTCTTTTCTTTGTCAGCACTATGACACAGTTGATACTGTATTCAACTTTGAGATTTGCTTCTGGACAACTCTCCTGGTTCCTTGTTTTGTTAGATGCTTACTTAATGTTATCTGCAGATAGCTTTCGTTTTGACAGTGATAATAATTAAAGCAGAGAAAAAGAAGAGAAACCTAGCACTTTCCCAATCTGCTATTTCTTTATTCCAAAGCATTGCACATACATAAGTTTACCCCTCGACAGAAGAGTAACGTTTCCACTTGGAAAAATCTAACTAGGTTGGCCACTGTGGAGGAGCACCAGAGTTTGTTTGAATCCAAGAAGCGGGGGAAAAATACTTGTCTCCTTATGTAGTTTCTCTGCTGCAATTCTTTTCTCATTAAGTAGCAATTTTTGTTTTGTTTTGTCTTAAAACTGTAGCTTTCATATGTGTGTTTCAGTGTTGTGAGTGCTTTGGAATAGATGACCCAATTATAAATGAAAGATCCCAAGAATGTACCCACCATTCATTTCAACCTGTTCAGCCTTCAGAGCTAGAAGACTGCAGATAGGCCTTCCAGTTAACAGCCCGGAACCCTAGTATGTATCTTTCTGTGAAGTAAGTAGTGAAGATAGCTGAGGACTTTTTTTTTTCAGCTATCCAATTTACTTCAGAAACATCTCCCATCTCCCTTGACCCTGTTAGTTACCAGTGCCTGAGTTTGTGAAAGTAATAACTGTGAAAGAACAGTTACATTACAGAGGATTTTTGAAGTGTACAAAAATGTCTTCATTAATTTAAAGCTCTTTGTTCTTACATTTTATTGTACATTTATAAATGGTTTTCATTAGGTAGGGAGTCAAAAAGGCTGACTTGACAAAACAAAATGCTAGAAATATTGAGGCTCTAAACCTATACACATTTACTTAGAAGTGAACTCCACTGTTTTTTACCTCTGATCAGCAGATTGTACTGTGTGTTTAATGTAAAAGCAGACATTATTGTAAATTTGTTAGTTAACATTTTTGAAAATATCCAATACTATGAGGGAGAGCCAGGGTGGTGTAGTGGTTTGAGTATTGGACTGTGACTCTAGAGACCAGGGTTTGAATCCCTGTCTGTCCATGGAAACCCACTGGGTGACTTTGGATAAGTCACACTCTCTCAACCTAAGAAGAAGGCAAAAGGCAAGCCTCCTCTGAACAAATCAGGCCAAGATAACCCTTTCATAGGTTCACATTAGCATCACTACAAGTCAGAAATGACTTGAAGGCGCACAACAACAGCAGCAGCAGTAACAACAGCAGCAGCAGCAGTAACAACAACAATAGCAGTGTGAGGATTATGAAGAACTGTAATGCATTGTGTAGCTATTCCATCATTTTTCCCTTTGCCATACTCAGTCTATTAAGAAAAACAAATAGAAAACATGGGAGGCTGAAATCTGAAGACATTCTCACCTCTGAGCTAGGCAGTGCAAGCCTCATCTGGAAGCATTCATAGCATTAAAAAAAAAAAAAAAGCAGTTATTTACCAAAATTCCCTTTGAAGCAACCACTAATACTATCTTCCTTTTAGTAGTCTTTTAAGTAAGAAAAATGAATAGTTCAGAAGAAGTTGAGATTGTCATGTCAGAGGAAAGAGAATGTGTGTTTTCTTTTTCCTATCATATCTGAAAAAAATGGCTTAAATGTTACTATCTAAACAGTACACAAATGATAAATAATAGCCATCTCAGCTTCAGTATTTGAATTCATAACATGTGTGTGTGTTTAAGAGAGAGAGAGAAGGAGAGAGACGGTGGGGAATGTGAAGTATAGAGCAGTGCTGTGTCAAAATGTACACACAGATCTTTCCCCACCAAGGCTCATTAAATCAGAATTCTAGAGAAAGCTCTATCTTTTAAAGGGAGAACAGGTATTATCCTGATGAGTTGGGGGCAGCCCTCCAATTGGCAGACCTTTTGGGTGATAAATGTCCTAAGGCCCCAAGGCTGACGACACATTTTTCATCATTAATCGAGCCCATTGTGGACTGGTCCACTCACATTGATTCCAACTAGGGGGCATCATCTGCTGTTAAAAGGGTGATGACTCGCTAAAAATGAAGGGCTGGAACTAATCAAGTATAGTTAGAACCTTTGCTGGCAGCTTGCTTAGATAGCTGTAGGGTACTAATAGGAAAGCAACAGCCATTTCGTCAAGCACTTTTCAGCTTTCTATGGGAATGCGGTAGGGTCCTTTGGAAAAGGCATGTGTGATCATAGCTATTATTGAATAGAACACTGGTGTGAGAAACCATTTTGTCTTTTGTGGATTTTGTTCCTTCGCTTTTGTAATATTAAAAATGCAAAATAAAATAGTGGGACTCTTAAACACAGTGTAAAGCCCAGCCTGTCAAACCAGGTTCAAACAAAACAATTCATTTATAAAGAATTCCTGTTGCAGAATTTTTGTCACACTGTCAGATCTGCCTGTCCTTTTCTTGGGCTTTCAGTATAGCCTCTTATTTAACTCAGGACTTGTTTCTCTTGTGTACAAATAACAACAGTACCTGACTTTATATGTCTTTGATGGTTCTTCTTAATTTATACTGGCTTTGAAGTTAAAAAAAAGGAGAAGAAGAGAAGGTCTCATTCAGTTTGAACTTCAAATAAAGTTGTAGATTCAGTATTATTGAATTCACCTCTCCTGGAAATTACTGAAATGGAGAGGATTTTTGTTTAGTTGTTTTTCTTGTCTCTACAGTATATAGCATGGCCCTAAAGTATCACATCACCCACAATTTATCCTCAGGAAACTATCATAGTTGCAGGATTTTCATTTTCAAGATCTGAAACAGTTCATGTTGCTGGAGGGACTTCTTTCTTATAAACAACTTTGTTCCTCTAGGGCTTTCCTCCTGAAAGTTCATATTCAGGGAGCAGTGCAGCTTTAATTAGTAGTGTATGCAGCCATCAGCTGTGATTTAAGGCACTATCTAAAGTAATGATAGCTAGCACTTGGCTAAGATTTTATTTTGAGATGCACCAGTAAGATTCCACAATGATTTCTGAGCATCTAGCAACCCCATTTTAAAAGCTGCCCTGACAATCTAGTCCAGGCAGAATGATTTTCTGTACCACTATAGCATACCAGCTTCAAAAACACACCAATATTACAGACAGATATTCAGATGTTCAAAATTTGTCTCTTACTCCTCCTTCACTAGTCAGTTTGAGATTTAAACATATCAGTAAACACAGCCTTAAGTATAAAAGGCTTTCTGATGAATCAGTGAATATTCTCATACTTAACCTTATTTGAGGTTTAATTTTATAAATGGTAAAATGTTCATTCAGGAAACCTAAAATTGTGCCTGAGATTTACCTGTTAAGTCTTACTAAAAATTATTATGAATATTACGTGATATTTTAAATTTCCTTGCAGTGTGAGGCTATACAGTAAGCCACTACTAAAAATGGTGCCAGTTGCCTGCTTCTGGCTTATGAAAGAGCCCTGCCACCTCAAAGGCAAAAATGGGCAGCCAGCATCCTCCCTACTATGGATTCAGATGTATAGTGGGTCAACTGTATTGTTGTCATGCCCTGCCTTGGAGACCCTGATAATGAGGAGGAGGATTCTGAATCTGAGGCTGAAATTTCCCCAGAAGTTTGCTCAGTGGAAGATAACAAACAACAGCAGATGCCTGAACAGAGGGGACAAATATCAGATGAGGCAACACAGACTTTTACCATGCAGGAGAGATGACACTGGAAAGAGGAGATCTGCTGCTCAGTTTATTTAAATAACAAATGAGCCTTAATGAGGGACCACCTGTGGCAATAGCATTAGTGGATAATAGGCAATCAGCTGGCCCATCCCTTTCAGAGTCGATAACTGATCTCCCTCGTTGTTGAAGCCCTGTGCCATGTTCTCTGGACTCCTGACTATCTTGGACCTCTGCTTGTTTGATGATAACAAGATTTGCCTTGTAGATTTGTTTGTTTTGGAATTTTAACTTCGTTTGCACTACTCCCGCTCTTGCCCTTGCGGGTAAGCTCTGCTCTGCTGCTTGGTAATTGCCTGTCTGGTCTGCCTGGGACATGACAACTGTGTGCAATAATTAAAAATGATTTTTGTTGTTTTAGCCATGCATTGGTTCTAAGAAATGTATTTTTAAATATATGAACTAGATTCTTTTTTGTGACATTTGCAGATATAACATTCCTCTACATCTGTATATATACTTTTTAGATTGTTGCATATTTAGTACTTCCTTGTACAAAGATCTTCCTATTGCACTTCCTTATGCAATGACATTTTTTCCATGCTGGAGTGGGTACCCCCACAACAGATTAGTTTATGGGGATAGACAGGTAGTGGCCAATTGTGGTTCTGAGGCCAGGACTGCAGATAAAAATAATAATATCCCCAGATCTGGAGCATACTCCCCAGCTCCTGCTGGAGAACCACAGGCATAACATTTCCCCCTTTCTCCCAAGTACAAAACCATAGCTGGATGTTGCCTGCACCCTTCCTCACAGAGGTGCTTTCTGGCACAGAGGACCACAGATTAACCACAGAGGTGCTCTCTGGCATGGACAAAGGCAGTTGTTCTAAGATAAAAAGAGAAAGGAGTCAGAAATAAGCAGTTAAGTTATTTTCACCAGTTGATATAAGATTTCAGCTATGGTCACCTGATACGTATGTCAAGCCTACATTCACATCCTGTATACCCATTCTCTCTTCTCATTTTCTTTCTTTCTTTTCTTCTAGGTGGTTTTGTTTTTAATATAGAACTACAGAATTCACAATAATCTGATTAAATGTTTGAATGAAGAGCTTGAATAAACCATGTATGACATTTAAAAAGGAAAGAGGAGATCAGCCTTGTTTTTTCTAATAGTCTAGAAATATAGTTGTATTGCAAAGAGTTGTGAACTCTTCTGAAAAATATTGTGCAATCATCTAATAAAGACTTCAAAGTCTGTGTGTGTTTTTAAAATGTATTATTTCAAACATTTAATGATATAATGTTGGGGAATTATAAATCTCTAATCTATTGTACAAATTTAATAAATCAGCTACAGAAAATTTATTCTAAATATATGCAAATATATTAAATATTACATATTTAGAGCTCAGAATAATATTTTACACCACTCCAAAACACACAACCCAAAGAGTACAGAAGTCAGCCGACTATGAAATTACTGATCATCTGGATTTTTCCCCTTAGTTTTGACTGTGTACAGTGAACTAGAATCGGCATATTTTCTGCAGTCTACAGCACTTCTACTTCACAGTGTTTTATACCAATTTGCTTCAGTTGATTACATGTCTATCTTACTAGAGCATTTCTTTGAGCATGCTAGATCACCTAATAGATCTCAGCCAGAATTTGAAGGAAGATAATATAGTAAAAAGATACTGTTTTAAATAATATGCAGCAAGCATACTGTTTGCTTGAACCAAAATAATAAATAATATCAGGAGAATATAACATGAATATGTTTGTAGGTTACTATTATAAGAATACTATGAACACATCTACTATTGGTGCTGAAGAGGTAATTACTTCTCCATGTATTACTGATAGTATATATCTACCATCTGCTATATCAGCAAATATTGTGCTACAAGGTTTTTAATTATATTTCCTGTGTTGTAATAATTATGGAAGGCAACTGTAGTTTTTAGTTAAATGTATTCCTAAGATAAATGAATTTGGTATGCATACGTAGACGAGACCTCTTTTCCCTGTGCCTTGTCCAACATCTGGCTGAATAATGTAGCATACACCTGTGTTATGTTCCCTTTTCTGGAATCATAATGCTATTGCAATGTCTTGCGGAATGCTGAAAACGCTAAGTACCATAACAATTTATAAGTGAATTACGAGTATATGTGTGAACTAAATACTGAAATAAAAGGGAAAGATTGGATAAGGATGCAAAAGCTAGAAGTTATTAATAAAGAAAAAAAAGGAACTAAGGAATAGTTGACATTGAGTTTAGTTGTTAGCTCTGTTTTGTAGCTTGAAGCTCTGAGAAAATACACATACATACTCTCTTGTCTTCTAAGCTGTGTTCTCTTTCCTCTTGATCAACTGTACAGTTAAACTTGTTTTAGAATTCATGACATTTAAAGGACTGAGGCACATCCCCACCCACATTCAGTTAACCCTAATTTCTGAGAAGATATTATTTAAATTCTGCCTGGGATGCTTTTGTAATGTATTTTTTGCTCTTTTGGCACCTTTAAGGGACATTCAACTTTAAGTACAAATAGATGCTAAAACAGAAGATGTGTTATGCATTTTCTTCATTTAAATTAGAAGATAACATTGGTATACATTTCATATTCAGATGGACACTTTACAAAATAATATCCGTACATGATCTTGACCTCTTAAGCATTCTATCCCAAGACCCTATTATTCTTGACCTAATTAATATTAATAGGCTGAAACTCTTTCGGAAATAGGTTTAAATGGGTAATCAATCTTATGTTTGTGAATAGTTCAACACTTGAAATATACTTTCTTTCTCTCTGCAAATGTTACCTAGTTTAGCTTTTTTTTAAAAAAAAATCAATGTATTGAAAATGCTGTTGTCCTCTGAGAATCTGTTCAGATATGTTTATTGGATGTGATCCTGGGATATTGTGAAACTTTCATGCAGTCCTTGCTGTCCCCACCAAGGAGAAAGGACAACAGCTTTAATTGTGATCTGGATGCTTACATGATAAATAGCTTGGATGAAAGGGGGCAGTTTGGCACAACATAGCAGATTATACTGTATTTTTTTTTTGTCCTGGCCTGCATTTTATTAGTTTTAAAGCTCTTTGTATTAATTTCTCTCCACTTCATATGCTCTTATTAACCCTTTCCACTAAGCCTTTGATAATTAAAATTATACAAATGTTAAATTGTTTCATGTTTTAATTGTCTGTAGGCCATTTAGGAACTCCTAAATAGGATGTAATCAAGATTTTCATCCCTTTTTTATCCCTGTCATCTTATAGAAACATACCTCTGTAAAACAGAAATACCACTTAGCTGTTGTGGTTTTGTTTATTGTCTCACTCTGTTCTCCCTCTCTCTCTCTCTCTCTCTCTCTCTCTCACACACACACACACACACACACAAATATACATATATATATGTATGTGTGTGTATGTATTATATATATATATATATAAAAGTAATTTTTCTAATATATATATATATATATTGCATATTACATATATATTACATACAAAATATATAAATATATATGTATTACATATATTACATATATATTACATATATATTACACACACATATATATATATATATATATATATATATAAATTATTTTCAAGGAAGCTTGTCAAGAATATCCATTTCATACTTGCCTTCTTTATGGAAAAAATATGAAGTGGTCAGAACAGATACAAAGTAGATGTAAGGCAATATACTTAGTCTCACCTCCAAGGTCATGTTGCTCCATCTGCTCCATCATGGCCAGTTCCACACTATTCTGTCATAGTGCTATTATTCCACTTTCAAGATCCTCTGGAATTCTAGGGTTTGCAGTTTAGAAAGGGGTACCTTTGGCCTCAGGAAACTACAAATTCCAGAATTCCACAGGATGTTGACAGGAATAATAACACTATAACAATGTGTCGTGCAGAAAGGCCCCATGTGTTGAGAAAGTATCTGTAGCAAGAGGTTTTTTCTTCTTGTGGAGTCTGATTGTGTGTTTTATATTATCACAATTCTGAATTGCATGGGAAACAACAACAACCACAAGGCTTCCCAGTTCAGAAGTTATCCTTAAACATTTGAGAGGTTGTGGGATCAGGAATTGCCTCCGTGTTGTCCCTTCATGTAAATGAATATTTGATCACACACAAGAATGGTTGAAAAACACATTTCTTCTATGCCAGGAAACCATGCCAAGGAGAGAATATCCACAGTTCAGGACTGTCTGTCTGTCTATTGTGTAATATGATTGTGGACAGCAGCTGAAAGCCATACGGAACCCATTTTAGCATCCTGGATCTTGGCAGGCCTTGAAGTTATTTCCAGTTTGGACCAAGAAGGGCTCTTTTGGGGCTTTAAGAAGCCTGGTGATGAAATAGCAAATTATATCCTTTGGAAATGATTGACCGTTTTTATATCAACCATTTATATCAACCATTTTTTTTCTGCCTGGGGGACCTTGAAGATGTGAGGCATCTAGGTAGCCCTGGACATCTCATGGGGGCCTTGTGGGGGGGCACATGTCATCCAAGGGCAACATAATTTTCACTCCAATCTAAATGAAAGGGTAAATAAATAAACATGCAACAAAAGGCTAAGCTAGTTAACATTCTGATAGCTGCCACTACATACATGCAGCATAACATGAGACAGGACACATGTACACCTACAATACTTCAGCTGGCCCCTTCTGAAACTGCAAACCCCAGGATTCCAGAGGATGTTGAAAGTGGAATCATTGCGCTATAACAGGCTAGTGTGGAAATGGCCTTACAGTAGGTTTGCACAGAGTATTTGATCACACTCAAAAATGGTTGAAAAACACTTTTCTCATATGAATAATGTTGAAACATATAAGGAATATTTTAGTGTGTTCAATACTTTAATTTTTAGTATACTGACTTTACATAATTTTGCATACTTTCAGGCCATTTCCGCATTAGACTGTTATATTGCTATTATTCCACTTTCAACATCCTATGGAATTCTGGGGTTTGCAGGTTAGGGAGGGACTTTAGAGGCTCCTCCCTAAACTGCAAACCCCAGGATTCGATAGGTTGTTGAATGCGGAATAATAGCACTGTAACAGTCTAGTGCTGAAATGGCATCAGTCTAGTATTGCTTGTAATTAAAATTCAAAGTGAAGGTGATTTTTAAAATAATTTTTCTCTCTATCTGTAATAACTCCTGGAAGACTAATATATTGGACTAACTCTTCTGAAATCAAATAATGACAGAACATATTTTCTGGTACAGATTTGTTCATTTTGGTGTGCTTAATAAAGAAAGATTAATATCTGTTCTGCCATTAAGACATTAATTAATTTTCAGTTTCGTACATGCACACTACTCATTCATCTTTTCTTAAAAGACAAATCATTGCATAACTTTCAATAACTCTCCAGAGTCTTATTAATAGTATAATGAGAACATTGTTTAAACAGAACCATTTTGTTATAGATATGTAAGTTACATAATCATATGAACAGTAAATATTCTTCGAATGTTCAGCACTGTATTTCTAATGCATTTGGTCCGTTGCCAATTTCTTCTGAACAATTAAACATGTTTTGTTATTTCCCTCTCTGCCACTCACACACTTTCCTTTTCCTTTCTTAAATGTGAAACTTAAATAGAAGAGAAAAAGCAGTATTTAAAGTGACAATAAGACATGGCTGCTAAATTCTTGTGACTGGGTTGCCACAGTGCTGACACACTGCATCTTTCTCTCCTTTTCCAGGTACTACTCAGACTGTTTTGCCCATAACTCGCATCTTCTCCTCACATCATCTTGTTAATTTGCTTGCTTAAGAGAAGGCTTACTGCAAGACTGATAGAATAGATTTCAACAATTGTACAGATAAATTGTAGGTCTATTAAGAAAGTGATTAAGTCTATCTTCCACACCCCATGTTCTAAAAACGAGAGCCCATGGTTTAGCAGACAGCTGATTTTGTGAATGTCTAGACTTAAATCCTATTGTTAGCTCCAGCTAGGGAAGACATGATGAATTAATAGGAACTTGGTAAGTCAATACTTGTGTGAATTCTATTGATTCTGTAGATCTACTCTAGTTGTTATTAATAATTGGATTTAGTCTTGAGATCCTCAAAAGCGATATTTAGATATGTGTGAGCTACTTTTGTTAGGTGATGTACTTCACTCTTGTCAGCATTGCTTGGACTTTCTCTGCCTGCCTTTGTTTACAGTCTTTGGTGTAGGGTTATTTTATGCAAATAAGTAAAGAAATAAGTACTCAAGTGCATGATTTAAGATTCCCTGCAGTGGCTTTTACAACTTGCTTTAAATGTCACTCAACACATACCTGATAGTCTGTTGACCAATCTGATGAACTATAATGCTGTCATTCTGCTTATTAATATTCCAACACTTCAAGGTATCTAATCTAATAAAGAAGTTTCATTCATGATACAAGAAATACAGATGGGAGTTTAAAATTCAAATAAATTTTATACAGGTTTCCTGTGAAAACTGGAAGAGAGTTGGGCATCCCTGTTTCATTCTTTCTCTGAATCTAAGACTGAGAAGAAAAGGAAGCTTAGGAGCCACATTGATTTCTCTTCTCTCCTCCTCATATACTTTTAGTGTCTTCTGCCTTTGCACAGTATCTCCAGATTCTCTATGGCCATTTCTGCATTACAGCGTTATAGTGCTATTATTCCACTTTCAACATCCTGTGGAATTCTGGGGTTTGTAGTTTCCTGAGGGCAACGAGCTCTCTGGCTGAGGATTCTAAAGGCCCCTCCCTAAACTACAAATCCCAGGATTCCATAGCACGTTGAAAGTGGAATAATAGCGCTATAACAGGCTAGTGCGGAAATGGCCTATGTCCTCCACTGTCTTCCTAAATGGCGCAGAATAAGGTACCTTGTAATTTTTACTACGTGGTTCGTTATAAGATTCTGTGGCTATGGTTCATCTATGAGAGTTCACAATATCTTTACTTTTATTTTGTAGCATGAGGTTGATTGTTCCCTTTGAGAAAACCCTGCAATGCGTGTACTGTCTCCTGAGTTCTTTTCTGCTGTCATATCTCATTATGCCCTTTGTATGTGAATCCATAGCATGTTTGTTTAGTTAGACCTATGTGTTCTATCCCACAGAGTTCATTATTAGCACCTAAATATAAATGGATGGGGAAGAGAGGAGTAGAGGACTGGGAACTTTTCTTTCATTTTCTTTTTCCCTTTATAAACTTCTCTGAGGATCAAAGCCAATATATTTCCCTTTATCCATCAAAGCAAATTTGTAGGATCCATTTCAGGTTGTTTTTTCAACCTGCAATTTTGAGTTGTGTGTGCTGATACCATGCCATACACTCCCACTGCATGGTACGGTCTAATTAGCAAACAAAATATTTAATTGGTGAAAGATAGAATTTCTAATATAAAAATCATACACTTATGGCTGGAAGGCCTATGAACAAAGACTCTAGTTGGAAGCCACATGCTGTGACAGATGATTTCAGCATGGCCAGGTTGTAAGTTCAAAAGGATTAGTTTGGAAAGCTTGGCATTGGGGCTTGCAATAATCCTCTCAATGACCCAACCTTCACGTACAATAGCAAATGAAACTGCCACAATGAAGTAACCAATGGTCATCAATATGTAACCTCTTCCAGTTGAAATTTTCTTTTTTTCTCTCACCTACCCATACATTAAGAGACTATCACAACTCCCACCAGTGCTTTGTCACCTGAAGTTAAGACCATTAGTCAATTCAAGATCCCTTTTGTTTGCTCTGCTAGAGAGCAATTAACACATTCCCCTTCGGGGTGAGAAATAGGATACTTATCCCTGGCTTCATGCCTGATAATTGGATGCACATTGGTGTGTCACTCCGTCTGTTGGCTGCCTGGTTCTTGTGCTCTGCACTACCCTTAAACTCTTATTTGAGCCACCTCACTTTGATCTTCTGCTTCTGGAACAGTAATTATCACCCACTTCACCTCCAAATCTTTCTCTATCCAACCTTTCTCTCCTTTACCTTCATTAACTTTGTACAGTTTGTGAGACTGCTTAATTGCTTGCATGTGTTTGTGAATTCCCCCAATAAAAACGTTGAGTCTCAACTGGTGTCTCATAGTTAGTACCAGTAAACACAGGTGAAATGATCCACTGGTTAATGCCCTCTTGCAGACCTCCTTTGAGCTCTAATTCCCTACTTTTCTAAACAAAACTCTGGCACTGCTGGAGGACCTCAAGGTCCCCCCTCTTGAGTAGCAGTTCATGTTCACCAGCTTGCTTCTGTTAGGCCAGGAGAGCAACACTGCTTTCTCCTGTCTGTCCATTTCTCAAAGAATACAAAAGAGGGAAGCAAAGACATCTGTACCTGCCAGGGCAGAGATGGGAGTGGACTGGTAGCTGAGCTATTAGCTGGCCCACACACTGCTGCTAGCACTACATCTGAGTGAGGGACCAATGAACTAAGTCAGACATGTGCCTTCTGCTTAGCCTGCAACCTTTTCCAGCTGTTGAGAGAGAAGCTCTAAGTTGGAGACACTACCTGCCTGTCTATCCTGCAACTGCTGATGCTCTGGAAGCTCTCTCCAACAGTCACAGGATGCTGATAGATATGAGCCTTCAGGGTGCTGCCTAAGTTTAGTAAAGATAAAGAGGAGTTCTCTTCAGTTTTTCTTCTGTGCTGTTGAGCTAGCCTTGAAGAATAATTTCATGAAGGAGGAAAGAAGAAGAAGGGAGAAAAAGAAATAGAAATGTGGCAGAACCTTTAAGACTAACTGGTTTTTATTATTGCATGAGTTTTCATGGACATAAACCCACTTCTTTGGGTGGAGCACAGAATATTAATACTCAAGTATAACTCATATTTACACAGTCCTGGGAGTGACCTGAAATGTAATAGGACTAAGAAAGATTCAAATCATAACCCTTGTCCTAAATTTTCAAAGTGCTGTGGAATGTGATATAAGTCTTTTAGATCTTATAATGGTCAATTAGTGTTGATATGTGAAAGCAATAAATCTGCTTAGCAAAATTAAATTTCCTAGGGTTGAAAACTCTATCTAAGAATATTCCTTTTATTATATGTGTCCTAGGAAGGACTATAAGTCATTGTTTTTGTTTTTATTTCTGCTAACAGAATGGAATTTGTGAATATAATTCAATTCAGCAGTTTCTCTTTCTAGTCTTCCTTTGAAATTTCCTTGTTCAAGGAATACAAAATGTAAATCACTGTGCATCCAGGAAGGTTGAAGTGTTCTTCAATTAGTTTTTGCATTTTGCCATCGCTAATGTCAGATTTGTGTCCATTGAACTTGTTCCATAGAGAGTATCCCTTTTGTCCAATGTAGTGTAGAGGGGTATTGTTGTCATAGTATGGTATTATCACATTGTATTACCATTCATGTTATGTATCCTGTTGTTAAATGTGTAGTTGTATAAGATCTATAGACCAATAAAGGATAGCCTCCCAGAGCTTATGTGATGGATATGTTATTCTCCAGAATTGGTTGTAGCTCGTTGATAATGCATTTGTGTGGTCTCAGCTGTGGACTGCAGGTGACCACTAGGGGAATTTCATCGTTTTGTGTTTTGTTTGGGTGTCTTGTAATAAAGGGTTCCTGGGCATTAATCTCACCTTGTCAAGTTTGTTTCTTCACCTCAGGTGGATACTGTAGTCTGAGAAGATCCTGTTTGAGTCAAAGAATCATATCATAGTTCAGTTTCCTTGGCAGAGAATCCCAGTGGTCCAGAAACCCGCTTTTCATTGAGGGTTAGAAAAAAGAATGAGAAAATATTACCATCCCTAATTAGTTTTAGTTGGAACTAATAATAGGATTCAGACACATGTGAAATGGTTACAGTGGGGTTGCGGGGGGGAACCGACAACTATAAATTCCCTATTTCATAATGGGGTATTAGGCAGGCCACAAGGGCACCTAAGACAGTTGGTTGCACAATGTCAGTATTTGGCAGAAGGGTAGTATAATGGAAGGACAGTGTAACTATCTGAGTGTATATTTATACTACACAAACATGATATCAGGTTTCAGCCTGGATTTACCTGAGGTCATCCAAACTGAGTGGTTGACAAAAGTAACATATGCTGAAAAAATGTGGAAAATTAAATAGAACCTCACTGTTAAAATTTATGGTAATGTTTTATGATCATTACAATTCATACTAATAGCTGTTATTTTGAATTCGACAATTGAATATAGTTCACCAAAGATCTGTATTTATTTGAGTAGTATTTTATTTATACTAAGTTTATATGAAGCTTCTGAACTTTAAGAATTTGAGAACTAGTGGCTAATTGTGAATTGTACATTTAACTTTTGTGCTTCTTGATTTGGCAGGGGGATGAGATTTCAGAATGGTGTGAAAAGCTGTTTTTTACCCCTACATGTTCAGTCAAATTTACTGTTGGAGATCACAAAATAATAATTCTACCAACTACTAATTCTACAACAGGAGTTAGGTAGATATAGTTATAGGCAGTTGTCTCCATAAATATAGTTGGCTGCTTTAATCTTCCCTTAAAACGTTAGACCACAAAATATCATTGTAATGATAAATGTGATTTAAAAGGTAAGGGCTTGTCCTTTTGTAGATGAACATATTTTTAAGGAGCATCTAATCCTTGTGAAAAGTGCTGGGTTGTGACAGGAACCCAAGATGGATTCCTGTACTTATCTGCAAAAGGGACCCAGCACAGGCAGCTTCAGGACATGCT
This sequence comes from Ctenosaura bakeri, assembly GCA_948474755.1. NCBI lineage: Eukaryota > Metazoa > Chordata > Lepidosauria > Squamata > Iguanidae > Ctenosaura > Ctenosaura bakeri. The sequence goes on along the minus strand of CAOLHI010001107.1, from coordinate 132,024 downwards.
TCCCTGGTGTATGCCTCTGAACTCTGACCTAGAGATATCACCTCTGTGAGATGTGTTTTCATGCCTATTCAATCCTTGACCCCTTTGCTTCTAACTGCCATTGACTTTGCCAATTTACGATGGGGACCCATCACTGCTTGTTTCATATCTACTGCCAAACTAGCTCTGAATGGCAATGACCTGATGATAACCTGAACATAGAGAGTCAAATCAGTGTCCTGTAGGTGAGAGGCTGTCATTGCATCATTTATCATACAGGATATGTAGGCTTCCCTGTGAACATATATACATGTGGTCTTTTTTAAAAAAACAAAACAAAACCCTGAGTCCTTTGTAATCATAATTCTGTCTAGTTTGTATCTCTCTTTTTTTTTAATCAGGAAAGCAAACATAAAAGCAGGCTACTGTTATGAATAAGGTGGAGCCTCTATTTCTTCCTATGCAGAAGAATAAAGGCCTTGCTAGAGTTTTCAGGGTAGTTCTTACTGATTCATGCCCCAGAGCATGGGGGCCTCTGGGGTGACCCCCTTGTACATTGTATGCTTTATTCCCATTAGAGTGAAAGAGAGCCAACTAATGCAACTGAGATTTTCCCATTATTAATTAATTCTACCTCATCACTTTCACTGGAGCTTTAATGGTGTCAAGGCCCTTTCCTCCCCCATTCCTTTCCAAAGCATTTGAATAACACTGTTCATTTAGAACCTGTCTTAACCTCAGTATGCTCAGGCAATTTGAATTCCCATTCTTTCTTCCTTTCTCCCCTATCTACTCTTCCAGTTGTTTAAAGCTGATTCAGCCATGCATTACCAGTCAACCTTATGTATAAATTCTGTAATAAATTAAATAAAGCTCTGTGTGGGTCAACTTAGGCTACCCCGATTAAAAAATGATTTACTAAAGAGACAGACGAAGAGGGACAGTAGAATGTGCTTCTAAATCAATTATGAGTCCATTCACTGTCAGCCTGTTGTACATAATAGTGTATTAAAATGCATTCTATAGTGTAAAAAATTGACTCTTTCATTGAAAGTGAATTAATATTTTGCAAGTGCATAATAATGTTTGAAAAGCTATAAACATTCAAATTTAAACCTTCACTTCAGGCTGGGTATGTCCAGCCAAAAAAATGTAACATACAGATAAGTCTTTATATTATACTTATGTCATTTTTATAGCAAGGTGCTCAGAAAGTTACAAGTATGTCTAAGGTGATGGCTATTTTATTAAGTTTGTAGTACAAAGAGAAAAGTGGTGCCACTGGACAGTGAAAATAAAAATTTCAAAATTCCATTTTCTATGAAAAAAAGTATTAGCTGTGTTAGCAAATTATTACATATTGTTATATGTTTAGCATAAGTGTATTGCTCTTTGGATATACTGCTGGGGCCAATAAAGGAATACTGAAATGTTCTTGTTGCCCTAGGATAAAACTGGAGCAAGATAGAGTCTCATTACATATGTAGGCATTCTAGTAGGCTTTGAATTATCATCTGAGGACCAGAAACTTTTCCACTGATTTTATTATACTAATGATTCATAATTACTCCATTATTATACTTTATTATACTAACGTTTCATAGTTTCTCCACACAAATATACATACCAGTTACCAAACATAAGTATTTTATGCATGGTGATTGGCAATTGGAGAAAGGAATAGATTTCTTCAAAATCAAGAAAGTTGTCTGTGTGGTGAACAGTGGTGACCTGATATTATATTAATAGTTGATATTATATATGTGTGTGTGTGTGTGTGTGTGTGTGTGTATCAGCACTGCAGTAGATATGAATTGAAACATTTTTCTTAATCAAGGCAATTCTTTGCAAAAAAATGTTTCTACAAAAAATTCTTCAGATGCTTTTCTTTTGATCATGAGGTTAAGAAGGCTATCTTTTTTCCCCCTACTGTGAGAAACGAGCAACTGAGAAGCATATGTGTTTGCATGAGCACTTTTGTATATATTTGATAAACATACATGCTCCTGAAGGCTAGATGGGTGGTTATATATAATTTTAGTTCCAGTTCCAGTTTTACTTGGTCCTGCAGGCTAGGTAAAGGAATAGCCAACCCTTTGCAAAACCAGTCTCTAGCTGGATTTGGGGAGGTAGTTGGTCATTGTCTAGTACAGGGTGATCATTATGTAGCTCTCTAGATGCTGTCAGAGTTCATCATCCAGTTTTTATCACTGATGAAGCTGTCTACTGCTTCTAGGACTGATAGTTTGCCATGGCCACATGATTCCTAATTCTGGTTTGTGCCACCTTCTTTGACAGCTTGCAGCATATAGAGGTGCTACTATTGCTGAAGTAACCACCAGCAGTGTTGGCATCATTATCTTCTCCTACTCCCCATCTTTACTTTCCCACACTGCTTGCAAGATGATAATACTACTGTTGCTGTAGTTACTTCCTCCTATAGTAGGAAGGTGTTTCTCTCTCTAATGAGAAATGGAAGTGGGGAGTAGGGAAGATGGGTAGTTGTTCATTTGTTGCTGGGTATAGTGATGTAGGGGCAGCAGCCCTGTGATATGTGTGTGTATGTGATGACCCTCTGCAATGTGTAGGGTGACACTTCAGCTCACTCCAGGCAGCGGTGGAAGGGGGGCTGAGTTGCCTCTAAGGCTTCAACACAGGAAAAACTACAAGTCCACATTTGTGGGAGAAAAAAATCAGAAACTGGAAAAACCTGTTACTTCCATAGTCAATAAATTTTGCAAAATTTAAAGAAAGAATAAAGCACAGAGGTTTCATTTAGAACCAGCTCCTTATTTCCCAGAGTGAGGAGGGAGAATCATTGTCCACCAATCGTAATAATTTAACAGGTGATCCAAGCAACTGTGCATATACTTAAAAATGTAACTAGTGGATTATAGTATCTAATCATTGACTTAAAATATTTTATATACACTCCTTCTTATGATACTACACCATATGCAGAGTGTCCTCTCAAGTTAGTGCAAAGTTTGGAAAGGCTCGAAATACCTGTGGGAACTCACCAAATTTGCTATCTGCAGCCTGTTGTCTACTACCTTTCACTCTTTATCTATCTGCTCACCAACACTTAAAAACACAAATACTTCCAAGCTGTGGAAGTGGGTAGGGCACAAAAGAAAAGCTTACAGAATCTGTTTTGCAAAGGGAATGAGAATTCCATCTGGGTTTTGCAGTCATTCCTTTTGAATGCTTCAAAATCCCTTGAGGAACTGCAGGTACTCACAGGAATAGTCACATACTCTTGATGATTTTCAGGGTAAATTCAGTGGTGTTTCCACTCTTGATATATTCATTGTATGGTGAGAAATTATTAAGGAATCTGACCATATCTTTGAGAACTGTCATCCTTTATTATGATGGGTCAGTGACTTAGGAGCAAGAATATACCCCCCCCCAAAAAAAAAGAGTTGGGGAATTCACATGAACAGGTACATAGAAGTTGAGAAGAAGCTTTAGGTTTTGACTCAAGCTACTGTTTCATTCACTTTCATTCAATATGAATTTAGTATGAATGAAAGAGGCAGGTGGAAAAGAAAGTAGCAATTGAATGTGATCATACTGAGCTGCTCTGACGTAAGACAGCATTTGGGCTGGGTTTGGCTTAGCATGATCTGAGGATTTTCGAACTCGAAGAACAGCAGAAAGACCGCCTGCTGTCCTGTCAGAGTCCAACTCACTGCCTGTACCTCACTGCCAGCAAGGGGGAGGAGGAGGCGAGAATACTTGCTGCATGGAGGAGGAGGCAGCGAGGAATGTCCGATACAACAACTATTAAGGAAACCACAGAGCCGAGCCAGATTGAAATCTAGCCCAACAGTCTAGAAAGAAGAGGTCCGTCCAGAGGGGTCAAGGGAGCCAGAACACAAGGGTCATGAGGTTTGCAAGTAATTTGCTGTAAGCAAAGAGCAAGTCACACTCACAGACATAAATAGCCACAGAGAACAGGTGTTACTTGTCATTGTCTCCTTAATCTAGGCAACACAGCTTCCCTCTGAGCTGTCCGTTTCAGCCTCCTTCGTGACTAGGGGCTAAGGGGCTCAGGTGACTGTAATTCTTCCAAATCACTGCTGGTTCCTTCGCCCTCTGGAGCTGGTTGGGATAACTCTGCCTCCTCTTGTCCTTCAACTGCTGGGAATCTTTGCAAGTTGTTTTGGTCATTCACTGGCTCTGTTCCTGGCACAATCAGTTGTTCCTCAGTCTCAGAGCCATCATCTATCATATGTCCTGTTCTTTAAACACACCCCCACACACCATTTTATTAGAGTAATAGTCTATCTTTCTGGCAAAAAAATGGCACGGTGGCACTAATGTAACTACTCATAGTTGTCTGAGCATGTTTCACCTTCATTTTGCCTTGTGGATATACTGTGTATGAAACAATTATAAACAATTGTAAATTTTTCATTTTTCCCAGATTTTAAAATTACACTGTTTTGTTTATACCATATGAGGACAAAGATATATATTATACCATTATGTTTTTTGCAAGAATGAAGACTATTATACATGCACACAAGACTTCAAGGACTGATTAAATTCTGATAGTGTATAGACAGACTTGGACTTATATATGATTCAGGATGTATCCAAATAAAATGATTGCCTTGTCTACCAAGTAGTTGGTCTCCTAAGAAGAATTAATGGTATTCAGTCGTTTCCTGCTGGTGTCTGGAAGTATATCTTTCTACTATTCAACTTGGTTGTGCCCTTACTCTTCTATGCTAGTACAGTTTCCCAATAATGTACACTAAAAATGTTGAACGTGTCCTATAAATATAATATTAATCTCAATTTATCAGAGGACAGCGGTAAATAATGGTAGGGTAGGATGCCTGCCAATGTTAAAGTAGGAAACAAAATTAAAAGAAGATTAGAGATGGAATAGGATGTACAAAACCATTATGTGTTGGAGAGGGTATCAATTTTATATTAGTTTAGGTTTATATTAAGTCTCCCAACAAACTCCTAAAGGGCCTACTGGAGAACTAAAAGCATCCGTATGATTATTATATAACATAATATTGTGAGAGCAACACAGAGATGGCAGGATAATTTTCCTTGTAAGAAGATACAATAAATTTGGAAACCCATGTAAATATCGGTATTATTTTATTGTATGTGTATAAGAACGAGCATGGTGTTGTGGGTTTAGCATTGGACTACAGCTCTGAGAAAAGGGTTTGGATCTCCACTCAGGTGTGGGAACCTCTGAGTGACTTTGGGCAAGTCACACTCTCTCAACCTCAGAGGAGGGCAAAGGAAAAACCACTGGACAAATGTTGTCACAAAAACCCTGTGATAGGTTTGTCTTAGCGTTGCTGTAAGTAATTACTTACAGGCACACAACACAATATGTTTGTGCGTATGTGTATGTGGTATTTGGGTGTAATTGAAAGACTTTTTTATTCTCTGTAAGAAAACAATTACTTTAAAAGGTGATTTCATCATCTTGTTTAGGAAACCAACTTTACATCAGAGGTAATTTGTGATTCCAGCTGAACCAAGAACAGAATGAAAATGCTCACTTTTTTTTGGTAATCGGTCAGTATTTCTAACTCCACAGAGATGTTTGGATTATGACAACCATTAATGATCAAAACTTTAATTTTTCATCAGTGTGCCTCAAATGAAATTACAAAGACCTGGTTAGTCTTATACAAGTATAAAAGATTATTATACCTAAAATGTTCATTCTAACTTCAGTGTAGCTAAGTGGGATGCCAGAAATCCATACATTGATCTGTATTCCTGCCTAAGGCTAATCATACAATGCCTTCTCTTTGTAATCTAATAGATTTACTTTTTAGAGTAGCCTCTAAACTAAAATCCCAGTGGTTTTAATAATGAAAAATCCTTCCCCACTGACTTTTCTTCTCACCTTGCTTCTAAACATAAATACTGACAGAAAGCAAAAACACCTTTTGATTCTACAAAGGTTGTTTTTAGTCCCCTCCCCCCACTCCATTGCTTTTCTCCCGCTGTGCAGAAAAGTTACTCATCCTGTCCTTTTTGCTAATGTTGCACCCTATTTGGAATTCCACAAGAATGTATTTGTACATATTTCATAGGCCACTTGGGACTAACTCAGTTGATACAAATGCATTCTTTTTGCAAATCTTGGTGGAATAGAATAGTATGGTAAACAAGGTCATATGGTTTAGTCCTTCTGTGCCTGTCTGTTGTCTTTGCTGGGGTTGATGGACACTGTTATGAACATATTGTAACAGGCAGCAAGTCTCCACATCCCTTTAGAAGAAGCAGACACTATCAGTGCTACTGACTGAGGCAGCATTTGTTTTCACTATCTCCTAAGAAATGCCACTGTTTCAGTCTGGCAGGAAAGTGTTTATCAGGAGTTTCTCTTTTAACCTTCTGCTGTGAAGGGATTGAAAAAAGAAAGGAAAAGAAAAGAGAAAAGAAAATAACTTTTTCATAACCTGGGTTATTAGTATTATGCATGATGCTTTTGCATTGTGGTCATAAAGTTCATTGATACTTACAGCAAGGTTGTGATTCTTTTCTGGACATAGGACAAATCAGGAGATAGCTCCTCTGTTACAGTGAGAAAGCTAATGGATGGATAAGGAATGCAAAACTATGATGAAAAATGGTTCCTCACAGAATACTCTGCTGGGTAAAAGAAAAAGTTGTATTAGTAACAAACAAATGGAACCAGAGAAAAGGTGTTCTGCACCCATTTGATTACAGATGTCAAGAGAGGCATCCTTCTACAAATCGGTGCTCTCAGAATGTGCTTTCACTACAACCTCTGGCAGTCCTGGCCAGCATGGCCATGCCATCAGGTCTATCTGTCAAATCGACCTCATTGCTTTTTATAGGAGGCATTACAGGCCAAGGAGAATTTTTTTTTTTTAATTATCTGAGGTGGGAGCATATTTGAGGCTGACAGACTTTGAGCACACGTGATTCAGATCCTCTATCTCCTAGCCCAGTAGCACATACGGCTTACCCACAGACACCCCTCCCTCTCTTCATACCCCTCCTTCTCTCCAAGGTCATGTTTCTAAACTGGGTTCTAAACCTTCATGGTGTCCTTGAGGACCAGATTATGAATCAGATGCCAGATCTCCTCTTTAAGTATGGACATTACAGAATGTTATTGGAGAACTTGGACACTCTCATCTGCTCCATGTGTTCCTGGGATGTCTTCAGTTATAGGTATGGTGATTCCCGCTCCCTCATTTCCTGGAATTAGTGTTTTGTTGACTGTTTTAACATTGGAAAGGAGAACAAATGAATATATAACTGGGCTCCAATCTTGCACTCAGGCTCCTTTGTAATGGTGGCAGTTGTTAAGGATTATTTCGGGTTCATCCCTAGCTGCAGTAGTTGGTTAAGGCAGATAGATGCCCAGAATGTTTCACTTACTGTTTCACTCCTTTGCAAAACATGCTTTAAGCAAGATTTGTCTTTTACAGGAGAAGTTGTAGCTCCCTGGCTCTTTCATTTACTTCTGTTCTTGAATCTGGTGTCAGTACTTATGGTTACTCTTTCATCAGGAGTTTATTGTGTTATGGTAAGGGCCAGCTGTACTGTGTGGCACAGTGAGTTAGCCATCTCAGGCAGCTCATGCTGATTAATAGCAGCTAAATATTGGAGGAGAAATCTGTATGACACACAGCCCACTCTGAGAATCATAAGTCAGCTTGCTACTTTTAGGTGCATTGGAATACATTTTTTCATCACTAAAGTTGAAAAAAATGCAACTGCCAATTTATACATGGAAATTATACATGAAATTGGACCCATCTTGTCCTTCTCCACAGTAAGCAAAATGTCTTCAGCAACCCTGGTTTAGGACTGTCTTAATTTTAATTATTTATCTGACTTTGTTGTTTTTATTAGGTTGAATGTTTACATGGCTTGTATTTATTTCTTATTTTTACTATGATTATGCTTTCTGCTGTAAAAAATACTGATTATTTGTTGTGAGTTTATATTCTGCAAGCACCCTGGGATTATCTAGCCCTAAAAAGCAGCATATTAATATTTTGAATAAACAAGCAACATATTTAAATTTATTTTTAATGGTATTTGAGGTTCTAGAGTTGGATAAGAAGAGATGTCTCACTTATAACTGTGCTTTTCAAGTGGTTGTCTGTGAACTCACACTAATGGGTAGTCCTCTGCCTGTGCAGGAAATATTTTAAATCCTGTGGAGTTCTTTAGGCATGGTACTCCTTCTCCTTTGGCTATATCCAGGCACAGCTCATACTTTCCCCTTTAGGTTCTTGAAATTGTCATGGCACAACATGAAATAAAGAAATGTGACACACTGGAAGAGTGGAGGGTAAGACTGTATGAGTTCACAGATAACATTATGAAGAAACACAGTTACAGGTAAGTAACCTGTAAATCTTCTTTGTGATCTCTGTGTCTCACACAGATGGGAAATTGCATACCAGTTGGAGAATGAGAAGTGTGTCAGTGCAACACTGTATGTAAAGGCCTGCCAAAGGCAATTTCCTGCAAATCAAGATAATATAAACGTAGAGGGCTCTCCCCAAGTCACAGTGCTGGAGATATCCAACAAGGGCACCCCTGCTAAGGCAGTTCCTAACATGCAGGATACTGTAGTAGAGCAGCTCCAATGTTGTAGTAGCAGAGGGTTGTGTGCTGCTTCATAGATAAGCTGAATTATTGCTGTTGCCCATTTTACAAAGTGCTAGGGTAAAACATGCGAGTGCCTTTATTTTGTGTTCATGGCAGAGAAGCTCTTACTAAACTCTTTAGCTCTGCTGTATAAAAGGCCAGGACCAGGCCAGTGACAAGAATATGGAGAATCGCTTCCACAGAGAGGGAAAGAAGATTGGTAACAAAAGAAGACTGGCTGGTGGAAATTAGAAGTCACTTTAGGAAAGAATGAAATGTGTGGTTACAACACTTCCTTATCCCTATGGAAGTGAGTAAAAGGAGGATCATGGTAAAGGGCATATAGTTCCCCAGCATTCTTGGCAGACATGATTGCAGTGAGGGAAACTATCTTCGTTGTAAGGAGACTCAAGTCACATGCAGCTAAGGGTTCCAATAACTTTGAATGAAGATGGAAAAGAACTAACAATAAAATTACAGAACAGATTGGGTAGAGGTATAGGAAGAAGATTTTGAAACTCTTGAAGGCCATCACTGATGGTAGTAGGGTCAGTAAGGGACTTCAAAAGTTCAAAATCTCCATCCTGTATCTCTGGAAGACTTGACCCTTCAGGGATTAAAATGTTAAGCCTTCATTTTCAAAATGAGATACAAAAGTCAAAATGTGGCACATAGCAGTGGAGCTCTGTTGTCCTTGATTGGTCTCAAGGAAATAGCAGAATCTATCCCATTTTTGTTTTCTTGCAGGAGTAGTAAGTAGAGAATTGATGCCCGCCTTCATCATACCAGGATCAGTTCTGGCAAGTTCTTACCAGCAATATCCTCTACGCTGTAAAATGCAAAGTGTCGATATCTGCATGCTGAATTTGATTTTCGGATTGCATGAGTAGATCTGGAAAGACCGGGAGGCATTTGAAATGATTGTTGGCTAAAAGTAGCATTGGAACACCATGGAGTCATTAGGATGCAATATGTTTTGTCTAGTCAGAGCTTGAATATTATTTGGGCAATAATAGTATTTATTTATAACACCCTTCACACCAAAGGGCAGAAAATCAAACATATTCAGTAAGAGATAAAGAAAATAAAACATAACATGAAAAATGTAAATAAAACCTTGAACATTCCACCGGCCACTACCCACCCCAACAATCTAGGCACAACTTAGCAGTTCATCAGATGAATCAAAGAGTAAGGTCTTTAACCCCTTACCAAAACAGGTGAGATCTTCCTCCAGCCAAGGGTAAGATCATTCCACTGATGCAGAGTGAGATCTTGAAAAACTCACAGCTTTGAAAGAGTTGTGTGTATTGGTGGAACAGACAATAATCCCTTTCCTATAAATGTTAAATTCCTAGATGGTACACATCATGCTAGCTGATCTGTCAGGTACTGAGAAAGATTGGAGCGCAGAGTCCTAAATACAAGAACCAAAAGTTTGAAACAGGCCCTTCCCTGAAGTGATATCCAGGGAAGGGATCTATAGAGGGGAAAGAAACAGGTAAATGTTTAGGAAAATTTAAAAACATCTGGGAGGACATAGAGGAACATTCCTTCCTTACTGTACAGAAATACATCTCAAAGTTATGATTGCTTTCCTTCCTCCAGTGAGTAGAAGTTAAATAGTACATTTGTCCTTGAAGTGAACTGACTGATGAGTGGTCCCATTGGCAGAAAGGAGAACAACACCGTGATGCCACTTGTGGGAAGGTGTAGAGGATTTGTTCAAAGCATCAGTCAACTGTATGGACTTGTCTTGAAAGTCAAGTAGTCATGATCTATATGTCCCTGGGGTTGCACCCATCCATAGATGAAAGCAAAGTTGTAATAGAAGGTGAAACTGCATTTCCCCTTGCTTGTATATGTAGTGGATAGTGGTTGGGTTGTCCAGTGGGATTGCCACTGAGTGGCTTTACAGAACAGGTTCAAAGGCCTGGATAGCCTTCTATACCACCAGCGTTTCCAGACATTTATGTGCAGAGTGTTTTGGTGCTTAGAACAGTGTCCCATGACCATTAGGTATTGAAGGTGGGCTCCTAAGCATTGCATGGAAGCATCTGTAGTGAGTTAGAGTAGACTGGAGAAGGCTGAATGATGTTCCTTTCAGTACATTGTGAGGATGAGTCCACCGCAGGACTGAAGTTTGAATGTGATGAGGAACATAAAGGCACATATAAAATTTTCTCAAGTTTTTGGTTGAATATATTAAGAAACCACTACTGCAGAGGTCTCATACAGCATCATGCATATGGAGTAAAACAGAAGTGTGTTGTTGAGACTAGCCTCCAAATAATTTTGTTAGTTCAGCAGTTCTGACTAACTTCTCTCAGGGAAAGGTAAGCACAACCCACCACAGAATTGAGGGGAATTCTGATGAATCAGAGAGGTTGAAAACTGATTTCTGATGGCTTATGATTCAGATTCATGAATAAAGAAAGACTTTCATGAATGTGAAAAAATGAGAAAACTGGAATGGGAGACTAGTAAGTTGTCAGAGAAGGAAATATCATGATACCCTTGTGGCAGAGGTGGGCTGCCACTACTGCTAAACATTTCATGAACATCATTGGGGCTGACACAAGACAGAAGGGAGCACAACAGCACTGGAGCAGCTTGAATTTGAGGGAAAACCAGAGAAATCAGTGCTGTGGACAGATGCTAATATGAAAGCATGTGTCCTTAAAATCTATTTTTACAAACCAGTCTTCTACCCAAAGAAGACTTAGAATGGTGGATGGCATTATCATATGCAAGTAAGGCATTGAGACTACAGAGCTTCAAAACAGCTTTAATATCAGCTTTTGATATTAACAAAATATGTTCAGTAGAAATCACTATGGGACTGAGAATTCAGGCCTATTTTGATTGCTCCCTTTTGGAGAAATAATACAACCTCTGTCTTGAGTGCAGGACAAGGAATGATGGAGTAACATGGAGTGTCTAGATCAGTGATTGAACAACTGATTTGAACGATATTAAGAATTCATTACTAGAGTCCCTATTCCAAAAGAAAGTGCTAAGGTGGGGACCAAGAGGAGACATAGAAGTCACGGTGTCAAAGGTGACAAGAATCATTGTTATCTGTGAGCGACAAGAAGAGTGGTTATGTACTTCAATGTTTGAGAATTCGTTTTGCCTGACAGTGATCTCTGTGATCAAGAGCATGAGTCCAGCTCAAGAAAGCAACCACTGTGAAGAGGAGTAAGATTAATGAGATCAAAGCTGTCAGAATCAAGGCTGTAATGCAAAGATGACTTGGAAGAAGTGATCTCCCCATCTTTGTGGCAGGAGCATGCACTTTCTCTGTGTGATTGAGCTTGCTGTCAGTCTTGGCTTTAAACAATCCTTGTTCATTGAAAGGGAGATCTTCAAATGTTGTTTCCATTTTGGAGGACAGTTCCAAAGAACAGAGTCATGCATGCCTCTAGAGAATTGCTGCACTTGCCATGATCTTGACCAGGGTATATAGAGAAGAGACAAAGTCTTGGAGTATTGGAAAAAGATGGTTTTATTTTTCCAGTGAGCCCAACATGTTTCAGCCTGGTAATATTTAATGGCCTTCTTCAGGGGCTAATAAAAAAATAAAGAAAAGGGACAATACATAAACAACAAAAAATATCACAAGAGGCAAGTTACAGTTTGGTCTGTGAAGCATTTTACACGTATCTATAATTGACAGACCAAACTGTAACTTGCCTCTTGTTACTGCATCCAGTAACATTTAAGTGGTTTTAAAACTGAGGCATTTTACACGTATCTATAATTGAGTTTTAAAACCACTTAAATGTTACTGGATGCAGTTAAGTGCATCCAGTAACAAAATATAACTTGCAATGCAATCTTAAAATCACCTGCAGGGATTCCAAAAAGTGTGATTTCCAAGTTGATGCCCGGCAACTGATTGAAAAGTAGGAGGTGGAACATTAGATTGTTTCATTTTTTTCCGTGTGTACCAAGGGCATCCTTGCAAAGTGTTTCTATAGGAATCTACTTCTTCTTTTTTTCATTTTCTGTCCAGCTGAATTTTTTTTAGCAGCATTGACATTGGGAAGATGTTAAAAAGGGCACTAACATTATTATACTATTATAGTGTTATTATTCCACTTTCAACATACTGTGGAATTCTGGGGTTTACAGTTTACTGAGAATTCTAAATGCTCTTCTCTAAACTGAAACCCCAGGATTCCATAGGATATTGAAAGTGGAATAATAGCCCTATAACAGTGTAGTGTAGAAAGGCCCACAGACTTTCAGTGTTGGGTTGCAGCAGCATATTTGCCATAAAAAAATGCAATACAGCTTGATCTGGGAAAGAATAGGATCCTACTCTAGCTGATCGTACTGTAGTTGTGTATGCCTGCCTGCAACAGGCAAGAGAAACAGCAGCTGCCTCCAGAATCCCTTGTCAAGCATGTGTGAACAGTAAAACAGAAAGAAAATGGAAGAGCTGGTAAGCCTGTCTTGCTAGCTGTCCCAAAATATTTCTTTTTTAAAGAACAGATCTATAAGTTTGACCAGCAAAAATGAAATCATAAGAAAAGTGGAGGCTGGAGAAATAAAATATATCCCTGGATGTATTTTGAAAGAAGCCCTCAAGTAATCTCTAGAAGATTCAGTATTTTTTGTTTAGTTATACAAGGCTTACCTTTGACCTAGTTGTTTCATTTCACATGGACATATTGTGAGATTTGAATAAAATAATTTACTGAGGAAAGAAACAACTGTTTCCCACATAGTAGGTACTGGTATTTGGATATACATGCTGAATAGGACAGGGCAGCCACTGAGTAGATGTTCCAACTGCGGTTTTCCAGTTTCTTTTCTTTTTTATAATAATTTTATTAAGTTTCACAAAATAAAAAAAAAGGTTTCTTAACCTGTAATTTTACATGAATTATTTCTGATCTTCCACTCTGATCTGGTCTTCACTTCCTGAAATTCACTCCACTTCTTACGTTTATGTATCACAGTACCACATGCCTTTCCCTCTCCTGTTCCATGTTATGTTACTGTTATCCCACTGTCATTTCCACAATCATAATACAGTCATTTCCACTTGACAGTTCCCAGCTATTACCCATTTTTAGCCATTCTGCTTTTCTCTTATCTTCAAATTTCAATCTATTCTTATTTCTCTACTTGTCTCTTTAAAATCTTCTTCTGCAGTCTTCTCTTCTTCTTAAGTCCTCCATCATTTATAACATGAATTCTCAAAATCTCCAAAATACATCTGTCAATATATATCTGGCAGTCTGAGCTATTATTATTGCTACGTTCACTCATCTTCTTGCTCTGGATTCCATTGTATTAAAATTACCTTGTTTCCCACTTATACCTATGTCTTGTTTAACCCCCATCAACCCTTTAACAATATCACAATGTCTATATTGATGACAATAATATCGATCAAATACGTAAGCTTAATTGACATTGCCAAAGAACATTACCCCTTGTGAAATTCAGAGCCCTGTGCCTAAATCCACCTCCTATTCCCCCCTCTCATTTCGGACTTGCTGCCCAGAGTTCATTTCTGAAGATTCTCTGTGTTCTCGTAGTCGCTTAAATTCCAAGCAGCTCCGTCCATGGGAGTGAAATCGTTTTGCTTGAATGACCTTCCAGCACATGCTCAGCAGTCTCAACAGTCCAGACTCAAGAAAAAAACAAAACAGGAAACAAGTCTCATACAGCGGGAGCCAAAAAAAAAGGGAAAGCATTGCTCAATAACTGTTGCCTCCCCAAATATTCTTCTAAGGTCAGAAATTCAGAGTAAAAAAGCCAAAACACCAATCATCTCAGATCCACCAACATAGTAAAATATAGAAATAAAGAAAGTTCAATGTCCAGATGGAGATTATTAAATTTTATAAAGTCCAGTCTTATTCCTTAATCCAATACCAGCCATTTGGTTATTCAGCAATTCCAATAGTAAATCCAATTAGCAAATCAGAAATCTTTAACCATTGATAACTTCAGTCGTCGAGAGAAAAACAGAAGAGCCTCTTATCCATTTCTTTAAAATCAGCTGCCCCTTTAAGACGAACTCTCAGCCATGACTCAGTCACATTTCCTCTGGGTCCTTCCATTCCTTCGCTCCTGCGCACCGTTGCAAGCCAAAATCCGATGTGATATTTCCAAAATAAAATCCAGAACAGGTTACATGCTTTCCTTTACTTGTTTCTTATTTGTTTCTTGATTAAAAGTCGACGGTGGCGCTTGTGCCACTCTGGCGACAATCCCACTGGCTCCGTCATGGTCCTTTGACCCCCTGGTGCTTTCTGCTCCAACAGATGAGAAGAACCAGATGCCGGTTGTGGGGTCCCCTTTGGACCTCTTCCGCACCACTCATACCGGAGGGGTGTTTAGCCACTTCTAGGATTTCAAAAGAAGCGGCTGGAATCCAGCGGGTGGCTGCCCGGAGCTGCGCCATTGTGCAGCTTCATTCCGAGCTGCCACTCGCGCCCGCCATGCGACCGGAAGCTGCGGTTTTCCAATTTCAAGCCTCCTTATTTGAGGTTGCAATGTGATCTATCTG
This sequence comes from Ctenosaura bakeri, assembly GCA_948474755.1. Taxonomy (NCBI): domain Eukaryota; kingdom Metazoa; phylum Chordata; class Lepidosauria; order Squamata; family Iguanidae; genus Ctenosaura; species Ctenosaura bakeri. The sequence goes on along the minus strand of CAOLHI010001107.1, from coordinate 116,882 downwards.
TGCGCATACTCTGGGCTACTTCTACAATTACAGAATTTGGAACCTGGGATTTGAAGGTAAACTCCCAACCCTCATCTTGAATTCTGTAGAGATTTTTTTTATCTGTTGAGACATAAGAATGATTGTACCTGGCTTCTTCAAAGATAGATGGAGACATGGAGGAGAGAACCAAACTTAGGGACAGTGAAGAAGTGTTTTTCAGTATGTTTGAAAACACGGTCCATCATAGATGGAATAGTTAATTCTATTCAAGTTCTATAGATAAAGAAGAACAATGACAGAAAAGTAATAGAAGAAATTCTTAAGTATTCTAGAAGGCATCATTTGTGGAGGTTCCAAATCTACTTATTAGCACTGCAAGGGTTGAAAACGAGTTGAAGGGAAAGACTGCACTTTGACATGCACAGCGGTGTGAGTGAGTCTGTCATCTGAACGTGTCTAAAGAACTGTAGAAGACTCTGAATCTCCACTATGCAATCACACGCTTATCCATTTATGTGAATCACAGAGACCATAAAGAACTTCTGTATTGTGATTGTTCAAAAATTGGTTCACAAATCTACAGTATTTTGCAAATATGTTGTCAAATATTTATGCTACACTGAATGGACTGAGTTAGATATTAAAATATTTTCTATCTGTGTACATGTGTATAGTTTATCTTTTATTTATTGTTTCAGAATTATTTTTAGGGCTAAGCAACAAGGTGAAGCATTTGCATTACGCTTCATCCATTCTCAGATAATCAACAGAGCCTAGTCAACTAGAATATTGTGTATATGAAAATAATTCCAGTGATAGCCAATAAAATCATGAAGAGATTAATTGATTCACTCTTTTAATAAAGTCAAAGGATGTATTAAGGCCTGGAATTGGTCTACCTACTCTGTGAATCGTTAGCTTCCCTGGTGCTTTGGGACTTCACCCTTGTGCCTTGGAAAATTAAATATTTAATATTGCTTTGTCTGTGCTTAGAATGAACTAGACTTATCATTCATTTGGACTGTGTGTCAAACTTCATTGGGAAGTGATGGCTAATGTTACTGGCCAAAATGAAACCTCTCACTTTCTTTAACCCCAGGGATTGTGATGGCATTACCATTTCAGCAGTCTGCTAGCATGGCTTGTGTTAGAATTGGGGCTTGATATTGTGCAGATTAATCCAAGCAGAGTCCTGTTTTATTAATTTGCCAGCAATGAGATTCTTCTTGGTTGAACAATTACTGCTGAGTGATTTAATGTGCAGAAAGACTATGAGAAATTCCAGTAGAAGAATAAAACAGATTATTTTCCTTTAAAAAAATGGATTGATGAAATTCATAGGATAGGAGTCTATCTTATTAACATGCATATAACCTTCACAATATTTCACTCCAGTTTTTTTGAAGCTTTGTCTGTGTTCTGTCATAAGTTCTAGTAATATTACAATACAAATCAGTATATACAGGAAAAAAGATTAAGTTAGTATTTCCAAATACTTTCTTGTGATAATTTTTGGAATATATTGATAAAAAAGGAACAGAATGTAAAGGATATATGTATTGAATAAGTCTGAGGCCAAATAATAACTGCATGACATTTTCCAGCTGCTGGTTTTTGTTCAAATTTTTGATGCATCTGAGGTATATTCTATGAAATGTTTATGGGAAAATGTGCATGGATACCCTCTATACCTCTACAGAGTCCTGATGCCTGCAAAATACCTGCTTGTTTATAACTCCGTTGCTAGGATTGCCAGGTACAGCAGTGTGCTAGTTTCCAAGAATTCATTGCTCACATCTGAGACTAGGGACAGGTTCTTATGAAGTCAGTGAAGTATGATTTCAAAGTAGGGCAAACTTCTATATGAGATAGGGCTATTGTAACTTTAAACTCAAACAGATGCTCTGTAGCATTGCTGGGTCTTCCATGACAAGGCTCAAGAGTGATGCTGGCACTTCTCACATTATCTCTCTCTCATTTTCCCTTGCTCTTGACTTTTTGATATGTCAGTATCATAGAAACACAACCCAAATATAGACACTTTGGATTTCTGGGAAGAGATGATGGAATTATTACCAGTAAGCCTTAATAGCCAGGCCACCTCACAGAGCTATAGTCAAACTTTATCCCCCTCCTTGATATTTTTCTCCTTAGCTAGAAACCTGGTGAGGCACTGCAATTCCTTGAAACTTCAGCTATGCCAAAGGACTTAGAAACCAGGACAGAGAGAGTGTGTGTCATAGCTGGGTGTCACCTATCCAACAGTCTTATCTATTACACAGAGCTCATAAACAGAAAGACTTTCAGAAGATGTCATTCTTGGAAATAATAGGCAGGAAGAACTTCTTCTGGCATGGCCAATATAACTTTTTTGTGTGTGTCCCTGTGACTGTGAAAGAACATGCATGCTCCAGATTTCCAGGCATTTCTTCACACTGAAAATTACCATTCATTTTCTACGATTCAGAATTGGAAGCTGTGAATGTCACATTTTATATTGGCCAGTGTCCAACCTACCGCTTTTGGGCAAAATACTGGAGCATGTGGTGTCCTCCCAGCTCTATGGGTTTCTGGATGAAACAGGTTATCTAGATACATTTCAGTCTGGTTTCAAGCCCGAGATGGATTACAGAGACCATAGGACACCCCCTGTTGAAATAGCTCTGTTGGCTGCCAATTTGTTTCTGGATACAATTCAGACTTCTGGCTATGACCTATAAAGCCCTATGTGGCTCAGGTCCAGGCTATTTGGCAGACTGTATCTCCTTGTAATGAAAGCCTAGGCTCTGAGAACATCTGGAGAGGCAGTTCTGTCAATTCCACTATGATCACAAGCACAGCTAGTAGGGACGGCAGAAAGGACCTTTTGGTGGCTGCCCCAAGACTCTAGAACTACAGTCTGATGGCAGGTTAAAACCTTTTTATTCAGCCAGGCTCTAATACAGAAAGTTTTTAGATAATGGACTAGGAGAGTACAGTACTGTTTTATTTTTAACTGTTGTTTTTAAGCTCTTTTTATCTCTTTTAATTGCATTTTAATCTTTATTGAGCTGTTTTGAGTTTAACTCTATGTTTATATTCACTATTTATATGTTTTTAAATTATACTGTTTTGAATTGTGAGCCACTTTGAGTCCAATTTGGGGGAAGAAACAGGATATAAATAGTAGTAATAATAATAATAATAGAAGTAGTACCAATAATAATAATATTAGCCCGTTCTTCTGTTTCCATGCTGACCATCGACGGGGTTTCAGATGTTGTGATCGAGTTGGATGCTTCTCCCTTTATAGCACCTCCATCAATGAATTAAATAGATGCTTTATCCAAGTAGTGCATCTGTCTTTATCAGACTCTATAGGCAACTCTGTGACATATTTTAAATTAAGAAGTGGCTTGTATTTAATACAAGTGAGGAGGGGTTCAGCTAAACATGTGGAAATTGCAGTCAAATGCAGTGAATGATTGTTCATTTGGTAAACACACATAACAGCATCCAGCTTGAGCGGGACAGTTTGTTTATTTTTGTTTTGTTCTTCACACCAACGTTTTGACAAAATGTCACTACTGATGCACTATATAACATTTTGCATCTTCGTAGGTGACAATGCACTATGGGGCTGATTAAAACAGAGAACCTGCAGAGCTCAAGCCATGACTTACAACTGAAAAATGAACTGATCCTTTCTTACACATATTGGCTGCAGTGTGTTCACTGGCATTTTGGAGACATCTTCTGGGATTTACATAGGAGTCATGTGGCTCAAGTGATGTTCTGCTTCATCTGCTTAGTTTTTATATACAAATATAGGCATAAAGTTCCTATAAAATGTTTCTATCTTTTTAGAAAGCATGGCAAAGTACTTGCTAAGTGAAACAAATTGCATGAGACTAGACTTGTTGTCAATAGTGTCAGAATCAACATAATATAAACTTGAGAAACATGCAGCACTGAGGAAGAAGAAAGAGTTTCATAGTGTTAATATATAGCATTTATATGAGAGGCACGTGAAACAGATTCACTGATTACACAACTTGCCAAAGAAAACAAAGAGAAAAAGAAAGGAAGATTGTTAAGGAAAAAAATCTTACTCATCACAAGAAGCCTGATATATAAAAAAAGTGAATTTTAATCTAAGAATATTTGTTAAAATTGTTGGTGTACTCAGCTTGTGTATCCCTAAAATGTGCTCACATCCTTGGCACAAGAAAGAATTTAGGAAAGATGTTGTTTTTGCCAATCGTCATTTTTAAAGCAAGCCAACAAAGCCACAGATACATTTAGAATGATACATCCTAACTACTGAGTTACTAATAAAAACATGATAAGGTAGCTGGATGCTTAGTAATCAGGTTCACAGACTAAGTTTCAGGCACGAGTCATATTTTCTTGTTGTGCTTTGAAGTTGTTTAATTATTTGTTCATTTTCTTGCTAAACTGAGTAAGAAGAAAATGCTGCTTTTACAAACATTTCCCTAGTACAAAGTTAAATGGAATTAATTGGATACTGTTTTTTTAGTAACATATTAGCAATTCGAATGTTTCAGAGGAGTTCAGAATTTTGTAGACTCTTACATATAATGTACAGTTTTTTATTACTAATTTCTGTACATTCAAGAATGACAGTTTAAAAATGGTGAAACTGATAGTTAAAAATAAAGTGAAATATTCTTATGCATTTTGCATTTTAACAAGCCTGCTGTCTCATTGGAATGCACTGCCTTTTTGTGCTACAGTTTATTTTTGGAATTTAATAAGGCACCTGTCATATCTGCCTCAAGGCTAAAGAATATAAAGGGGGAAAATCCAAAGTACTGTCATGTTTGAATGACATGGGGCCAATTTTAATTTTTTATGGGAGGTGACTGAAATTAGCAGCCTTAGTGGCAAAGATGCATTGCTGTGCCATCTGCTTTAAATACCCTGAGTTGATGAGCCACTAATGACGTTGTCCAGTGACATTCTGTGGATAGATTGTTCTTTTTTTTTCAATTGAGCTTTCTTAGTAAAATCACTTTTGCTATAGTTTTATGTTCTTTCATAAGCATTTCTTATAAGTTGTATTTTTATTCATGGCTTTTCAACATACAATAGTCAGTGATTAATTAAGCCATGATTCCTACAAGAGGCTGGAAGTGAGTTTTGGTGGAACTGGGATGCACTAGCATTGGGATATGCGGTCACCAACATGGGAATTGTGTTGAAATACTGTGTGCAGATGCCAAATGCAGAGACCTGGTTCCAGTATATTTAAATAGTTGCTTCTCCCTGTTGTGCATAAAGGAAATACATTTGAATTTTTAGTTTGTGGTTCTTTTCTAAGCCATGGCTTGTTTTGCCATCCAGACTCAAAATCCTTGGCTTCAACTATCTTTTTTTGCTGAGTTTGAAGGTAACAACAGATTATTTTGTTTCTACAGCAGGTATAGGTACCTTCCCAAATAAAGCAGGGAATATCAGACTTTGAAGCTCCTGCTAGTTCAAGCATGTACAAAACAAATGAACATAGCTTGTTACATCTGAAGCAGGCCATACACAATTCCTTCGTATTCCTTCTCCCAATCTCAATAAAAGTTCAGTGTTACTACTGAAATTCTATAACAAATAAATAAATCAAGTTTGAGCTTCACAGACTGACTAGGTTCACAAGAATATCAAAATTGATAGGATAATTCCTGGCACGCTAGATCTCTGAAATTTAGTGGAGACATAGCACCGATCACTGGAAAAATATTAGTGTCGTAAGCAGTGAGAGAATGCCTGACTGTGTCATCTCTGAAATACGTTGTGAAACAGAGTTTCTAACTCTGGTCAATTATAGGTTGATGTCCGTGTTATTGGCTGTTGTGTTCAAGGAACCAGACAAAGCAGGCATTGACCACAAGGTCTAAGATGTCTACAGATGTAGCATGTAAAAGCAATGACTGGTGCACTGGAGTTTTGTAATCTAGTCCAAGCTTCATAGTAGGGCTGCAAAGAATATTTCTCTTAAAAAAAATATTCAAACATAGTCAGAAAACATGTTTCTCAAATGTTGCAAAACCCTAATGAGGAGAATATTAGACTGTTAAGTATATTCACAGTTCAGAATTCACACTTCACAGATTTAACAAATGGTATTTTTTTGTACAGATAACATCATTTTCTCTGCAGGGAACAACACTTTCTGCACAGAAAATAATATTTCTACATGGTTTCCGAAGACTTACAGCAGGACGAAAATTACAAAAACTACTTCTGTTTCTTTCAAGAACAAACTTAAGAGAAGAATTACATCCCTATTTCAAAGAGAAATTGTAAGAGCAACCTGCCACATACATGAGCGAGAATATTCCTGCTAGAATCTAGATTCAGCAGTAGATTGTAAATATTTGAGAGAGAGTATTAATGTCTTCATTTCCATTTGAACACATGATTGCAGGACCATGTGTAATGGGAAGAAGAGGAAAAAGTCTGATGGAAAGAAGAAGAAAAAATAATAGTGTTATTAAAAGCAGCAGCAGCGGTAGTAGTATTAACAGTAGTGGTGGTCATAGTCATCCAGTTGTATCTAGCAGGAGTCAAAGCAAATTTACAAAGTTTCCATCTTAAATGTTACGGAAATGAATTGATATGACTTGAAAGTTATAACTTCCTGCTCTTTAATATGTAAAGGTAATGTTCAAAGAGATGCTTGTTACCTATCAGTTTTGCAGGCTTTATCCCCAATAGCTTTTGAACTTCCTTCCTTCCTTCCTTCCTTCCTTCCTTCCTTCCTTCCTTCCTTCCTTCCTTCCTTCATTCCTTATCCATAAGTGACCTAAGAATATCTTTGACTTAATAGTATGTTTGGTGCATTGTTGGCTATGTTTTTCTGAAAATGATTAAGCTACCTTTTATAGATAGGAATGTACAATCTTGTCAAGAGTCATCATTTCCTGTTATCTTGCATAACAGAAATGCTTTTATCAATAGGTGGGAAAATGGCTCCTCATTGACACTTTTTGTATTACACAGTGACATTCAAAGACATAGCCATATTAGTCTGGAAAAGTTTGCAAAGGAATCTTGTAGCACCTTTGAGACTGAGAGAAAGAAGTTGCTAGCATAAGCTTTCATAGACTTAAGTCTACTTCATCAGATGCATGGAGTAAAGAAGAGAACAGAAACATTCATGTACTTTTTTTTGTCCTATATGTCTACCTTCTAAAACCTTCTAAAAACAAGGGTTTTTGCTGGTATCCTCAAGTAATCATTTGTTGCTGTTGCTGTAGGCCTTCAAGTCAGCTCCAGTTCATGGCAATCCTCTTCTAGGATGATTTTAGGAAGAATATTCTGAAGAAATTTGCCATTGCCTTCTTTGAAGTCTGAGAAAGTGTGACCTGCACAAGTCACCCAGTGGTTTTCCATGGTTGGCCAACGATTGTGACCCTGGGCTCCTGGAGTCCTAATCCCACACTGAAACCACTATAGCATGCATGTGCATATATACCTGCAAACTGCCTGTCAACTTATGGCGACCTCATGAATTTCATAGGCTTTTGTTAGGCAAGGAGTATTCAGTTTTGACAGTTCCTTCCTCTGAAATATAGTGTACTGGCTCTCAAATAATCTTTACTTCATGGATAATGCTTAGCTGTCTGTGGAAAATGAGGAGAAAAACAAGAAGAGACCATGGGAGAATGAGCTGAGTATGTGATGCATGTTTGCTTGGCTCTATTTATAATTTCATGAAAGATAAAAAGCCCCAGTAAAGATTTACAGTCCCAGTAAAGATTTCTTTTTGGCAACTGAGGGAAATCTTCAAAGAGATAAAATTAAAGACTCTGTGTGGCTTGAGAAGTAAAAGCCTGATATCAATATTAAGGAAGAATTTCAACAAGCAATATTGTTCATTAACAGTATGTTCAATATTAAGGACAGATGTTTTCTATTAAATGTTTCTTCCCTTGATGAGCCTTGTTCTTCCTTCTGCTGAAGCTATATATAAGACAAAAGTTACCAAATTCATTTGATTTTTTAAAATTTACCTATGGATTTTTAAAATGTGCCTTTTCAAAAGATTGGAGACTTTTGCCTTGCGTCACCAATATATTCAGGGTTTTATAAATTACAGCTTTTGTAATTTTCATCACACTCAACATAGTTTTTTTATTTCTTCGTATTATTCTACCATTGGCTGTTCCTTTATTCATTTTTTTAACAGAAAACTTTAAATTGTTCATCCATTCATCCCTGTATTTATATTTCATTCTCCCAGTCTGAGACTCAAGACAGCTTACAAAAAGACAGATAGTACAATAAAACACATATACTTCAAACCATACAAAATTAAAACTAAAATAGAATTAAATAACAATAAACTTAAAACTATTTAAAATCTTACTTTAAAATGCAGTGAAAAACACTTGTCATTGTGTGCCTTCAAATCATTTCTGATGTATGGAAATCCTAAGATGAATCTCTCATGGGGTTTTCTTAGCAAGACTTGTTAAGAGGGAGGTTACTCTTGTCTTCTTCTGAGGCTGAGAGAGTATAAGGTTTCCGTGGCTGAGCAAGAATTCAGACCTTGTCCTCCATAGCTGTAGTCCAGCACTCAAACCTGGTAAACCACACTGACTCTCTTAAAACAGTACAACATCATAAAACTCATTTTTTGTTAAAATCGTATTTTTAGTTCAAATTTATTCATTTTGCTAAAGCCAGTGTCGTTTGAATTGCTTTTGTTAGAGGCTAGTTCATTGATATGCTGACATCCTTAGATCAGGGATCAAAGCCATTACATTTTCTTCAAAGAGGGAACAGATGAGAAATCTGGTTGTAAAACATGACTTTATTTATCATTTTTAATGCATACTTGCCACCTCACTTTTCCTACAAAGGTCAGAGAGGCCACAGACCTTCAAGCAGTGCTTCTGATCAGATGAACCATGGGAAACATTTGCCTTTACCTACATTTAGCAAGCAAGAGCTTTGCTCTGCTTCTTTGTACTTGTTCTTTGTGCTGAACTTTGCATTTTGAAATACTACTGTATTGTTAGGAGAGAATAGATTGTTCAGAGGCATATATTCTTTCAGATATATCCATTTCATCCCTTTTCTCTTCCTTTCCCTTCCCCTTCTTTTATGTAGAAATATTACCCAGCCCTCTGACTTGTCCAGGTATCAATCCAAATGTTACCTTTGAATCTTTGTAGTAGTTTAGGTCTCCTGCTGGTGGTCAAGGCAGAGTTAAATAACCATATGGCTGCTTGTTACCATGCTCTGTTAGCAGTCACTCATGACCCGAGCAGATGGTTGTACTTTGCTTTAAGAGACTATTTCTCTTTCTCCCCTAAGACCAAATAATCCAGTGTCTGGAAACATGGCCTTTTTCACACCAGCAAATATTTATGGTATCTTCATCTGAGATTTCAGGGAAAAATGTAACACAGACAAAATAGGAAAAAATTGATGCACTGCAATGTTTTTCATTACACAATAGTGGTTAATCCAAAGAAGGTTAAACAAAGAAAACCCATTATCTACAATGCAATGCATTATGTTCCGTGCTGGTACATTATGTTGCCACTGCATTTACTTGAATTGAGGAGTTCAGGCTAAGACAGAATATTCTGTGAACCTCATTCTGTTGCATTCAGGGAGCTTTGAAGCTGTAAATTAGGTGACCATAATCCATAAATTATTTGACCATTTTTAAAAAGCCACCAGCTGCTGATCATGAGTGACAACCCATGACATGCAATATGACTTATCTGTATGACCATTCATTAAAATAAATAACAGTAGAAATCTTCCTTCCCTGTGTTTTCTTTGTATCGTAATGAGAATTGTCATGCTAGAAGCTTCTGTGTACGGGAGCTGTGTATATGTGTGAATTTCTGTTCATGAAATGAATGGACAGCTACTTATTATGTTTTGATAGTCTGCTCTCTCTTCTGTATGCTTGAAGTTGCAGAATATCTGAAATCTGCAGCATACCAAGAGAGTTCTTGAAGTGGCTGGGGACAGAAATCCAAATATAGTACAGTAGCTATTGTCTTCTTTATTCAGAAAATAGTATTTTAAAATAAATCTCAGAGGATGGATTGGGGTTTTGTACTTTAAGAAATACTTTAATTTCTTTTTTGCCCTGATATGCAGCGCTCAGTATGACCTGCTTATTATACCTCTATCAGTGATACTTTCAGTATGCATTCTCCATCTTGAGATGCAGTCAAAATAAAGACATCATAACCACAACAAGTGGCCTCAATTTTGCAATGATGAAAAATTGTTAAGGGTACAATATCTTTAATGTTTTATGGCATTTTGGTTGGATCTACAATAGCTATTTTATTAGCTGGTTGGTTTGCTTATGTGAGTTTAGATATTTGAAATTAGATGGAATTATAAGATATGAAACTTAACGTTAAGACAAATATGTAAAGGGTGAAAGAGCTTAAGTATACCATTACTACAAGTAGTTGAGATTTTGTTTTAATTTAGGTATTTATCAATATACATTGTAGAATAATGACGTCTTTTGGAGCTGATGGCTTCTGTGTCAGTAGGAAGCTTACTGTTCCTGGTTTTCATCTGAACTTTAAAGGAGCAATTGAAGATGTTAAAAGGTGCTGGACTTAATTTGGAGATAGGGTTCCAAACTGTAGATAGCCCCTTTAAAGTCCAGATTGATGCCCAGAGAAGATTAATCATTCCACTGACTTGGAAACCCACCAGTTGTCATTGAATGAAGTAGCAAGATTAATGGAGAAGTTTCTTAAAAAGTTTTTTTTTTAAAGAGGCCTAGTGATTTGCCTTTGATACCTGATGCCTTAGAAGGAAGTGCATAATTACTGTAGACTTATAGGAATGAGTCACCATGCAAAAATCTTTACAGAACAGTTAGTTTTATATGTACTTGCCTGTTTGATTATTGGAAGTTCCTGGAATGAAAATGAGGAAGTTTCCTAAAATGGAAATTATCAGAAGAAGAGATTGTTTTACTTAGAGAAAACAGAAATTGGCTATTTAATTTCATTTTCCATTAATGTAACAGTTGCAGCTGGAGGTATTGAGAGAAATATTTTTCTTCACACTAGTCACTAAATAGCAGAGTGCGGTGGAGTGGAATTCTGTGAACTAATTGACTGGAACATGGGCAGACAACTTATTTTGGTTTAGGGGCTATTTTTACTTTCTCCAAGACCCCAAAAGACCACCTCCCCCTCCCATTTTTAGGTTGTCCAAAATGGCATAACATACAAAGTCCTGAGGGAGAGATTCTGAATGTTATCTTCCAGTTTCTTTAAAAAGGCCATTTCTGACTGAACATGGGGAAGACAGGACTGATATCCAAAGGGAAAATCACACAGTTTGTCTTTGACAGTACACGTTTTCGTGTTCAAAGTGCAAGATTTTTTATCTTTTTTATCTACTTGTTTCAAGTTGTGGTCTTTGTATTGTTCTATTATCAATAATTGTGCCAAGACAGAGAGGAGAGACTCTATTGCACAAATGAAACTGTAATGCCATAGATTGATTCAATTGCAATACATGTTTAACACAACTGCAAAATCATTGAAGTGTTGGGGAGAAATCCTTAGGCAACATTGGGCTACAATGGCATCATTCCCAGCGGGGAAAGGAACCAACAATGAATGATACACAGTAATGATTTCATGAATGAGTTGAGCTAAGCTACTCAGGGACTGCTTGAACTACTGAAGTTGTGAAAACCTTCAGGGCTGTCACATTGGCCTTGTTTTTTCCAGATTCTTCCCCACCTATTTAGATCATCTCCTCTTTTCGTCCTTTCACTTCCAGTCCCACCGCTTGTGATCAAGCAGCATGGAATATCTCTCATACTGCAGTTACAGAAAGAAAGAAATATAAATGAGAAGCAGGCAGGTCACACTCTCTCTCAACCTCAGCAGAGGGAAAGGGAAAATCTCTTCTCAACAAATTCAGCCAAGAAAATCCCATGATAAGTTCACCTTGGAGTTGCTGTAAGTCAGAAATGACTTGAAGGCACATAGCAACAACATTTGTCTATATTTGACTTCAGCAAATGTCACAAAATAGTATGTCCAGTGCCAATATCTGCATGGTATTGTATATTTTGAATCATCTGAATAAAAACGTATTGAAGTAAATTAAATTTGACATTGACTGCTTTGGTTGGTAAGGTCTGCTTTTACTCTTATTAGTGCAAGTACCTGCCAAAGAGTCATATCTTTTGATACCTGCTACGATGAGTTCTGTTGCTACTGTAATGGAAATATACACTATGAGGAAAAAATCTCAGAACTCTGATAAAATTGTCAATTGGTCTACCCATATTTTTATCCATGTGTAGTCACATGACTATCCCATTGGGGAGAAAGGCAGAACATAAATTTAAAGAACTGATACACACACTCTAACATGAGCTATGAACATAAGACAAATCCTGTCCCAAATATGTTGAGGCCTCTGGTAGTAAAAAAGAAAACCAAAATGGAAGTTTCACTGAATATGAACCAAACATTGAATTTTTGGAGAATTCTTTTAAGTTCTGTCCTAGGCCCTTTTTGCATGCCATATCCCATGTGAAATGGCCATGGAAGCGATGGAGAATTGTGATGATGGCTCTGCATGACATCCTTGCGATTGTGTGTCGCTCCTGCAGCGATCATGCGGCAATCGCATAGTATATCATTTTTGGCTCTTTGCCGAAAATGATGCGTGATTGTGCATCCCTCCTGTGCCCCTCTCATACTTAGTGTCACTCTCGTAATTATCTTATGTGCAGAAAGTCAGGAAGCATGGCCATTGTGCTTCCTCCTTCAGCACAGACTGCACTATGGAAGGAAGGGGCAGAGCTATCACACTTCCTTCCGTCCAACACAAAGCTGGTGCGAGGGGGACACGATTCCCTCCTGGAGGAGGCTTTTCTTGTGATCCCCATGCGATGCCAGCAACACCAAGTAAGGTGCAAAAAGGGCCCTACTTTTAAACCATATCTTGGCTCACTGAGCATGTGAACTTCTTCCTGTCAGGTATTTATGGCTTTATGGCAATAAAGCTGCCCAAGTTTGTGAAGGTCTCAGTTCTCATTAGGATTTCAGTTCACTACCCCCTGTTTGAACCCATTTTTATACAACTCTGTCACCTTCTACACATTATCTACAGGTCCTCTAACTCAGGGGTGGGAATTATGTGAACTTCCAGATGTGGCTGAACTATCCATATATCCCTCACCAGTGGTTAAGCTGACTGGTGCTCTTGGGAGCTGCAATTCAAGCCCATCTGGAGGGCCACATACTTCCCACCCTATTTTTAAATAATTGATGTTAATGTTGTTCTTATTTGGTCTCACTAGTAAAAAAATTTTGCTTAAATGTTGCTCCAAAAAATATGCACAGTAATAGGGCCACTTTCATCAAATTATATTTGAAACATCTGTGTGGGTCTCCTCTCTAATTTTTAGTGCAAGGTTTCCTTTTGTTACTTGGGCCGAAAACTAGCCTGCGCGTTTCTAAATCTGAACATGTCTGGTCTAGAATTTGTGATGTTAATAGGCCTGACAGCAACAAAATGACAATGGCTTTTTTTTTTTGCTTGCAGTTTAATTTGGCACTGCTACTGCTGCTACTTGGGTGGGAAATGTGATTCCGTTTGACCTGATCTAACTGATCCAATATCAGAATCAGCATTTATGGCTATAAATGGGGTGGGCATAGCAGCTGCAAAATCCAGATGCCAAGCATCAGAGTTTATATTTACAACGGTGCCATCTGGGTCTCTGACTAGTTCCTTTTATTGTCTCTTGGCTGCCTTTATAGCTGGTTTGTTGAGCAATAGAACAGTCTGTGGGATATTTTCTGGGTCAAATCATTTATGGGAGTATCTTGTCATGTTTGATTCCATTTTTTCCATCACACTGCAATGAAGGTGGTTTTGCTCTTTTTAAATATCAGTAGTGTGATTTTAAAGTTGTTGTGATGAACAGGTGGCTCTTATTGTTTTAAAAAGATTCTTACAGAAATGAAGTGTCATATCTTTTTGGTACTTGCCAGCACAATTGTATAGCATCTCCAGAGCTGTTTGACATATTTGGTTACATAGCCATTTGAAATGGAGCCCCCATGACATCTTTTCACCATCACTACTTTTACCTCACAGCATTGTTCTCTGTGCCTCTGATACCTAGTTTGGAAAATTACTCCCTCATTACCTCATACTCTTGGGTGATATCCACAGAATTCCAATTTGTGTCACCTCAGTTTCTCTGCAATTGGAATAACACCAAATATCTTCACTCATACACCTATACAAAGTTGCATCATGCAAGTAGAAATATAAAACCTGATAGTTTCTATTGGCCTGTGGCAAAACATGGTACAATGCCCATTATAAGGAAACATGAGGTTCATTTGTTATGAGGGGAGGATATGTGGTAAACTCTACAATGTACCTTGAAAAATGGGGAAATTAGATGGAACATTGAATATTGAATCATACAATTTTTATTTTACCATAAATGCATTCAAAAAGAAAATTAATATCTAGTATAACAATCCCTAGCACTTGCTCTGAAAACTTCTAGGTAAAAATAACAGAACCGGAAAGGATGAGAAAGTAGTAGCCTAAATCTATCGTTAATTCTAATTCTTATTCTAATTAGAACAGACTTACCAAATCAATGGGATTTACCATTTAAAAACTGGTTCCCTGGATATTTAGTAGGATTCAACCCATTGTTTATCCAACAGGGAGTGAGGAAAGTGCTTGAGAATTATCAAGTAAGGATTAGGGAGCTGAGAATAACAAAGAAGAATCAGGAGGAATGTGCTCTAAACAAGTGAAGAACTGGTAGATTTTAAAATATGTTTGACAGTGTTAGTCTGCATGAAGCTTCATGGTCTTTTAAAAAAGCATTCTGGTGGCATGTTCCAAGAAAAGTTATACTGGAAGAACAAAGGACAATAACTTGCGGAAAACTCTGCAATAATTTAAACCTGGGAGTCAATATTTATTAGGTGCCTTGTGTGTATTTTTTTTTTCTGGAAATGTGGGGCAAAACTTCTAAATTAGTTCCTTGAGTCTAAAGGAGAATGAAAGAGGAGCTTCCTTTAGACCCATGATTGCATTGTTGAACCAAAGGTAGCTGGGAAGCATTGCAATGGTCATGACTCCAATAGACAATTACAGCAAAATGATACACCAAAGGATATCTAGTTGGTGGTTTAACCTGCTGGTGTTTTTTAATCTAAGGACACTCCAGATTCTGCAAATCAGAATGGTCAATTCAAATTCGATTGACCAGATTGAAGAAACTGTTCTCTTTAGCCAATAAGGCTCCCATAGCAGTTTACGAACAGTTGACAGTTCCTTGCCCTCAGACTTACAGTCTAAATAGGACAGACCACAAAAAGAAAAGGGAAGGCAGTGGACAGAGTAGATTAAGTTCATCGTATGCAAAGTGCTCTTCTTCTTCTTCTCCTCCTCCTCCTCCTCCTTTTCCTTCAAAGGCAGAGCAATGGCAGTTGGAATGTGGAGGGAGGGAGTGTCACCAGCCACGTGGGCCCCCAAGCACAATGGAAATGTGCCTAGCTGTTTTTACTTCCTCAGAGACCAGAGCGGTGGCAGCTGGAATCTGAAGGGAAGGATTCTCACCAGCTGCTGAATCCCAATCATGATAGAATACTTCAGAAGGACTGTGCTATCCTCTATGAAGGTGGAGCACACACATCATGCACATCAGTTACCATTCATGTCAGGTGATAGCATACAACTGTTGGATCCCCTTCTTCCTCACTTCCATGCGAGCTTTCCCTACATAGACTTTCATGGAAACAAAAAACAAAACAAAAAAACAAAAAAAAAAAAGATTGACCCAATGTTATTGTTTATGTTATCAACATTCTGTGGTTGGCCCTGCTTCTGTATTATGTGCAGGACTGAAAAAGAACTTGGGTATGTTTTAAAATAAACAAGCAACATAAATCTGTGTTATGTATTCAATATTGTTACATAGAAAGAAATCCTTAGAGTGCATGCCAAAAAAAAAGAAAAGAAAAGAAAGGAAAAAAAAGAGGGAGGAAGGAACTTCTTCTTTTATCTCTGGGAATAAATGCTCTCTAAAAGTGTACATCTGAAAATAAAAGAAATAGTTCCTTCTCAAACTCTTTTTTTTAAAAGACAAAACCTTCAGAAATGAAATGTGTATTTAAACGGTGCTGATGTCTCGAACACAAAGAGCTTTTAGAATAAAAAGGTGTTTCTTTTTCAAATGCAGTCTTGACAAGGGAAGAAAAAGGAATAGAACAGTACAATGCTCTCTTGTTTTCTGAACTAAGCGGTTAAGAGGAAGTGGGTTTTCTGTCTTGTGTGTGTATGGGCAGGGTTCTCCTCTGTTAGAGAAACCTGCTAGAGAAAAAGTGAATGGAGAAGAAATCATGAAAGTATTAATGGGGCTTTTTGTGGCAGCAAAGTGGTAAGAGATAATTTTGAAAAGAGTTTGTATTACCTCATCAGGAAGGAAGAAGACATATCAGCTCAGGGCAGTTCCTCTAGGTGCTATGATGCCAAAGAACACATTTCAGATCTCATCTCAAATATGGCTGTGAAACCAGTTTGTAGTTTCCCCGAAAATAACCTTACACTGATTGGCACAGTTTCCATACTGGAAAATAATAGCTTGGGGGCTGCCCATATGGTAATTTCCACTGCTTCAATTTTCTTACAGTCTGTCTCTAGCTAGAGAATAAATTTCTTTCTGAACTATAGCAGTTGCATACAAATATGTCACTTGACAACTTATCCAGTGCATGTTGTTGGTGTATCTCTGATATAGTTATTTTCATTGCACTAGAAACAGAAAACAGTAACAATAGATTTAGATATTCTTCTAAGTTACAGGGGACAGAGGAGTATCTTTCTACTTTTCCTTATTGATGCTTTAATAATGGACAAAGAGAGTTAAAAGGTTTGGTTAGGAAGCTGATACAGTGGTTTCATTGATACTGAGAGGGGATAGTAGGGGCCTTTGGATAAGAGGAAATGAGAAGAAGCTAAATCCAAGCAAACAGAAGCCCCATTTGTCAGAAGTGTGATCAATCAGCTAAAACAGAGCCAGGGTGGGATTTTGCTGTGCAAGGGTGAGATTTTTGTGAGGTTCCACATTTTTGTTGTTGTTGATGGTGATGAAGGCAAAGAACTCTTTCTTCAGGAACCTTCAAGAGATGCACTTTTCTGTTAATGATATTTCCACTCCCCACAATACCTTGTATCCAAAAAAGACCTAAACCAGTAAATTGTAGAAGTGAAAGGGACATCATTTAAAGTTTCAGGGACATGGCCAGGTGTGGATGGTAGAGGTGTAAGTAGGGGGGAAATTGGCCAGGAAAATGGGATTGGAATAGGAGTTCAGCCTTTTCTGGGTGGATTTAGTCTTCCCCTTAAGGATCTAGCACTGTTAAAGAGGTATACCTGTATGTGATCTTAAACAGGTAGCAGCTTTGGCCAGGAGCAGTTTAGCTCAGCCTTCATATGGCACCAACTGTATCCTTTTCTTTTGAAGGTGAATCTTATACCTTTACCTTGTTCATTGTACTGATTTTTCAGGCAGTTCAATATGCAGCAGTCAGATAATTTACAAGAGCTTCTTTCTGTTATTGTGTTCTCCATTTACAGCCCCAATTATGTTTCTGTTGAATCAACAGGAATGTAGTAAACATTTAAAAATTGCCCTGGTTTAATGAGTTTACTATAACTGAGATTAACAGTTGGATTTAGACCTGGGTTTTATCCCTTATAGTCCTAGATCAGTGATTGGTAACTGGGTATCTACAGTGTATTTTGGAACACAGTGCTCATATTCCTGACCATCCAACATCATCAGGGATAATGAGAATTGTAGTCCAAAACATCTGACTAATTGCCTACCTCAGCCCTAAATGGTTTAGACTCTGGATACTTGAAGGACTTCCATTGATATAAAGCTGATTGCACACTTTGTACCTTTCTTTAAGGAGAGTCTATTGCAAACTGCTACTGCAGAGAGATTGGCAAGTGGGCATGATAGAAAGATCTTTGTCAGTTGATGTGTCTACATTATGAAGCTTTCTTCCACAGAAATTTCAAATAGCCCCTTCTCTTTACATCTTTAGACACCAGTGGAATGTTGGATGTTGGATGGTTTGTTCATGTTAAGCATCCAGAATTATTTTGGTAAACTAATATTTGATAACGTTTTTGAGAACAATATCCTTTGTTTCTTTTTGGTAGTTGTTCTTTGTTTCTATGATTGCATTATTGTTTTATTAGGAGTTGCTTACCATCTCAGGAAGCTGTGTCCTTTGTAGACCCAGAGGCCTTGATAGACATACTATATTAAATAAATAGATAGATAAAACTGTGCAACATCATTATTCCACTTAGCAGATGCACATTTATGCAGAAATATATATTTGTGTATTTCCATCTATATGCCCTATTTCACATGTGCTTGTAGTTAAAGTTTGTGTCCTTTCTGCTCATTTTGGCTCTTCACAATTTCTTTCTTCTATTATTTTATTCAGCTCTTGCCTTTTATTTATGATGCATATAAAACAGATTTTGGACATTATTACGTATCTTCTCTGTATATCTGCTTGCTATTTTTCTCATGTAGTATTTTGTCTTAATTCAGTAAAAAAGAATTGGCAGGCAGATAAAGAAGCATTCAATAATAGAATTTTATTTTTGTTTATCCCCAGCTTTCACCACTTCAGAGATTGCTCAGTCCTGCATGATTGAATCTTTCAGGCCACGTAAATGCATTGACTCATATCCCTACCTAGGTTGTCTATCAGTGCAGAAAATGAATAAATGAATGCATTTAGCAAAACAGAAGGTTACATTAGGACACATGCCTAGTTTTATGGCCTTAAAGTAGACACTTTGTTATATGTCTGTGTTTAATTAGATGTTATAAATGGGCAATCTATTTAGGAAATAAGTTCTCTTTAAGTATCAGTACATTATGATAGTAAATATAAACAACCGCAATATTTGTAAACATAAATTCTAGCTCCCTTAATCCCAGTATGATTTTTAAAGTTCCATTATCTGCCTGATGCCTTGTTTGTGTATTTTGTATTGATATTGCATTTAAATAAGAGGTCACATGCTGCAATGGAAGCTTTCCTCTAAGTTAAAGACCATGATCTTTATGACTGTCTTTGTAGTACCCACAGATAAACAGTATAAAATATGAAATGGAAAATACATCTTTTAATATTGCAAAAGGGAAGCTATGGCAGTGTCGTTCAAATACCAAAACACATTCAGCCATTTAGCATTTCTTCAGACACAGGTGACCAAATCTTCCCAGATGCTTCTATTGTGATAAAACCTGTTTGCATTCTTTTCTCCCAAATGATGGAATGAATACACACACACACACACACACACACACACACACACAGAGCAAGCTAATTGCTCACTATTACCAGTAACATTCAGCTGTTGTGAAAAGAGACATTCTGTGATTTGAACAGAAGCTCTGATTGCATGGGCTATCATAACCCAAAGAGCTGCTTTGAGAATATATCTATTTAAACTGATCTAGCTCTTTACATTATTGTACTGTGAAGGCCTTTCTACACTGTAGCCAACCATTTTAAAGTTCCGTGAAATCACCACTTTCAGTCCTGGTTTTTCAGCCTTCTCTCATTTAAGCATGTTGGTGTTTGGAAGATACACCTTTCCTAGCCAAGAAAGCAGATCATTTCAAGGAATTCTCAAATAATGCAAAAACCTGTCCTAGTAAAACTTGATTGGTTTGATGGTATGAAGAATAAAAAAAGTTTAGTGAGCACAGAACAGGTTTGTAATTACTCTACATTTGAACTGCTTTCTCAAAATGAGAAAGAGAACACACACAAGTCGTCTGCTTCTAAGGTAATTAATACTAAATAATGTTATGTTCTCATTTTAAAAAAAGTCTCTGATATAGATACATATGTGGATTAAAAAATAAAGTGGATTTGGTTTTATCTGGGACCTGATAGGAAAGGTTCATTTTTTTAATACCAAAAAAAATAATAATATTGGAATCTGAATAATTATTTATTAGGAAACTTTGTTTTATTCAGTATCCTGTACATCACCAACCCCAACCTGCTAATTAAATTTGGTCAACCAGTCTGGCTCATTGATTCCACCTTTTTGTCTCCTTGGCCCTGATCATTTCCCATAAACCTGCTCCCTGTAATGGAACTGGGATTGATTTGCAATTTCAAGGCTGTATTTCCATCACCTTACTACTCCTTTGGTTATAGATAAGATGGGAAAGGAATGAAATTGGAATCACATTCAGTTGGCACTTCAGGTGGCAGACTCAGTTCACTTCAGTTCTCCTCTTCACATTCTCCACATGGAACAGCAGGGAAGAACGAAAGGTGCTCTGTACTAAGCTGGCAATGCTAGGCACCAACTGAAGTCAGGACTCATCTGGCTCCTCAAAGAGTTATGTGTCAGCTGTGTTCTTCTCCTGCCTTTGGTGTACAGGGAAAATGAAGAAAGAACAAAGCAACTAGGACTAACTAGAGGAACTCCAAGAGGTGATTAAGTAGGAGGTCCAAGCATGTCAAGAGATGAGTTCACTAATGCTGATACTAGTCAAAGGAAGTCTCCATCTCTGGTTGTCATTTGACCTGTGAGAGGTGACACCAAGCCAGATACAAGGACCTAAGTTACTTTTTCAAGTGTCATACCTTCTGTTATTCACTGCTAGTTGTATCTACATTACAGAAAGTGGATTTGATTCAGATAAACAGGCATGAAAGAGGGCAGGAGGAAACCAATATCTCTCTTCTCCTCTCACTATCAGCCTCTCAATATTTATCTTAGCATCAGAGGATTCTGTTCAGTAGGATGTGATATTGCATGTGGGATTTAGCAGGGAAGGAAATCTTCATAATTTGGGGCATAGGATACCTTTGTAGTGGTTATGAAGTGACATAACACATTTTAAAAACTGAGATTAAGAATGGGCCAGTATTGGAAATCAGATTTTAGAAATCAGAGCATTGTGATGAGATTGGATTTTACAGATTTTCTGATTTTTTGAAAGAAGTAGGTGCCCCCCCCCATTTACGTGCTCAGAGAGATAGATGATAGCACTTGTTGATTTGAAAATAAATATTTTCTGGTTAAAAGAAGAAAAGTTGCATGAGCAACTATATTCTCATCGTCAGCATAAGTTCATTAAATACTTGACAGCTGCATTCTCCATGGAAGAAAATTCATGTGTATAAGAAAGTTACAATAACAGGTCATTGTGAAAGCAAAAAGTGAATAGGAATAAATAAAACAGTTCATTTGTGAGTGGGTGATTCATATTGCTCATGCATTAATGCTTGTGGTACAGAAGAGTAGTAATTTATTGATGCAGATGGCTATGTAAAGTGCATGTAATTTGTGAGGGGGCTTGACCCTTGACTGATGGGCCATATGTTGCAAAACCCCAGAGGCATCATTTGACTGAATTCTCTTCCCTTCTCTGTCTCTGCACCTATGGCCCTTGTTCAGTCATCACATATTGAACTATAGATGTTCTAACTCCCCCAATAAATCTCTAACTAATGGCTCACAAGGCCATACATTTAACTCTTTCCTTACAGAAGAACACACTTTTGCTTTTTTGTATTCAGTTAAATATATGATCAATGGCATTTATGTTAGGTATGGTTTTATTAGAATGCAATAAGTCTGTTATTGGCAATACATTTAGAAGCAGTGTCATGCAGTGATGGTTTCTAAATGTTATATTTTTATATAAAGTTACATGTAATTAAAGAAAGCTTAAAAAGGATTATTAAATTACAGTTTAATCACATTTAAATGTCATTAATTTTGGAGCAGAAAGGAAGCATACGCTTACACTTCTCCCTTTGAAATAAATATGATGTAAAAGTGCCTACGTTGTGCCACAGTATTTCAGTTTAATTTCTTCATTTATGCCATTTATATCCCAGTTAACCTAAGGAATACTATAGCCTAGGAACAGGTCTGTTTCCAACATAAACTGGTTAGATTGTTATCCCTATGAACAGTCCTTTGACACGGTGGGACCAGACTTAGTCATCATATTGTAATATGCTCATCAGCTCCAATAATTAGTAAAAGTTTTTTTTTTTCCCTCTCCTTCCCCCTCCAGGAAATTATAGTTTGGAAGAACTCATGTATATTCTGTGTTCATGTACAATCTGAAATAAAGGCAGTAGTACTGATGATGTAGCTTTTTTAAAAATAATCTGCTATGCAGCTAAGAAATCATGATCTACAAGTGGAACTAAACTTTACTTGATTTTCCCCTGATAAAGTTTGGGAAAGGAAATGTATTTTTGTATATTTGATTTTTTCTTCATATTTTCTTTTTCAAATGCAGAATGTTCAGCATTCTGTTAAATCTGTTGCCTGACCCGTAAGTATTCCAAGTAGCCATGGATACATATTATTTTATTGGCTGTTATTTCATAATTAATGAGCCTGAGTAGACAACATTGATGTTAGTGGGATTTGCAAGGGCAAAGGTCCTTTCATAGTCTGTGATACCAGGAGTCTTTTAAGACTGAAATCCTATCAATAATTCCTTGGGAATAAGCATCATTGAATTCAGTGGGGTTTGCTTCTGAATAGACATGCAGGGGCATGTCTTCTGAATAGATGTGCAGCATTTTTAAACGGCAAAAATGCATTGGCATTGAATGGATCTTTGGCAATTCAATGACTCCTGCATCAAACTGATAAGAGTTCAAACAAGGAAGTGGAAGTACTATGAAACTGAAAAATTTTAGGACTTTCATTTCCAATTGTATCCAATAAAATGGTCTATGGTTTATGAAAGCCTGTGCCAAACAAATTCATTAGTCATTACATGGGCAGAAGACCATTCCTTATTTCAAATTTCTTGTAAATCAATCGGCTGTGCAATTAGAATAATAGAATATGAATTAAGTAAAGGGGAACTGGAAGCTTACAGGAACAGAACTTATACTTTTAAAGAAATTTATTGTTTTCAGTATAGCGATAAAAATAAATTGCCAGAGGTGGTGCTACTTTAAAGGTAGACATTGCCCCTCCGTTGTCCCTTCATCCATTCAGTGAGCTTGTGCTCACAAGGCTGCCAGGATTTTTCTCCCCAGAGCTGATTCCAGTCATTCTCCTCTCCTGATGCTGTTCTTGTAGGAGTATTTGGTATCTATATTAAGCACAGTGTAGCAAAGTTAGTGAAACATGAGCTTGTGATGCAAACAGGAGAAATAACTCAGAATGCTCTTGTAAGGTAAAGAAGAAAAGAAAAGAAAAACTTACATTTATTGTCTCCAGAAGTCCATTTTAGGATAGATAGGAAAAGAATTGTCCTAAATTTGACTTAACCCTCTAAAAGCTGGCTCTCATGTGTGGGTGTAAGCTAGTATCCATTATTGGGATTAGAACCTCATGGATACTCTTTCTCAGACAAAGTCAACAAAGGGAGTAACTAACTTCTTGAGAGAAGGGGGAAGTGATGTCTGCAGGTAAGAAGGAAGCAAAAGGTTGGGTATACAGCAAAGAAAAATACAGAGAGATGAAAAGTCTGTCTAGGTTCTTACTAATCACATTAGACAAGTGTTGATGCCTTTTTGCTTCTAACATCTCTTCTCAGCAACACTTTTTAAAGTCAACAAGATTCATTTTCTCTCTCAAGAGCTGGAAGTGGCTTGGTGAGGTAGTTTTTCTACAATTGCTGATACAATAACCGGTCTTGTGGTGGGTGGTGCCTAGGCATAGGAATTTTGCTGTGGTAGTTCTGTATTGGTTATTATTTGGTAACAGCTCACCAGGTCTTTCTTGAGATATCTGTTTCCATGGTTATGGCCACTGAGTTGACCTCCTTGAGTCCTAATGTTCTAAGAACTTGTGAATCTTTTGTTCTTGACTGGTAGTTAACATTTTCCTCTCTTTCTGTTAGAATTCCTAGATGATAAATGATGTCTGCTAGCCTTTTCACTTCAATTTATTTATTTAGATGACTTATGATTTCTTCACAATCAGCTTCATCTTGGTTACCAAAATCAAATCAGTATGTAAGTCCATCTGTCATTTTTGAATTGTGTGTAGAGGTAAGGGCTAGTTTTGCCTTGTATGGAGCTTTCTTCAGTTATTATCTTGCTTAGCTTCTCATTCTAGGCTTACAGCTTGTTTTCAGCCATAAATACTTTTATAAAGTTTGCATGTTATCTGATTTCTCAGATCCAGGAAGTTCTTCCATGTAAATAAGTTCCTTGATTTCTCCATCTTAAATGTAAAGACTGACTTTACATTTAAGCGTCCAATGTGCATTTATCTGGATGCTGGCACACGTAAGAATCTATTATGGCATCTCTCACTATAGGGACAAAGGGTCTCATCATAGTACTGCCAGTACTGAAATGAGAGGGAGAGATATAGAAGATAACAGAGAAAGATATAAAATTGGACATGGAAGGAAAACAAGATGAAAACCAGATGGTAGGACAAGCACAAGTAGAAGCAGAGTTTGTGGAAAGAGTTTCTAGTTTAGGGTAGATTTAAGAACAGGATGTTTGGCTTGGTGAAAGGGAGATTACATCCCAAGGAGGGGAGAAAGGGGGAATGAATTTGATTGGAAGATTTATACAAACTGAATAAAACCAAGTTGAGTCTGTTTGCATGACTGAAAGAAGAGGGAGAGGGATGTTAAAAACAAGGATATTGTCCCAAGACTTTGATTTTTTTTTTTAAAGTCATGTGTGACAGCTAATTTACTCTGTGAAATTGAAGGAGATGGAAAAATGTCTGAAATAAGAGTGCTGTTTATAATGATATAGATACATTTTCGTTCACTATTAACTATTGAAAAGAATAAATAAGTCAGTTTAGCAAAATTCGGAAAAAATGGTAGTTTTATTATGTAGCAGTATCAATGTTATTTATTATGTAGTTTTTTTATTATACAAGTTTTATGTAGTTTCCGATTTATGGCAACTCTAAGGTGACTCTGTGACAGCGTGTTTTGGGGCTGAGAGTGTGTGATACACCCAAGGTCCCCCAGTGGGTTTCCATGGCCAAACTGGAAACTGTACTCTGGTCCTCAGGGCCATAATCCACCTCTCTAATCACTACACCATGCTGACTTTCAAGTATGTTGTGGAGATATGGTGTTAGATATGTTAACAAAAAAAATTTTCTCTTTTAGAAAGTATGAGTTGGGGAAGGGGAAAGAAGAAAAGCTATTTTTTTAAAGATGCTTGGAACAAATGGTAGACTATGCTGTGTCTAAAGGAAGGGGGAGGTTGATTATTTTCTGTTTGCTTTTATCTTCCTCTCCTCTCCTCTCTTTTCCTTTCTTCTGCTTTTAAACTTATAATTCATTCGATAGACTCATATATATTTATATGTTCATTACATATTTTCAGTGTTCTTAGTGTTTTTTTGGAAAGTGTTAATAAATATTATTTTTGTTAGCATTGCACTAACTTAAACTATCAGTTGAGTATTTAGCAATACAGTTTATTTCTTGTTTACTTTGCCTACCCAAAAAAGGAGCAGGAAAGATGACCAAGAACATAGCCAGTATTGGCCATTGCTCAATTGTATGAATGATTTCCAGGGTATCACTCTCTGCAATGGTATTTGGAGAATGAAGGACGATATCATGTGGGAGGGTAAAAGTTTTATTGGGAGGACAGATTTCTTATGCGGAAGAACAGTGCCCTCCTTCCCATCTCCCCTAGCTAAACACAAGCAGGGATGTACTATTCTGCCCCAGATTCATGTCTTTAAAAATACCACATGAGAGATGCCCCATGGGAGAAACATAGTTTAGGTGGAAACACTGTGCTTCAATTTCCATCCACCATACTTGTCAGCAGACCAAGGTATACTGTGCTGTTGTGTGGCTAGAGCCTTTACTTCTTAGTATGGATTTGGTATTCCTTCTCTCTGTAGTTTTATTTCTTCTTCTGTATCTCTGTACTGTTTCCATTATAGTTCTTTGCCCCAAACTAACCCCCTCCTGGGACTTTCCTCATCCTGAGATAGCCACTCTTGTAAATTAAAATTAAAATAAAACTCTTTGAAAAGCAAAAAGACCAAGACTGACCAAAAAAATCCTTTCTCCCCGCTTCTCATAGAGAAATGTATGATATGGGTGTGGAATGAGAGAGCTTGCCAGCTTCCTCAAAATAAGATGCACTGACCAAAACATTTACTTATATTTGGCTGGTTGTCTTCCTTGCAACATTCCCTGTCTTCCTCCAGGATGGTCTGTTAAATATGGATACTTGCCAGTGTTATATAGTGGTTAGAATACTGAATTATGGCTGATGTCTAAGCAGGGATATAGCAATCTCTCAGTCTTCAGGTCATTGAGTTTCTCCAGTTCCTCTTGCATTTTCTTCGTGTTCATGCTTTCTATTGTTTAATGAAACTTAAGAGTTTTCCTCCTGCAGTGAAATTTGTGCAATTTTTAAAATATATTTACCAAAATTGTACAATTTTTGTAAAGTCTGCCATATTGACTCATTTATTCATTTAACATAAAAACATAGTTTACTGTTTCATTCATTTATTTCCGCCTTCTCCTGGAATGGGACCCAAATAGTTCAGCACTACTGCAATATTGGTGTTAGTCATGTTTAGAATTGATACGCTATTGATTGACTAATTGATTGCATTATATTTTCTAGTGCAGAACCTATGGCAGATTACATAACTTTTTTTTAAAAAAAACCCCAAAAAGCTAGAATGCTTGGTTGTGCATTGAACATATTAGCTGCATGTTATTTTTATCAGAAAATGCTTGTTTGAAGGTAAATGTTTATTCATAGTGTTTTATTTTGCATCTATAAAAATCATATAGTTTTAATACAATGCTCATGCTGGTCTTTTTGAAGCTTAGTACTAAACTGAGAGTATTTTAAAACTGTAGAATATTTTGCATACTAAAGTGATATTTGAAATGATATATGAGTGATAAATTTTTGTTGTCCATAATGATAATTATGCAGCCAAAACTTATATAGAGAATTAGGACATTAAAAGTGAAAGGTTGTTACAGAAAATTTCTCGAATGATTCATTAGCCCATTTTACTATGCTTAGGTGCTGCAAAGTGAGGCATAAATTATTTACTGCCCTTCCTGCCTTGTAAAATGAAGGTTAGGGAGACACAGTATTTAATGCAAATGTGATCAGCAATTGAAAATTGGTGAAACCAAAATCTGCTTTGCTTTACAAACACAGAATATAGATCACATGTAATGTTGAAATTATATTGAATCCATTGGAAACTATGAGTAACCTGCAACTGAAATTCTAGACAATGTAGATTAGTATTTTCAATTGGAGATAGTCACTGCTAGTGTTTCAGAAACCTACACGATAGAGAAGCTGGATTGTTCTACAGACTATTCAGATATGTAAGAGATTTGTTCATGTTTAACACTAAACAATGATGTAGTGTTATTGTTATACAAAAATTTAAGAAGTCTATATCGCAAGTTGACCCATAATGCAAACTTTAGTCATTCATAAGCCTGATCCAGTCACAACATAATCATCCCAAGCTTGATAACTCTAGCATTACAATCTTTGAGTTGTCAAGCTTAGATTTCAATTATAGCCTGAGAAGAGCACAACTCATTCCCCTTCAAATTCTCTTCTTTTTATCCAGTTTCTTACCTTGCATTTGCTCCACCTCCAGTCTTTCCTGTACCTTTTTCTTTTGGTGCCTAAAACACTCTGACATCATGGAAGCAGACATTAATATCTTTGGGAATATTCCCAGGCCTATTGATAATAGTAGGATACCCTATGGATACAAATAGCCCTGAGAAAGTTATATTTACCAGCATTGCTTCTATCAAAGCATCAGAAAAAAGGATACAAGGAGAAAAAGATGAGTTCATCAGTAGCAAAGTAGCAACTGTCCCTGGCAGAGTGTGTGTGTGTTTTTTGACTCACTAAAGAGTGATCCAGGATCACTTACTTGGTACCTGATTCCCAGTGATCCTGTAGTTTATGTTACCTTAGAACCAAAAGATAGCCACATATTCTCTCCATTTTCCTTGCTATCTCAGGGTTGTTTGTTTTTAGTGTGTGCTATTAAGTGAACTCTTAACAAATCTCTCCTTGTGTTTTCTTGGGAAATTTTTATTCAGAGGAGGTTTTCCATTGTGTTATTCTGAGCCCAAGAGCGTGTCTTGCCCAAGGTCACCCAGTATACTTCTATGACTGAGGAGGATTGGTACCCTAATTTCTTGGAGTTCTAGTTCCACAGTCAAATCACAGCACCACAGTGTAAGTGTGTATGCCCTGAGTGCTCTTAAAGGCTTGTCATGACTTGCCTATTCTATTATTTAATCCAAAGCTGTATAATTTTTAAATTAGTTCTCAAGCCAACATTATACCAAGAATAAGATTTCATGTAGGTGAGCACAGAAAAAGTCAGCTCTTGTGAAAACTGGATAGGGTTGTCACAGGACATGACACAAGACCAGTGGATATAAACATAGCTTGTGAGAAACAGGCAGTGAGGTATGCTTTCAATATCACATTTACTTCATGTATAGTTCATGTGTATTTTATAACATCATTCTTTTCAATTCAGGGAGTCCTTCATTTTAAAAACGAGAGGACTGCTTGAATTGAAAAGAGTGACCTTGTAAAATTCTTATTGTTGTTGTTGTCATTAGCTGAGAACTTAGTGCAGCAGAAAGCAAGTGCATCTATACTAAATGGACAGAACAACATATACACATTTATTTACATCTCCTGCTTTTCAAAGGAAAAGGTCTGTTCCTCTGCCACTCTTGCATGTGCAGTGGAAGGCAGAGATTGTGAGAAGAATTTGAAGTAAAAGAAAAGCAGCAGCAGTCTTCCCATAATTACTCATCCTTTTTGCTGACTTCAGCAGAGATGCTAATTTCTGTGGATCTCATTTGTTTACTTTGCTAAAGGAATCCCAGCTGAATCAGACTTGCTCTCTGATACTGTGTGGCCATACATTTGTTTATTACACAGTCCTTTTCCACTGGGTGTCCTACGTGGTTATTTTAAGCACACTCCTTTTTCAGCAAAACTGGCTATACCACAATTGTAATTGCAACGTAAATACAAATGATGTGGGGATGAAGCAGTCCGGAAAGGAACACTAATTTTGGTGGAGCATAACAGAGGTATGACAAGCATTTGTATGCATGCTGCTTTCATACCAAACAGAAATAGAAATATAGAGATATAAATATTTAGCTAGAGAAGCTAAAGGGATATTTTTTTAATCATCTACTTACCTGTCTTTCTTCCGTAACTGAAGTCAGAACATGGGCACAGACTTCCCAATATCTCTCCTTTCCACGTATTGGCTAGAGTTAACTACCACAGCAAGTTGGGAGAATTAAGTTTTCTCAGACCACATACTGGGATCTACACTGTTGATCAGAACTAGCGAGCGAGAGTATAAAATAGGTGCTTTTTTGGGTTAATATTCTGAAATTCTTTACCATCAAACCCACAAATATGTCTTCATTTTCTTTTTCTTCATATTTTTTCTTGTAAACTGAAAGACACTAAAGGAGCAAAATCTACTGGGAAACCAAATAATTTTAAATTCCTGCTGTCACTGTAACAGTCTTCAAAAATATAGATGTATTAGTCTGTTTCACTATGTGAAGAAAGGGACTGTATTCCACAAAAGATTATTCTGAAATAAAATGATTATTTTTAAAGATGCTACAAGATTCCTTTTTCCTTCCTACTTTGTAAGCTTTTACTGTGTTTTTTTCCTGCCTTTATTTTTAGTACAGTGACACCAGATATGAAAATGCAAGATTTCCTGAACAAATATTTCTTCTTGTAACAAATGTGTGAAACCAAAATCTGTTCTATTGTCTCAGTGTATCAACTACTATCAGAGCAGAATCCTACTTTGTTTTCTCTGCTGTGGACCATACCAAAATTGCAGAGAAAGCACTAATATTATTCATGTATTCTTCAGAAAGAAAATTTTACATAGAATTGATACCACAATATTGTCAAAATCTGATACTGTGCAAGTTTGCAGAACCCTATCAGTGGAGGACAAAGGGCAATAAGCATTCTAAAGTGCTTCTCCAGCTAAAATGGTAAAAAAAATATGCTAAGAATGTTTTAAGTAAATGTTTTCATGTGCAACTCTAGAGATCCAGCTATAGTGTTGAACACATGTACTTGAAGACAAGTTTACTGAACTCAGTGGGGCCTAGCTTAATTTGGTATGCTGAGATGTGTTTAATATTTCTTTGTCTGTGCCAGGTGTAGCATTGGCTGCAACCTGATCCACAACAAAGCTGTTGCATCTTGGCCTCTGGAAGACACAATTGTTTGTGTAATTATCTGACCCCTCTCAGTTGTGCTGGTTCTTGAGCTCAGAGATAATATCTGCAGGCCCAGTTGCCAAGAACATTTTATTTTCTAATCACCAAATCCAAAACTAGGTGCAAGAAATGTCTTCAGCTCTTTTTATATAATACATATTAATAGTCCTGCTTTTCTACTCCTATTTGAGCTGGTTTGATTCATCCTCTTGCCTCCCCGCCCCCCATGCCTACTTTCCTTATAGTGAGCGGTCTGCTTGGCATGGTATTATCTCTGGATTTGAATATCAATATTTACTAGGTTAGGGAAGTCCCAGGCATTGGTTAATGACATAAATTTGCTATCGAGCATCCGGAGCCCGAACAACATCTTTTCTCAGGCCTTGGGGAAAAAAACAAGGGGAGAATTAAGAGAGGCTGTTAAGCTTGAGGGCCAACATTGATTTGATGAATAATGCAAACTTATTTAGAAAGCTGCTTGTTTTGTGTTCTTCAGTTGGTCTGATTGACTTAATTATGTGTTTCAAAAGATTATTTAAGTACTCTTGCAAGATATTCAAGAATAAATACCTAAATTGTTATCCAAATGTAAATATCATCTATTACTATCTGAATTATTACATATTTACTAATAAAATACTAGCAAAACTACTGCATGACCACAATTTATTTGGGTAATCTGGGTGATAATAAGCATTTGGTAAGCATATTTCACTGGCTCAGGTTGTATTAATCTGTATTAATTAATACTCTGATGTATTAATGACCATAATCCAGAATCGTTAGTCTTTCATGTTGAAATGAGAGTACATATATACACATCTTTATATATTTATAGGATCGTATCCTTGTGGCTCAGTCCTATGGCTCAGAATACCCACACTGGTTCCAGGACAGAGAAATCCTGCTTCTAGAACAGCCAATGATACAAATATATTGATCGTACGCAATCAGATCATAGAACTGGAAGATATCCCAGTGGCCACAGAGTTCATTTCCTTGCCAGTTCAGCAAATCTACTGCTGAAGCACCCCAAGTGGCTGCCACCTCATCTGTTTAAAAGTGAAGGAGGCCCAAATGAGAATCCAGCTCTTCTATGGTACTCTTTTCCAATGGTGAACAGCTCTTACTTTTTGGAAATTAAGAGGAACAAGTTGATATACCTTATTTTGAATAGAGAAAACTGAGAGATGTCATGATATCTGTCTTTGAATGAAAGAGATGTCATATAGAAAATAGAGCAAACTCTGATGTTCCCAAAAGTAGAACAAAATCCAAATTACAGGAAGAGGGATTCCACCTAAATATTAGGAAGAACTTCTTTTAGTGTAAGAGCAGTTCAACAGCAGTTCAATAGTGGAATAGACTGCCTCTGTTTAAAGAGTGTCCATCTTTGGAGATCTTTAATCTGAAGTTGGTTGGGCATATTTCAGGAATATTTTAGTTGTGTATTCCTGCATGCCAGGGATTCAGCTGGATGGGCCTTTTTGGTCCCTTACAATTCTAAGATTCTATGATTCCAGTTTCTTCCTAAGTTTAACTGAAACCTTCTTTTCTTGTGACATGAATCCACTCGTTCAAGTTCTAACCTCTGGAGCAGAAGAAAACAAGCTCTCTCCATTTTTGACATGACAGCTATATGGATATTTAAAGATGGCTGTCATGTTTCCTCTCAGTCTTTTATTTTCCAGGCAAAAAAATAATCAGCTTCTGGAACCATTCCTCATAGGGCTGGGATTCTAGAGCTTTTATCATCTTGGTCACCCTTCCCTGAACATGTTCTAGTTTTTTAGTGTCCTTTTTAAACTGAATCCAATATTCCAGAATCGGTCTGAGTATTCCAGGTAAGATCTTACCAAGGCAGAATAAAATGGTGTACTACTTCCCTTAATTCTTCACTGTAGTTCTGTTAATGCAGCCTAGAATTGAATTGACTTTTTTTGTCACCACATCACATTCTTGATTCACCCCCTGCCGAACTTCCCAAAACAAAAAACAGACTTTAAAAATTGACAAAAAAATGGACAAAAAGGACAGCTGAAAGTGACGTTGAATCAGTTTGAATGTGTCAAAGCACACCAGTGTAGCCCATTGGCCAGGCACAGGGTAAAAAAAAGTTTCCTGCCCTCTGTGCCGATGCCCACCTCCAATGCAGAGAGTGAACAAACCTAAACCCAGCACTCACTTGTTAAAGCAGCAGCAGCAGCTCATTCTTCTCTGGCCCTGCTCATTTTTATCATGGTCTGTACCCCTGCCAAAAGTATAAATAAGTGGGCCCAATATCAAATCTGAACTCTTCCTAAAAACCAAGATGACTAAACTGAAACTCTCATACTTTTGATGTATCATGAGAAGAGAAGACTTCTTAGAAAAGACAAAAATACTTGGTATGGTAGATAGCACTAGGGAAAGAAGAAGACTGCATTACAGGTTGATAGCCTCAATGGTAGAAGCCACAGCCTTGAATTTGCAAACTCTTAGCAAAGGTATTGATAACAGGGGCCATTTCTGCAGTAGCCTGTTATAGTGCTTTTATTCCGCTTTCAATATCCTATGGAATCCTGGGGTTTGCAGTTTAGGAAGGGGCCTTTGAGGCCCCTCCCTAAACTACAAACCCCAGGATTCCATAGGATGTTGAAAGTGGATTAATAGTGCTATAACAGGCTAGTGTGGAAATGGGTAGGGTGACTTGTAGAACTCTCATTTATTGGGTCACCATTAGTCAAAGTTGACTTGACAATAATTAACAGAAACTATACCTCTAGTCATTGCCCTGCTATTGTATATTTTGTACCATTTTACTCTTGTTATAAATCTACCAGATGAGGACTAAAAAGAAACTGGGCTTCTCTACTAGTTGTATTGTGTTTGTAAACAATGGCACAACATTGTAGTGAACCAAATCTCCTAGCGTGTCCTCTGCATATTGCATGTACCATTATAAACATATCAAGGAAATGAGTATACATATACCATTTGAATCCAAATTTAAACATGATTATAGGGGATTAGACTGATGCACAAGCTTCTTCAGTAGGCAGCATGCTGTTCTGCCTACAGAACAGAAGATATGAGAAATCAGTCATCAAGTTTCGGACTGCCAGCCAAGAAGTATGTGCCTGCTGCTAAATATTTGCATGAAGAAGTACTTAAAAAGGGCACATATGGAGAGAGAGAAAACTGAGTTATGCCAGCTCCAAACCTGCTCAATTCTAGATACCAACATCACCATTCTAAAAGAGATACACTGCATTCTTCTTATAGAAATATTATTTTCATGATTTGGTGAGATGATGATGATGATGATGATGATGATGATGATGATGATGATTTGGCTTGGATTATGCATCAGTTGTGATGAATCAGAAACTCCAGTCATATCTGTGTCTGTTGTTCTGGGTCAAGCTTGGATTTAGTTATGCCTGTTTTAATGGGCAAGTACTACAATATATGTACCACTCTAAAAAAAAGAAGACACTGGGAGCTACACAAAACAAAACACATGGTATCTGTAGGTCACCAGAGAAATATAGTCAAAGGAAATGAAAATAGAAGAGAGCTTTAATAAATGAGATAGTAACCTACAATCTATTCCTAGGTCAACGAAATTACAAAAGGTTCGTTTATTCTTTGCAGTCTGAGAAACAAAAGTCCATCTGCCTAGGAGTTAGTCTCTGTGATTGTTTCACTAAAAAGCATTCATTGTTGCCTTTCTGTTGTCTTCCTAGTAGACCACCCAAGACTCCTACCCATCCCTCTTTCTGTGTTTTCTTCCCTGTACAACTTTTTTCCTCTGCACAAAAGATAGTAAGGTTTTGTTTTTGTACAAAGAGTTAGACCTTTTATCTAATCTGTATTGATCATACATGGATTCATTATGATCATACCCCTCTAATCCTTAGCTTCTCAGTTAGTAACTGTTTTAATTGAAATAGGCATCTTTAAATACTACAGAAGCATTTGTCCCATAATGTATGTGGGAATTAAAATATATTTTGCTATACATGCAATGTAGGGTTGCTCCAGTGAGAGTTCAGATGTCTTGTAATGTTGAACATAAAGTAAAAAAATAGACAGTATGCCTTAATAAATAAATAATCTCTATTTTTTTCAACAACCTTTTGCACTGACCTGATTTTTTTTTTAAACTAGCAGAATATGTTTTAAACTTTGTCTTATCTTAGTGAGAACTTAGTGAAAAAAATTCAGATTGCTGCTGTGTAACAGAACACAACTACTAGAACTAAGGCCTTTGCTTTGCCCTTTCCTCATTTTTAGAATACAACAGTTTCTAGAACTTATTTTCTTGTTTCAATGCTGCATGGCATATTTGAAGACTAAGGCCATTTCAATACATTTATTCAATATTAGTATTCAGTACTATTATTCCATTTTTAACATCCTGTGGAATTCTGGGGTTTGTAGTTTACTGAAACCAAAGAGCTCTCTCTCTGAGAATTCTAAATGCCCTTCCCTAAACTGCAAACCCCAAGATTCCATAGGATGTTGAAAGTGGAATAATAGCACTATAATAGTATAGTGTGGAAATGGCCTATGTTGCGTTGAACTGTGAAACTATGTATAGACTTCTTCTACTACTTCTTCTTCTTGTGTGCCCTCAACTTGTTTCCAACTTATAGCAACATTAAGGTGAACCTATCACAGGGTTTCCTGGGTCTGAGAAGGTGTGATGCACCAAGATCACCTGTTGGTTTTCCACAGCTGTTTGGGGAATCAAACCCTTGTCTCTAAGGTTGTAGTCCAGTGTTCAAACTACTACACCACACTAGCTCTCATTAGACATGCAGATTGTATTCATTGTTTAAATAGAAAACACATAGTAATGATATGTAATGTGTGCCACTCACCAGTTAAAAAGAATGAAAAAAATTAAAATTTCATTAATTGCTGTGGAGTTATATAATAGACCACCTGTGCATCAAAAGTATGCTTTGAGCTGTTGAATGAATGAATGAAACACTGGAAAAACTGGGTTTTTAAGTAGCTGATTTCTAAGCTACTGACAAACATTTTTAACTTCTGTTTTCTTTGCATTCACGTAAAGTTACATTTGCATCTTTATATTTTAAGAATGAAATAAACTAAGCATAAGGAAACATGTGGCCATACAGATGTTGTTGAACTGCAGTCTCTTCAACCTAGCTAACATGATAAGAGTTGCAGATCTAGAATCACATTCATCATCCTTGATACCAACATTTCTGTTGCGTTGATCTAAAGGTTGTTTTAGACAAATTTGATTGGTGTCATAGCATGACACAAGACTTTATCCACTCTGTTTACAGTTAGAATATTAGCAACTGAGTGATTGCTCATAGAAAAGTGATATTGCAGAGGGTTCTTCATAAGTCTACTAGCACTGAATTATGACACGTGGAATGGAACCTGGAAAAGTTAAGGCTTGATTCATCTGAACACTTTTTATCTTCCATTATGCTATATTTGCATATAACTCTGAATCATGGGTTAGCAATGTAAAGATGAGAATATATGTACAGAACAAGAAACATTTGGGATTAGATCAGAGGTTTATCTAGTTCAATATTCGGTTTCCCTATGTCCAACTGGAATACTCCAAAAAAAGACATGGAAATAGTTCTATTTTCTAAGCAGCTGATGTCAGAGTCAAACTGTATCTGATACTAAAGGATGTGTAAGCCATCATGATTGGTCGCTGATGAATTTGTCCAATACCCATTTAAAATCATCCCATTTGGTGGACATAGCTTGATCTTGTGGCAAGAAATTCAATAGTATATGAATTATGTGATGAAGCATTTCCTTTTATCTTTCCTCAGTTTCCCACCATTTAGCTTCACCAGATGCATTCAGGTTCTTGTTTTACAAGGAATGACAACAACTACTACTGCTGCTATTGCCCTTCTTCCTCCTCTTCCTCTCTATTCCAGATTTTCCACATACCCATTTCTGTGTAGTCTTCATTTTATTTTGGAGCGAAAAAGCTCCCAAAAATGTATAGCCATCAGTGCTTCCAGACTATTAATAGAAAGTTATGTTGGTTTTGGCACTTTAAAAATATTGAGCTAGTTCAGTGAAGAAAAAAAATGCTAATATTTTAAATTAATAGTTTCTTCTAGGAGGTAATGAAAGTCCAAACACCAAGCAACCTTTCTTTGCTATTAGCATTTCTGTATCTACCAGCCTTTAGATTTATGCAATTAAGATGTTACATAAATGTTGCACTTCACTAAGGCAACACACATAAGATAAATTAAAGACAGTACTTATAACATCCCTCTCTTCCCGAGGGAGACTGATAAGAAGAGGAAGCTACTTACAAAGCAGAATTAAACCAGAGTGTTTCTATTTGGTGCTCTGCCATAATGAATAGTTCTGTTACTCCCTTACATGAATTTGTCTCTTCTTTCCTCTATAATGGACAAGACAATTTAATAACTATTTCAGTTTTAATTTTGCACAGAGGACTAGTTGCAGTTATTACATGTTTTGTTTTATTTTCTCTAATAAATTGGATCAAGCGAACAATGTATTCATGTTTCTTGGGTGAAACCTGTCATTTCTAGCACCCTTTTCGCATGGGCTTCCTCTCGCAAAATAGCCCTGTGTGCCTCGCGGGAGTGGGAGCGTCGCTGTGCATGATGCACTCCCACTTCCGCAGCACTCACGGGTTTGAAGCTGCGCTCACGCGTATTTTTTTATTTTCGGCTTGCAGCCGAAAATAAACAGCGCTCGCGCAAGGCTCCCAACAGCGTCTCGCACTTACTGGAGTGCGGAGCGCCATCACAGGCAGGCCTCTTGTGCTTCCTGCCCGCTTCCGCCCCCAGCGCCATCTACAGCTCCCAGGGAGCACTGCGGAAGCTGGGGGCATGACTGAAGAGCGCCCGTCGCGGAAGAAGACGCCAGGTGCGGTAAGGAGGTGGGGGGAAGCGGCGGTGTTTCGGGAGAGGGTTGTTGCGCGAGCCGCTCTTCTCCCTTGCGCAAGCGCTGGCGCTGCGAAAAGGGCCACGGTATAATACTCAAAAGCTGGTATGCTGTTATAGAATCATGGAATCATATCATAGAGTTGGAAGTGGCCATATCAGCCAGCTAGTCCAACACCTATTCGGTGCAGGATCTCCAGCTAAAATGTCCCCAGCAGATAGCTGTGTGACCTCTTTTTGAAGACATCCAGAGAAGGAGACCCCAGCATTTCTCTAGGCAATTGATTCTGTTGCCAAACTGCTCTTACACTCAAGAAGTTCCTTCAAATGTTCAGTCAGATCTGTTCTCCTGTAAGTTCAAGCCATTAGACCTGGTCCTACCTTCTGGGGCAGCAGAGAAAAGGCATATCCCCTCTTCTCTGTGACAGTATGTGAGGTAGTTAAAGAGTGCAGTCATGTCACCCTCAGTCTTATTTTCACCAAGCTGAACATGCCCAGGTTTTCAACCTTTCCTCATACGTTTTCTACCTCTTATCATACTTGTTACCTTTATCTGAACTTGTTCCAATTTGTGTATATTCTTAAATGAGATGCCCATAACTGAATGAAGTACTCCAGATAATGACTAACCAGTGTAGAATATAATGGGACTGTTAGTTCTCTCAACTTGGAAACTGTGTTTCTATTAATGCACTCTGAAATGGCATTCTCCTTTCTTTTTTTACTGCAGCATCACGTTGCTCTCTCATGCTCAGCTTACAATCAACAATAATCCCAAGTCCTTTGCAGATATACTACTGCTCAGCCATGTATCATCCCCATCCTCTACCTGTGCATTTGGTTTGTGTGACCTAAATGTAGAATTTTGCATTTGGCTGTATAGAATTTCATTTTATTAATATCTGCCTAATTTTTTAGTTTATCTAGGTCCTTTTGAATTCTGTTCCTGTCTTGCATGTGTCAGCCACCCCTCCCAATTTTCTGCAAACATGATGAGGATTTCCTCTACCTTGTCAGTTAAATCATTGATGAAAATGTTGAAGAGTAATGGGCCTAGGTTAAAACGTGGGCACACTCCTCTCAAGACCTCCTTCCAATCTGAAGCACAGATTGATGATCATCACTCTTTGAGTATGGTTTTTCATCCAGTTGTGGATTCATCTGACGGTGTTCCCATTTGTTCCACATTTAATCAGTTAGCAAATCAAAGCATTATGGAAGACCTTATCAAATACTTTGCTGAAATCTAGATAAAGGACATCCATAGCATTTCCACTATCAACTAAAATAGTGACATCATCAAAAAAGATATGAGTAGTTTGGCAGGATTTGTTCTTGACAATCCTATGTTGGTTCCTACTGATTACTGTCTTGTCATCAAGATACTTGCAGACATACTCCTGTATGTTCTAATTTTTTTCCCTAGTAATGAGGTTAGGCTAACTGGTCTGTAGTTTCTTGCATCTCACCCTGCCCTTTTTTTTTTAAAGAGAAGGACAATGTTTGCCCTTCTTCGTTCCTTTGGCACTTTACCTGTTCTCTGATATTCCTCAAAAATGATGGCAAGCTGTTCAGAGAGCACATCAGCAAGTTTCTTCAGTACTTTGAGATGCAGTTCATTTGCTCTGCAGTTTGAAATTCATTTACGTTAGTTTGTGATTCCTGACTAACCTCCTATCAATCTGGATTTACCATCCAGATCTGTTGCCAAGGTCTCTGTTGCTGCATGAAAGTAACTATATTAAA
The DNA here is from genome assembly GCA_948474755.1 of Ctenosaura bakeri. NCBI lineage: Eukaryota > Metazoa > Chordata > Lepidosauria > Squamata > Iguanidae > Ctenosaura > Ctenosaura bakeri. The sequence continues at coordinate 77,882 of CAOLHI010001107.1, read as the reverse complement.
CTATGTGTAGTTACAGACCTTTTTGCTCCAAGTGTGAAAGACTAATTTATATCTGAATACTCAGGGATGGAGGGGCTTCTTGCTTTTGGAGGCATTGTAACTGCATTCAGCCAAACACGATTATCAAGTGAGTCCTTGGCAGACCCTTTCACTCAATGTGTGAAGGTCTAAATTAGAGTGAGTGCCGAGGGACATTGGGATTAGAGGTTATGCATTATTCATTTCTTCCTGTCTCAGGTTTTAGCCCTCTGTGTGTTTAGGTGAGTGGCTGCACAGGGCTAACATCACACCAGTGTTGTGTACTGTTCATAATTTCTGAACAGCCTAGAAAAGGTATGTGTATAGCAACAACTATAACAGGCTGCAAAAGTTACTTGCTGGTTTAGGAGTTGTGACAATCTGAAAAAGTAACTTTTCCAACCTCTAATAATGAGCATAGATGTTACCAGCATATATGTAAATGTAAGCTTTTCAAGCTTATAACCTGTAGTTGGCTGAATGTGTTTTCTGTCATTCCTATTTAGGCAACAATATTTTCTATGCTCCTTCAGCATTTTAAAGTAATCAGTTAAAATCTAGTTGTATGTGTTTTCTTCTTTCTACGCTATAAAATTGACCAAGTTGTTCTATGACAATTATAGAATTACATCCATTCATTTCACATCCTCAAAATAGACCAGCTAGTTTTAAAGGTAAGGACTGGAACTGAAAGCTTTCTCACAGAACCATGGAGTTGTTATCCTGTTCTCTGGGGGTCCCAGGAGGGGTGCCCAAATAACCAAGCAATAACACAAGATGGGGAAATTAACTCGAGCACTCTCTTTTGCTAACGAGAGGCAGGGTAACTTAGCAGGGATCTTGCAACCCTATGTATACAGCATCAGGTCAGAAGAGCAGTCAGACAGTTTTAAAATAATAAAAATAATAGCTTTATTAAAGGACAAACAACAGCAAAGACACCACAAGCACACAGCTAACTAGAAATTAGAAATAAGAGTTTTCGGGGGAAATGGGCGATGTGACACCTTATCTCGTAGTCCTTGAGAAAAGTGGAGGATTGCAGGGAAGAAAGCTCAGTGCGGTTTGCTGAGGGGACAACTTCACTGGACAGAGCAGCAGCAAGGCTAGGTGGAAGTCCAGGGTGATCTGAACGGGGCAAGAGGTCCGGACAGGGAGAGGGAGCGATCCGTGGTATGCTCGGAATCGGGGAGTTTTTATAGGGTGGATTGTGCCTACAGGCCATGCCATGCTCGGTGAGAACAAAGGAAATTTGGACCAGGACAAAAGCGTTTGAAAAGGTCAGGTTTTACATGATTAGCCTAGTGCTGGATAACAATAGTGTAGCCAGTATGCAAATAGCTTAGCATTGAGAGGGTGCTGGCTCAGGGCCATGCATCTTTGTGTAAAGTCGCGCTTAGCAAGGTGTATCTGCAAGAAATGGTCCCTGAAGCAACGGAGTGGCATTAATCCGCCTGCCTAAGTGGGGATTGGAATGTCCAACCATTACCGTCCGCGCCTGTTTACGTGCTTGTCCGGTGGCCCTTGCAAACACGTGGAGTAGGGTGGCAGAGAAAGGTCAAGTGAAGGCCAAATAAGTTTGATGTCAAGGCGATATCTAGTGCTATCACCGGGCATGTCAGAATTGTGGTAACAGAGTCACCCTTGCTTTGGAAAAGTATGCATTTTTGGACAAGCTGTGGAGACTCAGGTGATATTCCTTCATTTTTTTTTCCAGATGGGTATAAGAAGATACTGCAATGGCTTCATTTTCATCTTTGGCTCTTTGGGAAACCAACTTCATGCTGAAGGAAATTATAATCTCTGGGTTGTATGCAGTCACCTGAATGTCTTAAACTATGCTGTTTGCTGTTTCCTCATCTAATCAAACTGGTTCACATAGATTACAGTTGCATTGTGCATGGGCCTCACACACAGTAACTAAATAAAATCCCTCTGAGGTCATTTGCAATGGGGATTAAATTGAGATTTGGCTTTCCAGAATGTTGAATTATAAAAGAGTGGTCAATACTTTCAGAAAAAGGTGATTTTTCTGGGAAAAAAAACAGATTAAATCTTTTATTTACTATTATTGGAAAGATTGTGTTTATAGAATCATAGATCTGGAAAGGACTGCAGATGCCTTCTAGTTCAGCCCCTTCTCTGCAGAAATAACTAACACACTTTTTTTTAAAAAAAGCAGTTATATTCATACTGGAATTCATATTTATATTAGAAATTTGCTTTTTTTTACCCCAATCATAATGTCTCAAGGAACCCCTATGACCCTGTGGTTCAAGGGAACCCCAGTTGAGAATCCCTATGCTAGATGTGGGCCTTTATAGGTCAATAGCGGGGCATTGAATTATGACCTGGGGAGAACATGGAAGGACTGTAGATCTTTGAGCATTGGGGGAGCATGTATAAAGATGGCAGTTCCAGTTCTGAATTTATATAATATATTTATAAATGAAATATAATATATAATGTTTTATACTAGTTGAAGTTTCCTAAATAGACGTGCGGGTCAGCAGCATCCAGTTCCTTGACATTTCAGGGTAAAAATTCAGTCCAGGCAGTGAATACTTGACATGTCAAAAAGGCAGGTCCTTAAGAAGATGTGTAGCAGAAAAGTGTTCATGGGAGGGGGAAACAGCACTCCTAGGCCATTTTGAAACTGGCATAAGGGAAATCTTGCTAAATGAGGCCAGAATTCACGTATGACCTGTCTAGACAAGTAATAGGAAACCAGATCCAGAAGATGGAGAGAGAGCGAGAGAGAGCGAGAGAGAGAGAGAACCTTTTTGACAATGGTGTGAAAGGTGTGACAGGTGGGAAAGTATGGCCAAGAGCTACAATTGCTGCCAGTGCTCATCATGCCCATTAGTCTTCATATGACATATGGGAAGTTTTTCCAGGCTTTAAATTGCTGTTGAGGTTCATGGAAAGCTAGACACTAGCCAATGGCAAGTGGGTTTTTTTTGTTTATATTTTGGCACTCTGTGTAACTAGGAAGTTCATAGTGTGATGGTGGGATTCCACTGCCTCATACTGACATGATAGGTCTAAGTGTATGTATTCACCAACTATCTCCCAGGTTCCTTCCCCTTGCTTTTGCCTTTGACTTTTTTTGATATTCCAGGAACCTTCCCATCAAGCTACTAAGACCTGACTCTGACAGTCAAAATTATCTTTTCCTTTAAAGCTACGTAGGCTGAAAGTTGTCAGTATTGACTGTTGGCATTTTTCCAGGGTTTTAGATAGGAGTTTCCCAATCCTACTTGGAAATTCAAGGGATTGGGATTTTTGTATGCAAAGCCTGTACTCTTATCATTGAGCAATGACCTCTCTGTGCTAAAACTGGAAGTTAATTAAGAATGAAAGTCAGAAGCATACATACACCACTATGTTTGGTTTCCTTTTGGAATGTTACCTGTGATTAAGACAATAGTGATGTTAAATGTAGTACTGTTATAAGTTCTGTCAAGTAAGCATATTTCCTTTCCTTTTTTTTTTTTTTGGTTGGTATTAGCAGGACTAATGTATTTAAACTATGTATATGTATGCGTGTGTGTGTGTGTGTGTGTGTGTGTGTATTAAACACATAGTTTGTTGTTTTGGAGAAGGTTTAAAAATGACCAAAAACAAAACAAAACAACCACACCAAAAAAAAAAAAAGTTTCTTACACTTAGCCATATAGCCATTGCTTTTCAGACACACTTTCGTTTCTTTATAATAAGAAACATTAGTAATCTGTAGCTTGGAAAAAGAGCAGTCAAATATGTCTCTCGAGGACAAGTAGACCACGTAAAGTAAGAACCATTAGACAGAGCAATGAAATTACTGTCCCAGAAATGGTTTACCACATATATTATAAATTTTACGGGTCTGCCAGCTTATTCAACTTACAAATGTCAAACGTGATTTAAAAGGTTATTACACTATCAAGATCAGGGAAGAGGATGACTTTCATCACCTAAATTTCAGTTTCATCCTTCAACACATATTGCATCTACTGAGTTCAATATAGCCCAATAAACTACTTTTATCTTTAATAAGAGTTTTATGGGCCTCAAATTGGAAGAACCATTTCCACTTTATTTGTATTAGAGAGTTTGATAATCTGTGGTCAGTGTGATAAATATTGCAAGTTAGTATGTGGAGCATAGTTCTGAAGGTTGCTTTTACTGATGGAATTGATTTATTGGAAAGGAAGTATAACTAAAAGCTGTTACTTGTAATTATATTTCTGTATATAGCACTGTCAGTGTGGATTGCACTTAACAGAGTGCAAGAGGACAGGTTCTTGACTCAATCAGCTCACAATTTAAAATGTGATAGTGGAACTGAAAAAGGGGAAGAAAGTGGGCAGGAAATGGGAAGTGAGGCCAGCATAAACAGAGGAATGGTATGTGGTTGTTTCAGTTCAATATGGGTAGGCTTGCGTTAGGCCCAATTTTACTAGGGGAAGTAGAGGGTAAGCCTTTTACTTTTTGGAGTAGTTGGGTTTGGAGAAAAGGTTTTAGGAAAGAGATGTGATATTTTGCAGGTTTTTTGGATTCAGTTCTAAGCATGTAGAGTATCAAGGCAAAAAATAAAATAAAATCCATATTTGGAGGGAACAGGAGGCCTCTGAATGATGAAGCTAAGGATTATATGGAGGACTGTTGTGACAAAGCCATGGAAGTTTTGAAGGTAAGGATGATGTGATTATATTGGATATAGGAGCTAACAGAAAGCTGATGAATTTGCAGAAAAGTTCTGGAAGACATAAGGGAAGCAAACTGAAATGACTAGAGACAGAAGGAAGACGATTTTAGTAGGATGATACTGGCTTATTCTATCATTTTGTAACACTGTGGAACAGGGCTCCACAAACTTTCCAGCCCTGGCTACCACAACTGATGTTGGCTGCAAGCATGAAACATGCACACATATGTGCACACACATACAGATCAGCTGGACTGTGGGAGGAGGGGACATGTTGGCCTGCTGGTTTTGGGGATCATGCAAGGTGTAAATGAGGGGGTTCATATGAACTATCACCTCAGCTTGTAGTTGTAGCCTTGTTTGATTTGTTGGAGTAGCCAAGTATACATCAGCTAGTATTATTCTGCCACTCTCAACAACTAGCATCCCTTTCTAGATCTATCATTTAAACTATTGCAAAACTGTTAGTTTTCAAGATTTTGGTTCTCTCTCTTGCTTTCTCTCTTTCTGTTTCTCTCTCTCTCTTTCTCTTTATTCTCTTTTACTACCTGGCTTAACAGAGAGTTCTGTACAGAAATATGGTTAATATTTAGATAGAGATATGGCTTTATAAAAGTGGCACCTAAACACAGTCATCTATACAAGCAGAGCAGATGACTGAACAATTAGCAACTTTTCTCTTTGTCTTTGACATTGCATTCTTAACATAGGGCTTATACTCTAAATTGTTCACCTCTTCAGAAATTTTTTTTTCCATTTAGATGTGAAGAATTAAACTGATTGATGTCAGTAGTTCCTGTCTCCCAAAAGATCACTTTTGTGTAGAATTATCTTTGCACAAAACTTACTTAATTTCCCTTAGTGAAAGGGAAATTAAATAAGTTTTGTGTAAATTACATAAAGTACAAGTGAATGAGCATGGTTAAATGTTTGGTGGACTCTACATGCTGCTATAAATCAGGAATTGGAGATACCACAATGCTGGCAATAGTCCTTAGGTGGAACATAAAGGACAAAAGGATTTCATCTCCGGAACTTTGATAACATTTTTTTCCTTATCTCTTCACCCTGAAGCATAAAGTTCAGTCCTGTGAATTCACACAGGTTCTTATGTACAATATCAAGATTAAATTAAAGCATAGGTTAAAAACATTCTGTAGGGGGGAAAGACTTAAAGGAGCAGCTCAGCATGAAGATGAACACTGAATTATTACCAATTCAGTACCTTTGTAATGTTTGTCTCTGTGTCGCAGTTGGAAAATGGGATTTCCTGTACTGTACATTCAGAGAGCTCAAGTTGCAGGGTTAGCTGTTCATAGATACGAAAAGTCATTAAACTGGAAATTATAGTATCTTATAATAAGAATGCACTAATTCTTCCCCCTCTATCATTCTCATTTTTCTGTACAAAACAAATAAGATATACAAAATATTGTTGGCTTCAATATTGTATTACAATTATCACAAACTTTGCATTAAAATTAAGTGAACAGATACTAGTTACCAAAGGTGTGACTGTATTTTCAATTGTAGGGAAGTATTTTATACTATTTGTTGACAGGTTAGCAGGAAATTATTTCCAATCTCAGTGGTTTTAGGACTTCAAATGATAATTTTATGAGAACTAGATAGAAAAAATATTCAAGATATCAACAAACAAAGTGCTCTTATTTTCTTCACTCTTTGGTGATGTGAGGTACAAACATAGAATGCCATTACAGACTTTAAACTACAAAGTGACTATTAATTCCTTAATTTTTTGTTTTGCTACTGACACAAAACACATTCAGTAGTCTCCTGATATCTGGTCAATAACAAAAAATTTAATATTGCTGGTATGGCACTGAAAACCTTAGAATCCAACATTTGAATGAAGATCAGGCGTTTTAGTTTATGAATTTAGAAAACCTGTTTATGTTGGTGATGAAATATGGGAGATATCTCCCACTTCTTAATTGTGTGTTGAACTTCAGTAGAATATAGAATCACACATGAACATGCCTTACCTGGATACTATTTTTTAGCATAAATCCAGATGCTATTCCTCGTTATAGTAAAACCCATGTGTCAGAACAATGGGATCTGAACTAGTCTTGACTTAACATCAGCAAAGAATTACGTACTTCGTTGTTATAGTGTGCCCATAATTTCTGATTTGTTCTATTGGTGTATTTTGAAGACCTTCTGTATCAGTGCTGGGCAACTGCCAGAGTTGTGGACATGTTGCCAAACAGAAACCAAGAAGGCCACTTTCAAGTGTTTCCCTCTCCCTCGCACACTTTTTCTTGGAGGGGATGGTGGTTTATCAGGTAAGGTGTCATCTATCCTATTTTACAGATGACACTTCCCTGTTTGATGGACTGTCAGAGAACAGTGCTCTGTTTGGAAGTGTCCCCTACTGGAAGGAAAAATCCAAGTCCCGTTGAAAGGTAAAGAACTGGAAGAAGGGAGAACAGTGGTCTTGAAGTTGCCCATTGACATTTAGTATACAGGCAGGAAAACAGTGACATAGGTCACAGACTTTCCTGCTTAGAATTGTATTTCCACTGTGTAGTTATTTCAGATTTGCATTTATACCTGTTGGCTAGTGGGTGCTAATGTTATATCAATCTGTATTCTTTTTTTCCTCTTTCATGCTTCCTACCAAAGTACCTGAAACTGCCAGCTGTTCTGTTTAAAAAACGTAGTTGTGGACAGTTATCAGTAAAGTTTGCAAATTTCAAGTGCTCAGTATGTAGCTCATGCTCATCTCGTGTGTGTTGGTTCTGCCTTACACACTAGAGAATATAGAAACTAAATTTGCTGAAAGGAGAAGCCATGTTGTGGTTACTTAAAAGGCACCTTACTTACTCCTCACCATGTAAAAAATTATTCAAGCCTCTTTTCAAATATTTTATGTTGGCAGGACTGAAAGTGAATTCTTGTGTATGTTAACTTGGGAGTAAACCCTGAGTGACTTACTGCCAAACAAGAATCAGATTGGAAATTTTTTTTGTAAAAACCACATGATTCTCCTATGGAATCTATTATCAGAGAATTTAGTAATGGCCTGGTGAACATTAAATTTAGTGGTTTAAAAAAGGAGTAGACAAGTTCATAGAAGTTAAGCCTATCAGCAATTATTTGCCTTGCTATATAAATCAAGCCTGAATTATTAGGCACAATGTGCCCATGGTTTTTAGATCTAAATTTCCTAGAGGAAAAGAATAATGCACTATAACATATTTTTCCCTTATTTAGATAAATATAGCATATGGCTAATTCCTTCCTAATATAAAATGCTGAATGGGGAGCCTTTGGCTTCTCTTGGAATATAGTTCTATGTTACCCTTGATAAGCTTGTAAACAGTCCAAGATTTCCTTCGTGCACAGTATGAAAACTAGTCCAACTTTTAGAAAATTATGTATTTCTTATATTTACAGCAGAAGTAACACAGAAAATATTGCAAAAGAGAAACCTGAGTATTAAGCTTAATTACAGCATTGAGATGAAACTGATGAAATGGTTTCTTCAATCATATTACAGAAGAATGCTATCATGTATGACTTATTCTGTGCAGAAATGATATATTCCATTCTGCAACTATCAGGTACATTAATGTACAAGCCAGAACATTCCATTTTCCAATCTTGTTAACCTGTAATATTAACTCATTTGGAATCTGCAAATTATATTCATGTGCCCCAAGCAGTTTTCGATTTTGTCCCATTTCTTATTGATCTGTGCATAAGTTAAGCACAGTGTTTTAATATATTGTTTATTCTTAATTTAAAGTATATTGCCATTCTTCTGGTTTTATACAGGTGTCCCCTGCGTGTTTGACAACTTAGGGCTATCAAAAACTGGAAATGGGTGAAAAGTGGAACCCAAGAAAGAAAGACTGGCAGCCTGACACTTCTCGGTCCTCTCCCTGCCTCTTCTTTCCCTGATTTACACCATGACTGGGTTGCCCTCCTTTGGATGTTTCCAGCAGCCAAGAAGCCAAAAAACAGGGACATAGAGGGTGGAAGAACCATGGCTGTCCCACAGTTTGTTGAAAGGCACTACTGAGGACCTGCTCTCCCCTTCATACATCCCACCACCAGGGGCTAGCATGCCCCTCCTCTGTCGCACATGCACACATTCACATACATAAGCATACCCTACAGAGCAACTCCTGGGGCACAGGGAGAGAAGGAAGGTGAAAGTTTGTCAAGCATGTTGGAATTTTGCTCTCTGCTCCTTCTCCTATCCACCCAGTTTGTTGTCCCCTTTTCTATCTTGCCAGGGAACTAGATCTACTGGAATGGAGGGTGCCATGAGAAAGGAAGAAAGAGCATCACATGGTCATTTTTTGACAATATACTCTTTTAGTCTTTTGCAATTAGTACTCATGGTCGAAAGAGCAGACCATGCATCAAATATATGAGTTCTGGTTGTAATTGAAAAGGGTCGAAAGAGCAGATCCTTCAAAAGCAGGGGACAGCTGTATATGAAATCTGAGCTCAGTGCTGCCTAAGTTAATTCCTGCCTCAATTTGTCTAATCTAATCCTCATCTTTTTTAAAAAAAATTATTGATAATTGATATCTAAGATAACATTGTTTAAACCTTCTCTACTGACATAATCACATGGTGCTCAGAATCTGCAACAAGAAAAAAAAAGCGTAATGAAAATGCCTGTCATTGCCATTGTCGTCATCATCATCATCATCATCATCATTTCATTCTGTAAAGAATGATAATAGATGAAAGTATTTGCAACTCAGTTCCTGGACATGCAGATACACGCACATACACATATGCATATCTATCTATCTATCTATCTACACACACACACACACACACATATTGGAGGGAGAGTAATGAAAACATTGATCTGATATTAGTTCAATGAAAAAATTGACTGATCAATTTTGTATCACAGTTGAACCACTTCAATACAACATTTATGCAATACAAAATGTTTTGTCAGAGTTACAACATACAGACATAATCAATGATTAAATTGGAACTGGAAACTGATGTGAACAAGGTATAATAAATTTAATGAAGCCCTAGAATGACAAGGCATCTTTATAACTAGACATGCATTTCTTTAGGGTTTAATATTAGCTCAAGGAAGCTACCAATGGGACCAATAGTCTGGGACCTTTGTCCTGTTTTAGTTGAAGGTTTATTAAGAGCTTTTCCCATTCTATTCAGCTCTTGGATTTTTATAGGTATCTTGATTTGAGATTCTACCTTCTTCCAGTGCTCATTAGTTGTAGTGGCCTTTCTAAACTTGGCCTTAAGGGAATGAAGTGACTGTGACAGATGGTAAAGGAACAGAATTGCACTGGGACACAGGCTCTCACTTTGTCTCTGTCTTACTCTGATTTTTTTCCCCTCCCCATTTGCTCCCTCCTTCCTACACTCTGTTCTCTGCATTTTGATGTTAAATTCCTATGCATTTGGCCCTGGGGAAAAACACATTGCAGGAGCTGGTTTTACATCTGTTTATCAGCTACTTGTAAAAGCAACAACTTCTATCTGTAATATGTTTTACTGGGGCAAATGTAAAACAGGTTATTTTGCTTGTTACTTATACTTTTTCAGAGGTGAATTCTTGCTATTTTAGAAAACAAGGTAATAAATATGCCCCCTTTAATACTATATTGCAATAAAATTGTTTCCCAAACGATAAGACCTATTTCACAAGATCTTCAGATAGCAGAAGTACAAAGTCTGCTGGCTGTTTGCCGTAATAAATGAAATGGAAAAAAAAAATTTGAAATGAAGTACAAAGTATGCCTTCTTGTTCTGTTTTCTTTCTTAACTGGCATATTTACGGTACCATTATGCACCTATTTACTCAGAATAATTCCTTTTGAATTCAGCATGAGTGATTCTCAGTCCCAGATATGCATGCAAGTATGTATGTTTGTATATACATTTGTAAACAATTGGGACAAGCAGTTGATGCCATCTAACAAATCAATTGGCAATAGATTTCTTGATAATTTAGTCATTTAGGCTGCATGTGTCCAGCAATTCTTTAACATGTTTGAAAGCTTGCCTGTGTGAGAATACTAACATAGAATACTAGCATGTCAGGAAGAAGCATAAATTTGTCCTAAATAAGCAAGTTCAGGTAGAAATGAGAAGTACTCATAGAGCTCAGTGGACAAATTGTGGCGTTCTAGAATAGTACTTGGACACAGAGGTTCTGTTGAATAGCCAGTGGATGTATTATGTTTTTATTATGATGAAGCAGAGATGTCCAAATAATTCTGTCACTGATATGAGCTTGGGAAGTGTGTATGTGTGGAGGATAATATATTTGAGATTTCTGTAGTCAAACAGTTAAACATTAGATATGGCCTTAAGTGTGCCAGACAGCAGGAGTGCACAGTAGTGCACAGTAGTGCTTTATCCAAGCTAGCAAACAGTAGCAGAGGGGAGCATTGCCCCAAGTCTCAAGTATTATAGCAATGCAAAGCTGTGCTGAAAGGAGATAAAGAAGATGTAGACTACACACACACACACACACACACACACACACACACACATTCTATCTCCTTCCTACCTCTTGCTTTATTTTCTATTTTAATTACCATTAGTTTCTACAAAATTACTAAGAGTCAAAATTGCAATTGCAATCATGTGAACAAGACCGAGATGAGTATGCTAGCTCTTCCACAAGCTGTCCATGAAAGCAGGCTTCTTGTGATAGAACTTAACCCTCCAACTTATGGAAGGTGAAGGGGAGATTGACAAAGCAGACAAAGCTAACTTTTTTTTCTACTCTCCCACACAGTACTAATCTCATCCCACTTTCATCATGTCATTTTTCTTCCCATTTTCTGTATCAGAATATATTTGAAAAAAGAGGATTTAATATTTTATGGATCATGCATTACTGTGTGAAACAGAAAGTCTTTGATTTAAAGCAAATCTATAAGATTGTTGATGAGGCTATGTATTACCTTGTTCTGTGACATATATTTAGAAGTGTTAGCAATACCTGTTAGAGATATTTGCCATCCATGTAACTGCAAAGAAGTGTGTCATACAAAGAACAATATTAATATCCATAGAGAAGAGATAGAAAAGAAACCTTGTTCTGCTACATGGAAAGCATAACTGTTGCATGTTCACAGCTGAGCAAACTATTGTATTTCTCATAATGTAAAATGTGTTTGAGGAGACTGTGGTCATATTGTGGTCAAGAGACTAAAGTGCTTATGAACTTTTACCACTGCTGGCTACAGGTCAAACTACATTCTTAAAATTGTGTACTGATATTCTTGGATTAAAGTAAATAACATTTATTTGCATTTTTCTCTATGTAGCTTATTACTGGTCTCAAAAAGAGCAGTGGAGGCTTCTCATAATACTTAGTGTGATATTGCAAAAACACAGGTTGGCAGCTCTTTCTTGAACTTGAACCATTCCATTATTACTTGCATCCTATTTCATGGTAGGTTTCAAGGCAATATTTTGAAAGCTTTATGGGATCTAGTACACAAAGCACTAGTTAGTAAGAAAGAGACATACACGCAGTTAACAGTCTCCTTACATGCATTGACTGGGCTAACATTTGCTTAGTGGTCACAAGCTGCCATATGCAGTGTAATGGAGACATTTGGGTTTGATTTAAGAGTGCTGACACTAACTGCTTGTTATCGTATTTTAGAACTGTCAGGAAGGCAACTGATATTAGTACAAAATTTTTGGATTACTTTGGTGCCTTCATTGAAAATAACAAATCAAAAAACAAATTAGTAATTTGTATCAGAATTTATACAGATGGTATAAAGTTCTTTGTAAGTCTTTATAAAACTGATTATGAGGTAGAATGCTTAACAGAAGAACAATCCATAGGCTATTGAAGTGTAACCCACTGTGTTGCATTTGATTATATATCTATGAGAGGCTTTGAAGTTGTACCTGTCTACTTAGAGTGTTCAAAGCAGCCCCTGTACCATGTGATCTAATTTAGAAAATGATGGATAAATGAACTGAGAAAGAAAAAAAAGTAAGAAAGAAGATCAAACCTTGTTTGCACAGAGTTCCACATGGCCTATCGTAAGTTAAATCAGGCTGCATACAGATTTTTGCATACATTTGAGTTTTGGCTCTATTGTATATGTAGGCCTATATACAGTTGTTGATCTCAGTTTGAGTACGCTAGTTGAATTAATTGAATTTAATAAGTTAACACTTAAGTAAGTTCCATTGAAACAACATGTGTACTCTAGTTGGAACTGACAATTGTGTGTGTGTGTGTGTGTGAAAGGCCACACAGAAAAATGTGTTTAGCATAGCCTTTTAAAATGCAGTATAAAATAGGAGAAGGCTTGATGAAGATGCTATATATAGCCAGTGGGAGGCAATAAGATGCCTACTGGCCTTTAAACAGACCTTTAACTGGCTGAGGTCAAAAAGATGTGCTGTGGGAATGTTTTTTTTAATAAAAATATGTAATAAGTGATTTATGTGTTTTAATTGTTCCAAACTAGTGTCTTATAGTATTACGTTTTAATTAGATAGGATTGTTTAATACTGTTTGAACTTTTGTACCATATACTGTTTTATCTGTTTTGTTTTAAGTTACATTGTAAGCTGTTTTGAATCCCATTTTGAGATAATAGTAGGATCTAAAACAAATTGGTGATAATGTATTATCACTGTCGACTGTTATAAAATTTTAAACTTGTTATTTTATTGTTAAGAGTGAAAGATGGTCCTACTTGCACAATTTTGAACACATTTCAAAATATTAAATTATGATTGAAACAGATAAAACATAACTATATTTATTCTAAATATTTATAATATATTTGTATCAGGAGTCAAAGGAATTTCTCTGACTGGTGCAGAGATATTATAATGTACCAAAGCACACTGCAATACTTGTTACTCTCTTGTGCTGTGCTACCAAATTGGTGGCTGAAAAACATTGTTTATTCATTGGAAGCTAACCTTCATGTGCAGTATAAATTTTCCTTCACTATGGACTTTTAAAATAGACATTGACTTTTGACCTCGCTAATTCTATGATGTTTGGGATTATTCTGGTTTGTTTCCCTCTGTTCCTTCAAGCCCATCATACAGGTCTTGGGGGCTTCTGATTTCTCTAATTCTGTCTCAGTATATACCAATTGAAAGCATTTAGTTGAGATTAAAGCAGATTGAACGAGATAATCCCTTTGAGTGAGCAGCTTCAAACAGCTCAGACACAGCTCTTTGGGGACATGAACTAACTCAACACGAGCTAATTCCTGCTTCATCTCCCTTGTGGTACATTGGGCACACCACTCGTGTGCTATTTTTGTTTACTGGGCTACATTATTAATATATATTTGGTAATGTAAAAAGCAGTAGCAGTCAGGAAGCTAGGATGATGCTTCTTTATCATCAAGTCAAATGTTAATCCATATCAGTAAATGCATGCATGTTCATAGCAAGCAAAACATGTAACATTGAAGTTAATGACTGAAGCTGTGGAGACTGGCGACCTTGGGGAAAAGGACAATATGCGGTAAAGAAGTGGAAGTAAGATTGTCTCACTTTCTGATACCACAGGATGCTGTGGGCCTTGCTGATAGCTATGTTGATTGATAGCTATGCCAGTATAGCTGTTTATATGGGTGGCATAAACAGGTGATAGAAATAGAACTCTTTCTGTGGAAGTAGGGGCAATAATGTGAATGAATGTCATGGCCTTTTGTGATTCCTCTCACATATGTTAAAAGCACACAGAGTTACATGCAACAAATGAATCCATATCAGGGCCATTGAATATTGGCAGAATACTCAGTGCCCTGAAGGAACTAGAATCTCTGTATTTCTGTCAAATATCATAGGACTCTTGGACCCATGGGACTAAAGTGATTCTTTAGCTGTCCACCTTCCTTACTGTAATTTGATCATTTCTTCTCAAAGTGTGACACATACATGCAACCCACAGCCTATTTATTTGCACAGCATTCAAACTCCCAGGATGCTCTCCCCGTTCCTAGTCTGAAATCAACTGAGGAGGGGATGGATCACAATTTCTTTGTTGGAAATACAGTTATACCCAGCTGAGATCATTGTCTCATCAGCTGAAGGCATGGGGAACTGATCACTGTTTCCCTTCTACTAGTGAATAATGATCTAAGTGGTGCATAGATTGTAAATCGCTGAGATATGAGTCAGAGGAGGTATATGTCTGTGTGTGCATGTATACATGTGGAATGTGCAAGCCCCAGTGTAGTCCTTGGCATTATATGTGCCCTCAGAGCCTGATTATCTTCTTTAATTCTTAGTCTATCATCAGTATATTTGTGGAACAGCTAGAGTGGGGCAGCCTAATCAAATCTTGTTATTGAATGAAACTTTTATATAATGGTCGAGGTCTAATGTAATGCTGGAAGAGCATTAATGTTCACATACCTATGCTTATGCTGGTCATTACTGCAGGCTGCTTTCTTCCCAGTTCCTTCTTTGGATACTGTGGGCAATGGGACTCCCAGACTCAATCTAAGTCTTCTCCTTCATCTCCTGATGTGTGAGGAGGTATTAACAGTGTTTTAATGTAAAAAAACCACTGATGATCATCTTAAATTAAAGTTTAAAATCTCCACATTGTAGTACATGCACACTAAACAATGAACCTGGCAAACCCCCTTCCCACAACGTTGTTTGAATCTATTAGGTGAAACCTACAGGAGTATGTACCACTTGTTGATAACTTTGTATTGCACTTCTTTTATATTAGTGTTGATTCATAAAGTAGCAAAAGAAATTCAGATATATTGTGCATGATTTGCTTCCAACGACTTAGCTAAGTCAAGATCCATGCTTGTCGATATAGAATTATTGTCTTCCAATAATTATATATGTAGAATGTGATCTTACTCCCCCTGCCACAAAGGAATAGCATCATATTTCACGGATTCAAAAGACGTGACTAGGCTCTGCCTTCTTGCTCAGTGTGAAGAATGGAAAAGATGATGTCGTCATCATCCCTGCGTAACAAAAAGTGTCAGTACTCTGACTCTGCAAATCTTTGCTACGATACACTGTTGCTCTAAAGTTGTTACTGAACACATAATATTGAAAATATTTAAATATATAAAAATAATTAGCTTGCCACCCAGCTTCAGTTGTACGCTGTTATGCAGTTAACTGTTATGCAGAACAAATCTTTGTATCGGACTCATACCTGGGGTATGAATTTGATTCTGGAAACTTGCAATTTTTAACCATGCCACTCCGTTAAATGATGGTTAGAGATTGCCTTGATGGTTAGAGATTGGTTAGACCCCCAGGGAGATTCATTCTCCTTAGACCAGAAAAGCCTTACAGATGGGTGTGGTAACTAGTGTGGTTTTGGGTGGATGGTGCAGCATTTTAAGAAGTTCCTCTGTCAGAGAATGGAATAGGTAATCAAGGCGCATATATATATATATATATATATATATATATATACATACATACATACATACATACATACATACATAGCCTATTCAAGACTTGAATGTTGAAGAAATTAACATAATGGCATGGACTTACTTAGGAATTGTTTCATGATATGGCTAGGGAAAATATGTTCTTGTCCTAGAATGAACATTTAGTACCACCACAGAAACTAACTGTAGTCCATATTTCACTTTATACAGAAGCTAATAGCAAAAGCTACATCTTGAGCAAAGAAGTCCACAAAGTGTTCTGGAGAAAGCAAGATTAACCTATGTTCCATTGAAATGATTTGTTACATTAGCAACTAATTTGTTACACTAAATAACAGTGAGAAACCAAAAATATTTTTTTCAGGATTGTGTCTGTAGCTACGAAAATGGCAAAGTATTATGCACATTTCCACATGTCTCTTGATTAACTTATGGAAGTATCCAAGTCTCCTCTGACTATTTACTTAGAGAGTGTGTGTGTTCTATATTGTTAGTAGTCCAGGAAAGCAGTATAATGGCTTCTGAGTACTGTGTCCCAGTCATTTTGTGTAATTTTTCACAAATAAGGACAGTATTAGAGACCTCAGTCAAAGCAACTCAGAGTCTTGTGACAATACCAAAAGTAATGTGTTTTGTTAGGTTTCAGGGACCCCAGCCTGCTTCATTAGACTTCTTATTGTTTCTGCTTCAATAGAGGAAGAAGGTTCCCTCCTACTCCAAAACCTAGTCAGAAGTATAAACTGATAGGCTTTAGAAAATGCCTAGAGATTTTTCTAGACAAATTTATTTTTCTTGTCTTCTAGTGGGATAGGTAACTTTCTATCAAAGCAGAACTCTATTAATCAAAAAACATTTTTACATGGATGCCAGTATTTATTTTGATCTTGTTACTGTGCCAATATGTGGTAGAATACGTACAAACATGTTTGACATAGTAAAGAAGAAGTCAAACAAAAGAAAACTGTTCACTGAATTGTTGTTTCTGAATAGGCTACTGAGATTAATCATATTTATGCAAGGGTTCTATTATTCTGAAACCACATTTTATTATTTTAGTTCTATCAACTGTCATGTCTGACATATATTGATAAAGCCCCATGCATGCATTTTTTTTGTAGGAAAGGATCTGTTTGGGGATCTATTAATAATGGATATCATCCATCTGTCTCTTGAAAATGAATTTTCATGATTCTATTGTTTTGTGTGCTCTGATAAAGCTCACAGTTGCTATACAACACAAAGAAAGGATTCACCCTACTGGTCAGATCATTGGGCCATGAAAGCAGTAGCTGCCAGCCAATATATATATATATATATATGTACATACATACATACACACACACACACACACACACACATATATACATACTTTAAAAAAAAATCTCCTGTTGATGTCTGTCTTCAGCTTTCCAAGTGTACTTTGAGAATTCAGAATGGCATATAATATATCTGTTTCCTTTTAGTATACTACTGTAGTGGTTCTATAAAATAATGATTGGTAGAGAAGGAATTTCTCATATATTCTGAAGGATCCTGAGTGGCAAGTGACAAAAAATGCCACATTATGCTGCTAACCTCTCCATATGCTGGTACTACTTCTGCAGATCTTTTAATAGCAGAATAAGCTGCAGATGTTCAATATTAAGCAACAAGGCTCTGGTAGTTTTATCAGAAAGAAAGATAAATAGCTAAGTTTAAATAGTGTGGACATTTGTTCAAATAACCTATCCATAACCCACCCTCTTGCTGACTTTTCTTACAGCTGTTTTTTTGTGGCAAGGATTACATGGAGAATGTTCCATTTAGGATGTTATACGACATCTTGTTATTCCCATGAGTTCTTATTATCTTGGACAGATTTCTTTTGCTTTCTGAAACTAGTGCAAAAGGAGTACTATTTATACACAAACATGTGTGCACATACTTATACATACGTGCATGCACACAGACACATTCAGTCACCCCATCATGCATTGTAAGAACAAGGATTGTAGCAGCTTAATTTATAATGGGTTTAGTGGATGAGGATTGTAACTGTTTGCAGGCTCTGAACTAGGACAGTCTGCCAAATTATCAAACAGCTGTGTTTGGCATACTCCCCATTAATGCCTAGGAATACAGCTTGCGCTGAATGGAGTTAAACTCTCGCTGGAAATCTCAGGTTTGGAACTTGTACATACTCAGGCCCTTTCTGCATGATGTTGTTGTTGCGTTTTTGCTACAGGATGGCAGTGGTTGGTAGGTTGTGCTTCCACATGACGTTATCGCCATCCTGATGCCATCCTGTTGCAGAGTGTCACGCTTGCACAGTTTTTACAAAACGGAAAAATGTGTTTTGTGCCTGTGATCATGTGGCGTTCCCGTCACTTCTGGCCATGCAGAAGATGCAGAAGCGCATTGGCGATGCTTCCTTCCGTAGTGCAGTGATGGAAAAAGCCCAGCTGTGCTGTGGAAGGAATATGTGGCACCATTGCATTCTCTTCCGCGTGGACCGAGCGGGTGCAGAGGTGAGCATTGCTGACACACTTCCTTCTGGAGCCAGGACTATAGTGAGACAATGCGGAAGAGCTTCGTCATGTGGAAATGGCCTTAGACTCAGCCTTTAGCCTGGAGGCCCAGGTCTCAGTAGTGGTTTGGAGTACATTTGCACAGTCAAAGCTAGTGTGCCAGCTGTGCCCATTCCTTGAGATGTCAGATCTGGCCACAGTGACACATACGTCCCATCTGGATTACTATGTTGCACTCTGCTTGAGGTGCCTTTTGCAACTATTTGGTAACTGCAGCCAGTCTGTTGACTGGGGCTGGTTACAGAGAATATATAATACCTTTGTTATAACAGCTTTAATGGCTACCAGTTTGTTTCCTGCAACAACTCAAAGTGCTGGTTATGACCTGTACAATCCCATATGGCTTGGGTACAAAGTCCCTGAAAGTCCGTATGTTCCAATATGTGCCTGTCCAAGTTTTAAGACTCTTGAGGAAGTGCTTTCTTTTGGTCCCACCACCATCACAGCCACATTTAGGCATGACTCAGGAAAAATCTTCTTGGTGTCTGTCCAAGACAAAGGAATCCTTCTATGAGTAGCTAGGTTAATCCCTGCTCTGTTCTTTTTCCATCATGAGATAAAGACCTTTCTTTTTATTCAGGCCTTTGAAAGTTAACTGTCTGTTGCAGAATTTGGCATGTGTTATAGTTTTATCATTATTAGTATTTTAATGGCCTTTTACAACTGTTTTAAATTAACATTTTTAATATCACTTAACTTTTTTAAAAAACGTATTAGCCATTTTTATTATTTTAAATGTATTTTGCTTTAATTCATTAAACATTTCAGGCTTCATAGTGACAGACAGCAGCGTGTCAGATAACAATCCTACTACTATTTTCTGAGGTGCACAGTCTGTATAAAATTGAATAGTAGTAGACTAATTCAATTCAAACACTGATCTTAAACATATTATATGACAGTAATTGTCAATTAAATTATTGGAACATCCCCTCTTGTGGTATGCTTAATAACTACTCCTATATTTCCACAGTTTTACTTTTCAGCATACCACAAAAAATATATGCCTTATGTTCTAGTGTCTATAGTTTCAATATAGTTTCTGCTATGAAAAAAGTCTAAAGCTTGTATGCTTTAAGACTCCAAAGCTGCAGTGATTGGAGCGTTGGACTACAAGGCTAGAGATGGAGGTTTGATTCCCTGCTTGGCTGTTTGAACCCACTAGGTGATGTTTAGCATGTCACATACCCTCAGTCCCAGAAAATCAGATGATATGTTTACCTATAAGTCAGAAATGACTTGAAGACACACAACAACAGCAACAATGGAAGAGCACGGCTGAATTATACTGTAGTTTTTAAAACCACAAAGCCCAAGCACTCTACAGACTGGTAGCAGACACTGTGTTTTATTTTTGTTACTATCACTATTGAAACAGAGATTCCGTATTTTACTTACTATCACTAAGTAAGCAGTGATTTCCTTCTGTATGGTTCCCCTTCTGCTCCCATGCAAATCCAGGAATACAATAATTGCCTGGGAAAGGGAGCAACAGAGATTTGTTATCTGTTGTGTATACCCTCAATGGAACTCTTCAGAGTAATTTCCTATACTGTATCCCACTGCTTCATTGTTCTGTCAGTCAGATCTGTGAGAATTAGCAAAGATCGTGTGAAAACTGCTGCCCTAATACTCCCAAATCCACAGACTTGTTCAAAAAGGATTAATAATGCAAAAACTATCAAGTGGTGTCATGACACCCACAGAAAATTTCAGAGGGGCAGATAGGCTGTCCAAGGGCATCAATACATTTGCAGCACAGATCTTCCTTGCATGGTCAGTCTGAAAGGAGTGATAAGCAGACCTATGTCTTTTTCTCAATCTGTGGATCCCAGGCTTAAAACTTCAGTATTTGAAGATTTGGAACAATATGTAGCTCAACAAAGATGTCTTTCCCAACGATCTATACTCTCTACACAGACTAAGATGTTTCCAGCCAGGATTCTGTGATCAAATTGTTTTTGCAGCCCATCTAAATAAATATGTAGACCTGTATAGCAATGATATAGAAGCTGAAAATTTCCAAATTAATATGATTGGCTATTTCAACAGTGTATTGTATGTGTAGAGGGGGGAAATATCCCATCTTCCTGATATTGTGTTCCATACTGTCCATTCAATTGAGAGACCTTTATGAAAGCAGGAGGAATGGCATTCCCGCAGGAGGATAAGGCATATTTTTCAGAAAAGGGAAGCTTAAGTAATCTTAACATAAAATTATCTAGATTTCTAAGATGCCTATGAGGAGTCTCTTAATCCCTTAAAAACTCTTTTGTCCACTGGTAGTGAGGTGCATCTGTGTTATTGAGAGCAAGTCCTAGATCTTTTTCACACTTATTGTCAACAATCGTCTTTCGATCTGTCAAATTAGAGTTTGGTGTAGAAACTGACAGGTAAACAGCCTTGGAGGTTTTTGGAACCATAGCTTTGAAACTGAATTACAGGGATTCATATTAGAAACTGTAAATTACAGTGACTTTGCAAATATATTGCTTTGTGTCATTGATTATTTTTCTGTTAACATTTGCTAAACATGCATTTAGCATACAATGCAAAATATCAGAAAGTGTAACTATCCAGAGGCTTTGAATGTGTAAATGACATCTAAGGTAGTGGGGCAATTTCAGTTTGTAGTCTGTTGCCTTGAGGAGACTCTTTAATGAGTTGACATGAAGCCTTTTACAGCTTATTGTAGATGACATTTTGAGGACACTTACAGTTGGTAGATGGAAGAACAATGAAATCGAAGTTCTTTTCCTTCATACAGCATCATTTCCTTAAAATTGTCCATCCATCTTTTGATGATCCTACACATCCTTAATAATAACTCTTCAGAATACAAAAGCAACCTTTTCAGGCAAAAATGTTGTGCTTGTAAATAGTAAACCAGAGCTACCAATGATGTATTTTTGAACCAATGACGTATTTTTGAATGTTTCTATTTAAAACTACATATTTTCCCACAAAATTCAATTGTGGAAGTTGTTTCTGGAGAATAAAGAGTTTTGAGGGACACTTTTTTTTAATTGCAAAGAATTCAAACTATAATTGTTGCCTTTTTAGTATTCCAAACATCTGGTTATAACATGTATAATACCTATCTTTCAATTCAGGAAAACTTTATTTTCTAAGCCACAATTATTCCTATTTTTATCTTTATGCAAGGGAAGCTTCAGTAATAGCGGCCAGAATGATGAACATGCTCATGCCTGGCTGAGAAATGAATTCAGATATTTTAAATCAAAGCTGAGCCTGTATTCATTATGCTGGGCAAAACTTTATAATAAGATGACATTAAGATCTTTTCATATGCCAATTTAAATTCCCAGGTCAGCTAACTACCATAATTTGACAACCATAGCTACTCCTGTAATGTTGTTCAAATATTTCTTTATTATACATAGCCACTGCATGAATGCAATTATTATGATATACATCTATAACATACATTATATGTCTGTAATATGTGTAAGCAATAACGCAATCATTCTTTTCTGCCGAGCTGAGCTCAGTAAATATATTGCACTTAAAATAGATCAAGTTATTTGGAACTGTGTCCCATTTACATTAATTGAAATAGTTATTCCCAGCTAACTTGTCCCATTAATTATAGTGCGATCCAGTTTTGCCCAGCTTTTCTAAATTGGGTCATATCTGTAATTAGTTTACTGAAGAAAGTGTAAAAAATACTAGCAGAAAATTTGTTTTATAGTTTAGCTCTTCTTGCTCTTTACAAAAGTTACCTGCACACAATGTGTGTGTGTGTATATGCATATACATATATTGATAAATATCATCTCCATCTTAAAACTACCTCTATTTATCACATAATAAAAATGTATCAGTTGGAGGTTTTGAAAAGCTGTCAGCTTTTGTCAAAACATCACCTCACGGTCAAGAGAAAAAGGTGGTCTCTGATTGAGATTGTCTATAAAACAGTCAGTTCATCAGACAGAGGGTTGTTTGTTTGTTTGTTTTCTTTTGTTTTGTTTGAGGCAGGTGGAATTACAGCCTTGATATAATATATAGCATTTCCAGGTGAAACATACTACTTCATGTTTGTTATCTGATAATAGAATACCTACTGTTGTGTGCCTTCAAGTTGTTTCTGACTTACGGCACTCCTAAGGCAAATCTATCATGGAGTTTTTTGGCAAGGTTTTTTGGGGGTTTTTCCTTTGCCTTCTACTAAGGCTGAGAGAGTATGATTTGCCCAAGGTCACTCAGTTGGTTTCCATGCCCATACAAGGACTTGAACCCTGGTCTCCAGAGTCTTCACCCAGCAGTCAAACTACTACACTATGCCGGCTACTAGAATACCTGATGGTATTCCACAGTTCAACAGACTATCTGGTTATTGCATATAGAAGAACATCTTGTATTAAGACTCTCACTGCCACCCTGATTGTCATAAACTATCATGTTTAGCTTTCATTATGTTAAAATTGAAGTAGTAATATAGTTTTCTCTTTCAGATTAAAAGCATCACTTTGTGTTTTTCTTCTGCTTCCCTGTTATGATTCAGGATAAGAGGCCATACTTTGCAAAAACTGTCCTCTGTCTTCCTTTAATTAAGTTTCTTATGGACTGTATGGGAAGCTCCCCCACTTCTAGACTAGAACAAAATGTCTACATTGTGGGAAATCAATGGCAGTTGCTCCAGTAATTAGGTTGGTAAGGAGCAACTGATTATTGCATTTTCCCAGATCATTTTGTTGGTTTGCAATTGTAATTCAGTTTTCCACGTTGGAGAATAGCTAGGTTGTAGCCGTTGCAGTCCGTTACACAAAGTCTAACTCTAAGCAAATATACAGTACTGACATACATTTGTGCTTGATTAGATGGTATCACTGTCAGAATTTCTGCCCTCATAGCATGAGAGTTCCTTCTAAAATATGTTTTTTTATATAGATGCTTGTGCCCAAATATGGGGTATTTTAGCTTGTTTTCATTGTACATCATAGTAAATGAATTAAAGGGGCATTTCTATACCACCAGACATTAAACTATGAGTTTCGTGTTCATATTACATTGTATCAGATACAATAAATCCATTGGCGTTGGGTGAAAGATAGTTCTGATGTCCATGAAATGCTTGCTTAAGAGTTTCTAAGATTTAAAATATTTAGGAATATCAATATTACCAGAACAATATTATACTATTGAGGGTTAATTTCTTTCTAGGTCAAATATCAGAAGTTCTATTTGTGTGCAAATGGAGGAGATGAAGAAAGAGAAGCAATAGTAGTAGTGGTAGCAACTTTCTGTTATTAAAATACGTATTTTATTCTAAGAAGTGACTGCATTAAATATGTAAAACAATCAATTATATATTTATGCAAATAGAAATAATGTTCATCTTATAATGGTAGATCTTGCCAGTTTCTTGAGCCAGATAAAGTACATGGTAGCTTCATGTGTCAAGGATGGCCTGTTTTGTGCCATTCTTGAACCTCCAAAAAGGCTTCTCATTTCAAGTATAAGGGAAAAAAACACATATTAATTTAGGTATATATGGGAAGATGTTCTCCTTTCTGTACTAAATGAATTTAAGTGCTCATTTGGTTGTTACAGTGTGTTGTAATAATCTAGATCTTACAAAGGGCCTGGATAAAATCTGCCAGATCACATCCATCTTGGAAGATGATAAAACCAATAATTGGTCTTTGTGAAATCTAAGAAAAAGTGTTTCCAGTATCATACCTACATTGTATACCTGATCTTTGAAAAGTAGACAGACTTTACTATGTTCTTCTCTTACAATACCAGAATTACCAACTATGAGTGCTGTTATCTTCATTGGTAATTTGAAAACAGTTTCACCTTTGTCAGCAGCTCCAAGAATTTGCTTAGGACAGTTCTCAGTGGAGGTGGGGAGTGGGAAGCGGGCTAGGTGTTATCAACATATTAATGAGGCCTCATTCAAAAATGCATGATGATTTCTTCCAGTGGCTTCATATGGATGTCTGGTAGCAGCAGTGACTGGGAGTGTCACTGAAGGGTAGAGGAATAATATTCTACCAGCAATCTTTTACCATGGGCTGTCAAAATCATCCTAGTGTCTTCCAGGGCTCTGCCAGATTTTGTATGTGATCTACCAGCATTTATATTTCAGAATACTAAAGAAAAGTAATTTTTTCCAAAAAAGAAAAGAAATAGAAGTTGAGTTGATAGCTATATTGTTTCTCAGCCAGTAGTAAATTAAGCTTCTTTTTTAAAAAGTGCCTTCAAGAATATATTTTCTCCCTCATTAATAATAACCCTATCTGGCTAATAGGCTAATCTGACTAGACTAATAGACCAAGTCTCTCCTGGCTGGCTTTCACTGTTCTGCCTTGTGCTATAATTTGAAATGTGAGTCTCTGAATGCTATAAGGAGTGTTCAAAAGCAATTGCCAAGAATACAAATTGTCTTTGTTAAGGGAAGTTTGCTTTATTACTACACCATTCTTTTAGACTTAGTAAAAGCAGGGAGGAGGGAGCTGAATTGAACTTTCCTTGCATCATCCCCTTTTTCCCAATATAGGAATTAGCATTCTAGTGGTAGGTGGAAGGGCAGCAAGAATGTACAAACAGGGATACTTCACACAAATGTTCATTGATTGCAAAAAAGTGTTTTCCTTTTAATAATTGACAAGGTGCTATGAAAGGGGTGAAAATGTTAACTCATTGCATGGGGCCAAGGCTTTGGGCAGAGTGTGGAATTTCTTCCTGTCTCTTAGGCAGTTGGGCTTACAATCACCGTCTTGCCATGTTGTGCTGACAAACAATGAAATGGACAATGAATAAAATGTTCATGGACAAGATGCAGTCTCTATGCTATTTTGAAACTGAAATAAAATTGTAAACTGTTGCAGAAGTCTTCCTGGTTTAGCTTCTACATTAAAATAAAATTTTGACTGAATCTGTTCTTCCCAGTTTCCAAATATCAGTACTTTCCTTTTGAGATTTCTTTGTAATTTTACTTAATAAATCCCTTCACTGGTAATTTACTTTTTATTGACAAAACGTACCTTTATAACTTTCAGTCTTTCATATGTTTTTTTTTTTTTTTAATTTGTAGGTGACTTTAGCAATTCCTGTTATCCTTTTCCTTTTTTTGTTTCTGCTGGATCTAATTCTATGGAAGAGATGACACTTCTGTTTCCTTTATTCAAATTTGAAGATATGTAGCTCAATCATATACATGTTTAACATGGAATTAGTACAGCTGAGCTCAATGGGAAATACTTGTACATATTTTTTTTTTTTTAACTGTTTCTCCTTGAATGCCTTCCTCTCTCTACTATTAGTACTCTGGGAAGCCTGTATTTGGGATATTCGTCACTTCAGTTGGCAGGTTTTTCACTATTGTTCAGTGCTTGATATTATAATATGGATATATATATATATATATATATATATTAGGTAAACTAAGTACTGTGCATGACATTATAAAATTTCACTTGTTGTAGATAGACAGGGGAAATAAGAGTATGCAGAAGAAGGTTTACCAGCCTCAACCTACAACTTGTTTATCCCCAATACACTATATTACAGACCTCCTTTGGAAACAGAAGCATAGGATAGGGAGTTTTTTCTCCTCCCACGCTTCCTGAATAGGAAGCATAAAGGCAAGAGTAGACAAGTACCCAGAGTCTGAAATCCACATGTGTCCTTCAGCAGATCTTAAAGGATTGCACCTCCTTTCCATAATGTCCTTGTATTATTTATTATTTTTTTATTTGTGTTATTCATCCTCTAGGGGCCTGAGAGACAACTTTGCTGTGTTTTTCCCTTTCCTCAAGCTGACTTAGGAGAGACATTTTGGAACCAGCAAGATAAAGTCCTCTTTTATCTAAAGCATTTGTCAAAATGTCTTTCCAGACCTTAAAATAACCCAAAGATGGCCAAAACCCGACAGAATTGACTCATAACTCTTAAAAGGCACAACCAGAATGAGGTGTGGGGTCCTGCTGACAACCACATTAAACTCATGGGATGCAGTTCTACCTCTTGCCTTGCAGCATGGTCTGTGCAGACCCAGACTACTGCATATCTCTCTCTCTAGTTAATCTTACCCCCCTCTAACTGGTAAAGTTTTACCTTTTTTTTTTTTGGTAACTCTGTCCGCTGGAGTAGGGTTGCAAATATTTTAACTATTTCATGTCACTGGTTTTCTCCTTGCTGCAAGAGAAAAAATGTTTCTGTGCAGTCCTTACCAAGTATTGCTTGTCCTGTAGTATTTGGGAGAATTTCTGTATGCAGAAATATACCCTTTTTATGTGAGAAAAGTAGAGGGGTTGTTTTTCTTAACAAAACAAACAAAAAATCTGTTTCCTGATTGTCATGTATGCATGTGTGTGTGTGTACAAAATTTCTGTTTCTCAGTGTGGGCAATACCCAGCAATCTGACAGAAAATAATTGTGGCCATCAAGAATGATCTTTTCATTCTTATGCCTATAACCACTTCATAACTTAATTTCAGCCAAATATGTTTCATTTTGAATTTAATGCCTCTCTTTCATTATAACCATCCTATCTTTAGATTTTGCCACCCCCCAAATTCTCAGATTCCCTTCCTTGCCATTTACTACTATTTTGAGTTCCTTCCCACTCAATATTTTAAGATAGTTGTCCTGAAAAAGCACCCTTTTAAAATCATCTTTCTTTTATCCCCTTCAATCATATAGACTGAATTAATTTGTTTTCATTCAACCAACAAAGTAGTTTCACATTAGCCTCCTTTCTTCCCCCAGTTCTGTTGCTGATCTCTCCATTGGCTCGACTTGAACTTGTCTCTCCATATGATGTTCAGCCTTTTTCTCTTCCATAATTTCTTCCTAACTTCTCTTGTCTTACATCTCCACATTGTCCTTCCTGAATCTCGCTGATCTCATTCCTCAGGTTTAGGAGTTCTACATGTAGCTCTTCTATCATCCATTGTAAACAGTTCTGAGAAAAAACTTCCATCTTTCCTTCAATCCAATCATTTAAGAGTTAACAACTCACTTTTCTCTTATATAGCCAAAAGCCGTGAACAAGACTGTCTTATCAACATCAAATGGATAACATTTGTACTTTCTCATGCTGTAGTTTCTCATTGTTAATATCCAATACAGTCTTACAAATAAAATGAAATTCTGTCTGTTCACAAGATATATGCACTTAGATCCTTAATTATTATTTTTAAGGGCGTCA
Organism: Ctenosaura bakeri; assembly: GCA_948474755.1. Lineage (NCBI taxonomy): Eukaryota > Metazoa > Chordata > Lepidosauria > Squamata > Iguanidae > Ctenosaura > Ctenosaura bakeri. The sequence goes on along the minus strand of CAOLHI010001107.1, from coordinate 50,006 downwards.
ATCCCCAATTTTCTAGTTCATTTGTCTAGGGCTGAAAACACATACTCAGCTGTTGATTGCACAAAGAAGGTGCCCTGTTTTAATCAGAAGAATTATTCACTGTCATTACTCCAACCGTTTCTTTAAGAGTTTTCTTTTCAAAGGCAGTTTACTAGAATGGGGCTGTCAGATTCTCAGAGCCAAATATCTGTGTTTCACAGCAAGAATTCTCCCTCAGCCCTTCCCACTCATAATGAGTTTACTCAAAATTAAATGCAAGTAATGGGGATTCTGGACCCTAATGGGTGATCCTTCACTCTCCCTTTAATTCAGGGGGAATTTCTCCAACCAGAGATCCCTCTGGCTGGCACTTTTGCCACAAAAGCTCTTCTCATTGCAGATATATGTTAGTCAGTGTGGAATCATTGTGGAAGCCATTTTATCTTATACAGTCCAGTCCATAATACTGAAATACTGAAACATCTGGTTTTGACAGCCCAATGTGAACCAGTTTTTACAAATTGCAGAAGATTTGCACAAAGACATAACTGGTGAAAACCTTGTTTAGTGCACCAATAAGGCTAATAAGATTATTCATCTTTTTTGTATTTAACCAAAGCTTCCTTTTTTCCTATTTTATTCTACAGTAGCTATTATAGATAGTAGGTTCTGCTTTTATTTGTTACTTAATTCTATAAATAATAATTTTATTTAGACACAAATGAGGATACATCAAGTTGTGATGTTTCCAAATATAGGTCTAAATGGTTTTATTTCCTTTTATTTTCCACCTTTGGTTCACTGCTTCTTTCTGTTCAGACAAAACAAATCATTTTTATTTTATTTTATATTCTAAATTACATTCCTTTAATTCCCCCTGAATTAAAGGTAGAGTGAAGGATCACCCATTAGGGTCCAGAATCCCCATTACTTGCATTTAATTTTGAGTAAACTCATTATGAGTGGGAAGGACTGAGGGAGAATTACATTCAAAACTGGCAGAATTTTTCAATTTTGTCAGATACCATAAAACTACTGTTCACCTTGTTCATGCAGTTTGTATTCTGTGGCTGTACTGCAGTAATTAGTGGAAAAGAAAGCAATAGGGTAGGTCAGAAGTAGATTTGTTTAAATATTTCTGATACTTTCTATACCTGTGATAACATATACTTAATTTATCAGTATGAAAAAAAACCCTGTTACTTTATGTCTATTTTTTTTAAAAAAATAAAAACTCCAACACTAACAGTTGCTTCTCATATTTCTTTTCTTTTATGTCTTCAATGGATTTCCAATATGGATAATGGGCTTTGTGATCTAAAACCATGCTTCTGTAAATGTAATAGGTAAGTAATTGTATCACTATAGAAGTGTTAATATGTTATAACAATTGATTCATTTTTACAGTCCTATTAAAGTGGTACATCAAATGCATATTAGGCTGCATAGACAGATAATATGAAACCTTGGTAATTTTAATGCAGATGAGATGCATTAATCTACAGGTTGGGATAGTCTTTAATCCTCTGTCCCCTCAAGATTATTCATAAAAAGACTGAAAGTGTTTCTGATTTTAGGCCAAACACTGTTCATTGTGATACCTGAACTATAGTTGCCTTAACTATAGAAACAGAAATAAACCAACTGCAGACCTTGGATTATGAAGCTGGTTTGCTTTAACTACTATTTAAGATTAAGTAGTGAGCCAGTGTAGGGCAGTGGTTTGAGTGCTGGACTATGACTCTGGAAACCAGGATTCAAATCTCCATGCAGCCATGGAAACCCGCTGAGTGACCTTTGGCAAGTCACATTCTTTCAGCCTCAAAGGAAGGCAAAGGCTTAGGCAAAGGCAAAGCCCCTCTGAACAAGTCTTGCCAAGAAAACTCTGTGATAGGTTCACCTTAGGGTTGCTGTAAGTTGGGAATGACTTGAAAGCAGATAACAACAATGTAAAATTAAACCACAGTTCAAGTTTGAGACTAAGGTTTCCAGGAGAAATAAGTGCAAGACCTCTGAACCTTCAGTAGTTATGCAGAAGAAAGAATTTCAGCATGTTATTGCATGATAAGCCTCACCTGTTGAAATTTCCTATTCTACACAGCTGTTAAAGGTATAGGAGCTTTATCCTGCATTTCATCTGAAAACCCTACTTCAGATGTAAGGCTGAAACTGGTTAACTGAAAACAAAGTTAAAAGATTCTTATCTCTTCACATCTGCTTAGGACAAACACTGGTAACAGGGTGGACCTGGTTCTTATAACAGTAGAATAGTAGAATATAACAGTAATGGAAGTGCTTCCAGAAGAGAGATTTTATATTTGTCTTGTTAAAATACTTTTACAGAATAATCGTACACATATATTTTCAGAAGTAAACTTTGTTGTTTGCAACCAATAAAATATGGAATTGGCTACTGCAAGACGAAAGAGACAGTAGCAGAATTTCAGTATTTCAAATCAATTATGCTAGACTTTGTTTATCCTCTAAAAACTGTGTGGCATGCATATTTATGGTATCTTGGTTGCTGTTATAAATGAAATGCCAATCTGGTCCATATTTTGTAATAACTGTGGTTAATCTTGAGTTACATTCTTCACTAAAACTTAATTTTAACAACATAGTCTTTAGGCTATGCATATATTCATAACTATGCCTTAAATTTCATGTATATTCAAATTCACAGAGTTCCTTTGGTTTCCAATATTTTTACAATGTTGAAAGTTCCCTCCATCCTAGATCTCAGGGTTAGTTATTTGCTTGATCCTTCTGCTGGTAAAACAGTTTCTTAGAAAACAGTGGGATACCCTTGGCATCTTCACATACTGGAATTTTCTATTGTCTTTTTGAACAATAACTCAATTATTTATTTTCATTTGTTGGTATATCTAAGTGTTTGTAGGTTGCTCTTTAGGGACAAGCCTTCATATGTGTCCGGTTCCCCTTTTGCTGCATTTCCCTTTTTCTTCTCCTTCTATTCTCATTTTCTGTTTTCTTAAACTTCTTTTTTCCACACTTACTTTTTAATCTTTCTTGTTCTTACTACATTTAGCTGTTTGTATTAGCAGTGAATTGTTTCTCGCCACCCTTTGTTCTCCTATAAGGAAAAAGTAGAAGAGGCCAGTTATTTGTTGTTATTTGCTTATATTTTTATTAAAACTACTACAGGTCTTAATGTGAAAAGTGTAGATCTATGTAGAGTGTAGATCATGGTGGTACTGAAGAATATGATGATTATGCATAATGAATGAAACGTATAATAGGTAAGCCTAAAATGTACTATATGAAGGTCTTATTGATAGTAGTGCCTTTCATGTTGTAACTGTTAACAATACAAGACATATGCAACTACATACATGTGTAAAGTAACTCTTTGTCTACAACATAGTACTACTCAAAATAGTCTTCACCAGTGGCAATGCAATTGTGCCACCTTTGGAACTACTCATCAGATTCACTTTGGAAAATCTCTTTTGGGCACTCCCTGGTCCAGTTTTTGATAGCATATTCAACTTCTCCAGCATCATCAAAGTACCATCCTCAAAGCTTTTCTTTCATCTAACTGAACAGATGAAAGTCTGAGAGTGCCAGATGGCAGTTATAAGGTGGATGTGGCTCTACTGACCATCCCATTTCTGCCTTTGTATGGGGCTGTGCATCATTGTGGTGTAGCAGGATTGCATTCAGCTGGTTTTCTGGCTTTTTCTTATGGGTGGCTTCTGGAAGTTTGTGGAATGATGCAATGTAGAGGTTGCTGTTCGTTGTTGTCTCACACTCAAAGAAATCAAGCAAAATCACCCCTTTGTCATCCGAGAAGCCATTCACCATAATCTTCTGTGCTTAGCACTAGATTTTGAATTTTTTTGGTTTAGGAGGGGTTGGAGTGCCAGCACTCCATGGACTGATTCTTGGTACAAGTATGCCCAGGTCTCATCACCAGTGAAAATATACATGCAAAGGGTGTCCTCATGGGCTTCAAATGCTGCCAACTTTTCCGAACATATGCACAGTTCTGTTTCAAATCAGCTGTTAATTAATGAGGATCCCACTTGGGACACTTTCCTGTATCTAAGGTTGTGAATAATCTGCTCGACAGCACTGTGACCACAGCCAAGTTCCTCAATCTCTTGGACAGACATCAGCCAGTATGTGCAATACACATCATCCACTCTATTTTGGTTTTCATTGGTAACTTGTGCCATTGGCCTCCTGCTACTTGGTTTGTCTTCAACACTGGTTTTGACTTCATTAAACTTTTTCACATATATTTGCACATTACTCTCATCAGTTGTCACCCCACCATATACATTTCTGAGGCTTCTGTGGCTGTCAGCACCAGTACATCTTTTTAAGTCAAGAAATCAATACCTGCTCTTTCTTCATATGCAAAACTTGGAAATACAGAAATTATGTCAATCATGCAATAAGAATGATTCTCTCTGGTGGTGTAATAGCATCATATTTGCATGAATAGTTTCAGGGCACACAGGCATTATTTTCAGTATAACCCTTGTATTTGTTTGGTATGATCTCAACCCTTTTCCTGAAAGAAATGTGCCAAAGCTGACCTCAGCCTCCTGGGAGATAAACCTTTAGTTTTCTGCTCTGCTGGTTGCTCAGTTGCAACTGATTCAGTCTTTAGGGTTAAATTGAACAGCTACGTAATGAGGGAAAGCATTTCATCATTAAAGAAGTGACATTTCTGCAGCATGTAAAGGGTAAAAGGAAACAGGATGCTGTCAAAATGTAATTAGTAAACTTGTGTTGCATTTAATAGTTTTGTAGACCTGTGCCATCACTATGGGCATCTTTTAGTGTACATACTTTGTTCATTATCCGGTGCAAGTTTTTTATTATAGTATTTAAAAGAAAACAGTCATTGGCAATTAATTCTGACATCCAACAGATAGGAATATCTGGCACACACAGGAATTTATCTACAGTTAGCTACACTTTATGGGAAATTGTCTTCTAGGAAATAAATAAATAAAATGTTGTGGCACAATGAAGACAATCATACTGTTGTTTAATCAGCCAAAACATATATTAATCTATAGTTAACCATTGTGTCTCATTGCAGAAGGAAACTAAGAAACTCCAGCTCACAATTTTTGAAACAAGTAGAAATCATATATGAGGGTTAAGAATCATGGTGCCTTCCAGATGTTGTTGGACTTCAAAGTCCCAGCAGCTTTAGCCAACCCAGCCAAGGATGAAAAAATGCTGGTAGCTGTGTTGAACAACATTTGGAGATCCATATGAATCTCATCCCTGGCTTAAAGTAAGCTTGAAAGTGTGGTTTAAGGTTCTATCTTTTACCAAACCTCATAATCATAAAACATTCAGTGTTATAAGTATAAAAGCTATAATAACTGGTGTTATTTTGGATGCTCTACAGTGGTACAGCTCAACTAGTATAAATCTCAAATGCCTTCTTTTCCTCAATGAAACCATCCTAGTCTTACTAGTTGACCTGATTCCCAGTCCTACTGCTTTTATCCAGTGAAGATGGCATGGTTCCAGTTTCAGTCTAATTGCAATGGTCAGCCAGTTGCCTATAGAATCAACAGAAGATCACTATAGATCACCAGAAGATCACTAGTACTATTGTATTCTTTGTCTTGCATCCCCCAGCAACTGATATACATAAACATGTTGCCTGTGTTAGATGATATGGTAAATAGCAACTTGGGCTAGTAGCCATGGATGTCCTAATCTCCATGAATTAATCTTAACCTTTTTACAAGCTGTCCTAGTTGGCAGCCATCACAATTTCTGGTGGCAGAAAATGTTTAACTATGTTCAGTGTTAAGAAGTAGTTTGACTTATGGCAACCCTATAGATGAGAGAGCTCCAATGCATCCTATGAGCAAGAGCCTACCCAGGTCTTGCACCACTTGGAGTGGTGGCTTTCTTGATTGAGTCTGTCCATCTGTAATATGGCCTTCCTTTCTACCAAGCATTAGTATCTTTTCTAGCGAGTCAAGTCTTCTTATGATAAAGCCGAAGTGTGACAGTTTGAATTTAGTGATCTTTAGTGGTAGCCTCATGTCCCGAGCACAGTGGCACATGCACTTCTGTTTTATACACTGCATCATGTTTAAGCTGCACATCCACAACAATTGTAAGTTTTCATTGCTTTGTGTCTTTGATCATTTTGTTATTATTGTATGCCTTCAAGTCATTTCTAACTTATGGTGACCCTAGGTGAAACGATCATGGGGTTTTCTGGGGCTGAGAATTTGTGATATGTCCAAGGTCACCTGGTGGGTTTCCATGGCTGAACAGGGAATCAAATCCTGATCTTCAGGGTCATAGTCTGATGATCAGACCACTACACTATGCTGGCTGTGGCTGTTGATCATTTTACTTTTTGCTTTCTGCACCTTTTTCTAGCTCCACAGTAGGAATATCCACACTGCACTGTTACAGGTGTTTGGAATCATTTGTACTGCAGTGACTCTATCCTGTGTAATCATGGGATTTGTAGCCTGATGATATATGTGGACTTATCTGTTACTTAGGTTTAGTACACTCCCCTAGGCTACAGAATAGAATCTCCTCACCAAACTACACATATCAGGATTGTGTAGGATGGAGCCATGAAGGTTAGAGCGGGATCAAACTGATGCAACTCTGTAGTTTGTATATACCAATATACCTTTTTAGGTGGCATGACCAAAATGGTACACACAGTGCCTAGAAATCTGTAGTTGGCTTGTTATTAGGTCAAAGTTATTGTGTGGCTTGAAGTAATTTCCAACTGATGGCAATCCTAAGGTGAACCTGTCATGTGATTTCTTGGCAAGATTTATTTGGAGGAGGTTCCGTTAGGTTTCTTAGTCTGAGAGAGTGCTACTTACCCAAGTTCACCTAGAGAGATCTCATGGATATGTGGGGATTTTAACCCTAGTCTCCAAAGTTCTAGTCCAATCTTCAAGCCACTATGTCATGCTGGCTCCTTGATCAAAATGTTAGGTTGAGTGTTCAAATTGTGGAATAAGTTCACACTTCAGTCTTATAGTCTTTAATATTTTTTTGTAATTCAAACTGGCTATGGATTAGTAATTTACACTTTCTGCCCCATGCAGTCTACATGAACAAGCATCTGAGCTCCACCATTTTGTACATAATATTCTGTTCATTTCTGTAACTCAGTTTCAGAGGGAAATTTGATTTTTTATTTCAGTGAACATGTATGAGAAAGGTTTATATTTTGACTCTTTCTTATTCCTTGCCCCAGAGTAATCACCTTAAATGTTTCCATTGGAAACTGCTCACCAACTAATCACATTTGGAAAAAAAAATCATTTGAGCAAATATATATCTCTTTCCTATGATTGTTTTCTCAGTCATGTTTTCTCATTTATTTTGGATCCAGCTTTTTATCACATAGCCAAGATACCTCTTGATATTCACATGGGAATTTTTTTTTTCACGGAAAAGTGGATCTATGGTGCTTGAATACAGTAAATGAAGAGCACACACAGCATTCTTAGAAACAGTTTGAGGGGAAAATCTGCTGACATATACATTGTACTTTCCCAAGCTGCATTTTATTAATGTGCATATACAAGAATTCATTATGTTACTGATTTTACTCAATAGGAATTAAAGTATTCCTCAGCATCTGTTGGCAAAAAAAGTTTATCAGTTTTTGTTAGTATTTATGTATGTGGTGGGAATACTTATTTTCAAGCCTTCCTTTCAGAGGTATTTCACAGCTATGAGCCACGTTATTAACCAAAAATACCCTTGAGGAAGAATCAAGTCATGTGTGTCTGCCTAAATGGTAGCCTAGAGAAGACAAAGTATAGTTCTCTTGGAAGGGACATTTGAGTCAATTCCTAAGAAGATTCTATTTGTAGTGTACACTATGTTCACTTACCTTCATCTTACACAATAAGAGAGCTGTATTCTTACATACCCAAGTGGTCTGTATCATATTTAAAGAACCATTTGAGAGAAGCAGGGGAGGAAGGAAGGAAGGAAGGAAGGAAGGAAGGAAGGAAGGAAGGAAGGAAGGAAGGGGTAATAACAGTGATCAGACCAAAGGGGCAGCTTTGGGAAGACCTAAGGCCCTCACATGTAATATTCATAAGAACATAGTTAAGGAATTTAGTCATTGCTTTTACTTGGGCATCCATGCGTTTGTCAACCTGCAGTGGAAAACTACAGCTTCTATTGAGGAAGATGAACCAATTAGTGGAATTCTGAAATTCTGGAAAAAATAATAGAGTCAAATCGGGTTATATTGGTTCTAGTTTTTTAGCTAGAAAGAGTTCAAAATTAAAAAAAAAAAGACATTCATATCCCTGAGAACCCCTTTTGGTTCTCTTTCATGTGCATAGATGTACATTTTTTGGTTATCGGTGCTCTTTTCTCCTGTTTCAGTATTTGGATTAGAAGTCTTAATCAGTAACCACAGCATTTCTAAAATTTCTCTAAAGAAGTTATATGAGTGTACTGAGCAGAAATGTTCTAGCTGTGTGAATCTGAGCAGCTTTTACAAATGTATTTCTCAAAGATCTATTATATGTTAACTGTCAGTCTATAGTGACAGATATTTAAAAATAGAGAAATGCTATTAGAAAAATGTTTGGTCTTCGAACAGATGTACTTCATACTTCCTTGACTAATATGCAAATTGGAACACAGATAGCCTTTAGACTATGTTCTCTGAGTGTTGTGATGCATTATTTGCCTCAAAAATGTATATAAAATTTGGGAATAATATGTTATCAAAGAATAGATACAAATATAGTTAAGGAAAGTTGCCTGTCAAAATAAGTGGGAACCGCCCTGTGTTTTAACGAGAACTACAAAGTGATGCAATTTTTTTTCCAGGATCAATGATTTAATACATGTCCCTCTTGGTTCCACTGGACCTCTCTGTGGCTTTCAATACAATCGACCATGGTATCTTTCTGGGCTGACTCTCTGGGATGGGACTTGGGGGCACTGTTATGCAGTGGTTCTGGTCATTCCTGGAGGGAAGAACTCAGAAGGTGGTGCTGGGTGACACCTGTTTGACTCCATAGCTATTGGCCTGTGAGGTCCCTCAGGCTTCTGTTTTGTCCCCTATGCTGTTTAACATCTACATGAAACTGCTGGGAGAGATCATCCAGAGTTTTGAGGGTTGTTGTCACCAATATGCTGATGACATCCAACTCTATCTCTCCTTTCCATCTGATTCCAAGGAAGCTGTCTCGGTCCTGAACCAGTGTCTGCTATCAGTAATGGACTGGATGAGAGCAAACAAACTGAAGCTTAATCCAGACAAGACAGAGATGCTGCTGGTCAGTCGAAAGGCAAATCAGGGCATACGGATGTTGCCTGTGCTGGATGGGGTTACACTCCCCTTGAAATCTCAAGCTCACAGCCTGGGTGTTTTCCTGGATTCAACTCTGAGCTTGGATACCCAGGTCTCAGCAGTCGACAGGAGTGCATTTGCACAGCTAAAACTTGTGTGCCAGCTCTGCCCATTCCTTGAGACATCAGATCTGGCTTCAGTGACACATGTCTTGATTACATCTTGTTTGGATTACTGTAACACGCACTATGTGAGGCTGCCTTTGGAAACTGTTCGGAAACACCAGTGGGTTCAAAACTCAGCAGCCAGAGTGCTGATTGAGACCAGGAACAGGGAGCACATAACTCCCTTGTTGAAACAGCTTCACTGGCTATCTGTTCATTTCCAGGCACAATTTAAAGTGCTGCTTATGATCTATAAAGCCCTAAATGGCTTAGGTCCAGGCTATCTGAAAGACCATATCTCCCTGGTCTTTTGGGGAAGGCTTTCTCTCTGTTCCACCACCTTCCCAGGCTTGCCTGGTGAGGACATGGGAGACAGCCTTCTCAGTGGCTGCTCCAACCCTATGGAACACTCTTCCACAGGAGGCTAGGCAGGCCCCCTCCTTGCTCTCCTTTCACTGACAAGTGAAAACTTTTCTTTTTAAACAGGCTTTTATGTAAGCTGGAGAAGAGAAATTTATTTATAAATAAAGAGAAATTTTTATTTATAAATAAATAAATACGCGTGGAAGAGGCACCCCTTAGATATAGACAGATTTGTAGACCTCTAAATCATATGATACTTTTCTCAGAGGTAATTCTGTTGTATGCACTGCAATGCACTGCATTTTGATCTTGCTTTATGTCTCAGAGGGGGGAAAAAGAGCCATTAAGACTATATGATTCAGTTTAACCATAAGAGTTGTTTAACAGCACATGTGGAGTTTCCCAGCAGTGGGACTCAGCCATTCTGTTGTTCCAACTTCCAGCAGATGGCCATTAGAGAGATACTGCATTGATGCTTTCAGTTGTCCTACAAAGAATTGAGACAAAAATACCTCAGCATCTTGATACCTTTTTTGTGGGGAAGGGGGTAAATCCAACACCATATTAACTGGCCACAAGGTTTGTCATTTTCATAACTGAAAAAATAATTTGCCTTTGCAGAAGAACATATATGTCAAAGGAAGTTTTTTTTTTCTTCCTTTGTATGATGGAACATTCTAAATGTTCCATTCTCATCTTGGTAATTTTTATCCTGCTTAGCTAATCTTTGTTCTGGTCATCACTTGTTACAATTCATATGATGGACCGATGCAAGAAACGGTATTTTAGGAGGGTTTTTGTTTTTGTTTTTTTGTGACTTATGGTCAAATAAATAAAAACTGCTTCTTCAACTTCTAATACTATAAAATGTTCAGAAAATACAGAGTAGATGTATTTTATAAAACCTGCAAAGAATTCTTCAAGGACATCTGGCCTCCAGTGTGGTTAAAAATACATTTTTGGCTTTTGCAAGACAATTTCTTTATGTCTGCTGGCTATTTTATATGTATGACTTTGTGTTTATGTATGTGTTCTAATGTGTTTACAGTGAGCAACAGGAAGAAGTGGTATGTCCCTTTTTACTGTTGTCTACAACTTTATGAGACATGATAGAAAACAAAGGATTATTTCCTGAAATATTGTGACAGCAAACTCTCATGAAAGAATATAGAAATGGGCTCCTACTGTTAAGTATTACTTTACTGTGCAAGGCTATTGGGAAATAAAGCAGCTGTCTATGTATTTGATATATACAGACAGGCAAAAGGGAAGAAAAAGGAAGTCCACTGCACACATTCAGACATGGTACTGTATTCAGTGGTGTGTTCATGAAAATCTGACACAGTTGCAGCATTGTCGGCAACAGCAGGAATCACTAGGGAGTGAACAGCTGGAAGCTTTATAGAGTTTTATGTTGTACATAAGGAGACCATGTTTCCATTGTCAGACTATAAAGGAAAATGAAAGCTCTGGGCATCATTAAAGTCTTGAAAGCTTAGGATGTGTCAGTTCTGTTTCCTCAACACCTAGATTGAAAGCTCATTGTGAGGTCACTTAGAAAACAAAACCTGGCATTCTTGTATAGTTTTGTTGTTAGGCATTAATTTCTTAATAATTTTTCATTGAACTGGTTCTCAAAAATACTGGCCTAGTTACTACTGTCCTTCGAGAGACATGGTGGAGGTCATAGTACTTGCTTGCTGACTTAATTTCTTCCTTTGCTGCAGCTCAGCGTTCATTACAGATTAAATTATATGTACTATTTATTTTATTTTATTTTATATTTTAGACTCTCGGCAGGGCGGGGGACAGAGGAAAATAATACAGAGTGTTTGTTACCTTACTTTTGGTGGACTGTAAAACTTGGGAGTTCTATTACAGTTCTATTTATGTTATTTTCAGGCCACATGGCAAGTGATCTAGGTTGATTTTGGCCTAATTGGTTTAAGCTACCCTGCTTCTGGATTGCAACTTGCTTTCAATACTAACGGTCTTACGGGGTTGTAGTTTTCTACAGAAATTTTTGTCCTGGAAGAAGTAGAGTTGTGAAACCTACTCGGAACTAATATTTATTATGAATGTTGTGAAGAAGTGATCCCCAGCTACTCTTTTTTAACCATAATTAAATCCTGAAATGTCTGTTTTGGGAAATTGGTCTTCATTTTCAAGCATATTGCAATGACCTGATTATTACATGTCAGAACAAAGAAATTAAAGAGCAAATACTACACAATATATGTCAAAAACTGAAATAAATGTTGCATGTATAAACCCAGATATTAGAAAATCACTTACTGTACTCCGTTTCCCAGTCTTGAGGAATGACTTAATTTTGCCTTCTCCCCATATTAGAAGCAGCTCTGCATAAAGTTAAAATAGTTTAAAAGCAACAGAGATTTCTTGTTTTCTGCATAGTTCTGTGATTTCATAAACAAACCTCAGAACTAGATATGATTCTAGCTTTTTTTCCTATAACTAATAGTGGGTATTCAGTAATGAATGAAAGGGCATATATATACAGATTTAAAGTCTCTTTCCTCCTCTCAAGAGTTTTAAAGTAGAGAAAATGGCTTATATGTGACACTGTGTATATGCACCACATAGCAAGAAAATGGGAGCATGATATTTTAGATTCAGTAATAAACTGGTTTGGGCTAATATGTAATAACTGCGATCTTGGCACCTTTCTTAAATGAGCAATAAAAAAAGACATTCACCATGAAAAATTAACGGTGTTATGGAGATGTTGGAAGTGATTTTCTGTGTCTTATGGAAGGATTATGAGAGCAATGAAGGATTTGAGTCTTTGTGAACGGGAGATCATAATTTTCTCCAGTTCTGCAGGACACACTATGCTTAGCAATGAAAGTGCATGTAATAAAATCTGAGGTTGAAATATTACCACTAGCATCTAGAACTTTATTCCATTTATATTCTCAAAGGAGTGCACTTCATTAACCCCTTCAGGTATTGAAGCTATGCTGCTAGTATTTTAGCATAGTGTGTATGGGAATAATTGAAAACTGGCAGAAGCAAAAGGCACAGAAATCTCTGTTAACAAACACAAGCACTAAATCACCTAGAATGTTCCACCATTAAGCTTTAGGCTCAGGTCATATACTAGTCACAAGGGAAATTATGTCTGTATAGGCATACAAAAACTTGTGCACAGCTAAATCCTCAACTGTAAGTAAGTCTCATCTTATTTGCCATTCCAAACAAGCTTTTATTGAGTTATGTACTTCTGGCCACCTCAGAATCCTGAGTTTCAAGGTTCAGGACTGTGTCCAACTGTGGACCTATGTCCGTAGTGCACTCCCATCCAGAATGAGCTGAATTTCCTTTTCCCTGGCCAGGAGCACCTCTGTCTTTTCTGAACTAAGCTTCAATGTGTTTGCCCTCATCTAGGGCCATTTTCGCATTATACTGTTATAGTGCTATTATTCCACTTCCAACATCCTATGGAATCCTGGGGTTTGCAGTTTAGGGAGGGGCATTTAGACTTCTCAGCCAGATTGCTCTTTGGCCTCAGTAAACTACAAACCCCAGAATTCCACAGGATGTTGAAAGTGGAATAACAGCACTATAATAGTGTAGCGCAGAAATGGCCTAGTTCTTTACTGAAGACAGGTACCAGTTTAGAATTGAAATGCCTTCCTTGAGGTGAGCTAGGAAGGAGAAATAATATTGTGTATCATCAGAAGTTTCATGTACATGTCAAGTTGCATGAGGGACAAAAAGGAACCCTGCAGGATGCCAAAGGAGTCAAAAAGGAGTTGCGTAGTATGACCTTCTGGGCTTGATTCTCAGAGAAGAAATGGAGCCACAAGAAGACAGTGCCTCCAAATCCTGTTCAAGCAAGATGGCCAAGAAAAATACCATGGTTAATGGTATCAAGAAATGCTGAGAGGTCTAGTGGACCCAACTGGGACACACTTCCCTTTCCTGAGATTGATTGTCCATAAAAGTGACCAGAGCTGTTTCCATCTTGTACTCAGGACTGAAGCTACATTGAAAGGAATTTAGATAATATGTCTCAGCTCAACCTATGGAGATGGGGATTTTTGCTCTGATCCAATTATTATTATTAGATTAGATTACTATATATTATTACATATTATTTATTATCATGAAAACAAATGATGATAAAAGCACATACAAAGACATAATTAAAAGTGTGTAATAAGTTATTGTTAAAATAATTATCCTTAGAAGTAAAAAAAAAAAATCAAACAAATATGGTAAAACAGCAAAAGGTAGAAGTCAATGCAAAGCACGTTATTGAAAGCCCTTGTAGTCAGATATTGTCAGAATAGCAAACTTTAACTTGCAAATGGAAAGACATCAAGGAGGAAGCCATTTGATCTGAGCAGGGCTGTTGATGACAGGGTATTTTGGAAGTCCCTAAGAAAAACCTTCTGCTCAGGTCTTACAGACTCAGGGCTGTGGCTTCCTTGATTGAATCTGCCCAATTGTAATGCTGACCTCCTCTTTTCCTGCTGCTTCCCATTTTACCAAGTATTATTGTCTTCTCTAATGGATCATGTTGCCTCATGATATATAATTGTTGTCTCATGATATATAAATTTGACTTTGATAGTGAACAGCTCTCATCACCTGCAAAAAAATTTATAAAATGAGGCTGACACCCTACCTGATTAAAAGTGACTGTGGGGAAGATGCACCAGAAAAGAACTACATGGCAGAAATAAATAATCATGTAGCAGAGAAAGATTACCCTGTTTGCTGGCATATAAGAATCATTTTTTTCCCTGAAAAATACTGTTTGAAAATGGGGTGCATCTAATACGCTAGTGCATCTTATATGCCAGCAACTAGTATTTGCTGGTATATAAATACATCTTACATGCTGGTGCATTTTCTATGCTGGCAAATACGGTAAGTGCCTTCTTTACTTGCTAACTTGCCTGTTCCGGGTCTCTTGTAACTGTTTTGCTTTAGGTGTATGGCCATGTCAGTGTTTTATTAATATCTGTTTTTTATATAATATTTTTCTGATACAGTAATGAGTAAAGGCATCCTGTTTTGGTTGAATGTTAACAATGGGTTAATTAAATTCAGGCTTATTTTCCCCACATTCAGTAATTCTGGAATGAACAGATACATATACCACTTTTGCACATATAAGATAGGGTACTTAAATCATGGGTATATTCTTGACATTTCATTTTAGTAAAAAGTATAATTAAACTAAGAAATGTTCTAATCCCATAACTTTTATAAAGAGATGCTTTAATCATGGGGAATGCAATACAGTGCCCAAGCAGGCTAATTTATTTTGCATACGTATTAGTCATTACTGTCTCTTTAGGATTCTTCTATGCTTTTGAATTCTTCCATGCTACATTTTGGTTGAAATAAATGCTGTGATTGTTGTTGTTGTTGTTGTAAGCTATATTACAAATTTGGGTATCGTGAAGCATGTATGTTCAATAAATATGTAAATATAAATAAATAAATGGTGTAGGCACTTTACATTTTTACCATAATCTCTCATAACTGACTTTCTCATGTTAAGCAATAATGAATAATTCTCCAAATAGCAACTTTAGAAGAAAAATTGCAAACAAGCACTGGGAACATCATGTCAAGTGAATTATTTCTTTCTGGTACAGCTACCCCCTGGAGAAAGGAGGTAGCTCAGAAACATATATTTTGATTGCATGTGCTGCAAAAATTATAGCTCCCAGCAGCACCTCACTTCAGGGAGAAAATTCTCAGCATGGGAGGGAAAGGTCATGTAACCCACCCGGAGGCTGGCTTTGTCCCACCAATAGTGTTGACAAAGTTGCGGGGGAGGCATGGAGGGTGGCTCTGAGATAAAAGTCAGTAAGGAGACATAAAATATCCCCGTATATTACACTGTGTGTTATAAATTACAGTCAGAATCTCACTATGTACTTATACATTGTAACACAGGAGATGAGTGTTGTCTTTATGCATTCTTTATATTGCAGAATATATAACATATGCATATGATATCATAAGAAGGATGTAAGATTAAAGCACTGTGAATGGCAGATGTTCATAAATGCAACAGAACTCTAAAGCAACAGAACAGTCTCATATACACAATGCAGCAAATTTAAAGTGTATAGAAAACACAGCATAGTTTTTAATGATTGGTGAACTTGTGTTGAACCATGAACTGAATACCAGGATGCAGTAGGACTTCTGCACTGATCTGATTGCAAAAATGATCTTATGATAGGGGAAAAACCTCAGATAAATTCGTACATTAGCATATCAACAAGGGAATATATAAGCTTTCTATAACCTAAAGGTGGGGTGCAACTAATTAGCAAACTATTTTCCCTGCCTCTCTAATTTCAACAACTTCAACAAGTCCAAGACCTGACATTGGCTGTCAGATTCCTTTTTACTCAACCCCAATCTTGTCTCTGTGGAAGCCAGCAGGCATATCTCGTTACAAAGACTCAGAACCAGATTACGAGAACCCTCCCCCTGCACACACACCATGAGAAAGGATGGTGCAGAGCATCCAAACAAAGAAGTAAGAAAATAAATAACAAGAGAAGGACAGATTCTACCAAGTCAGTGTGCTCCATTTACCAATAAGGTACTTTGAAGAATGTCAGGATCTGATGCCCTCTATCCAGTTGACTAACATGCTTGTAAATTGAAAGCAGTCTTAGGCCATTTCTGCACGAGGTGAGTGAATTGCTCCGTGCCATTACTTATTGGTTCTTCTTGCCTCGAAGCAATGCGGACTGTCCCTTAAGCCCTTCCGCAGGGCTCCTCTGTTTGTTCCAGGGCGATGCGGAGCAGTGCGAGGTCTTTAGATCCACACTGGTGAGGCTTACAAAATGGCGGCTTCTGGTTGTTTGTGGGTCCGGACCAACCGCTGAAGCTGGCCATGCCCACAGCCCACCCTCCGCTGATCGCAGGCTCGCATTGGTGTGATTCTGCGCATCTATACAACTGAGCAGGAACGAAATGGAACGCTCTGGAACATTGAAAGACCTGTTTTTTCTGGTCTTCACTTAGGCCATTTCCACACCACACTGTTAGAGTGCATTATTCCACTTTCAACATCCTATGGAATTCTGGGGTTTGTAGTTTAGGGAAGGGTATTTAGAATTCTCAGCCAGAGAGCTCTTTGGCTTCAGTAAACTACAAACCCCAGAATTCCACAGAATGCTGAAAGTGGAATAATGCACTATAACAGTGTGGTGTGGAAATGGTCCTAGTGCACTGGAGGACCACTTGGGGGCGTTTTGGATAGAACTTAGGTGTGGAACTAAGGTAAATAGTCCGAACCTAGTCCGATCCAAGGTCTGGACGACCTCCGTGACAGGACGCCTTGGCTCGTCTTAACTTCCTCGTGCAGAAAGGGCCTTTCTTTTCAAAACTGATATCCTGCAGATACTTTAGACTTCATCTCTCACAATTCCTTTCTGTTGGTCATGTTTGCTAGCCCTGTAAGCCCTGGTTATAGAGGTTACTAGCTGGCTTAGGCTAATTTGGACTGCTGGGAATGCTGGCTTAGGGGAACTAAGATAAGAAAAACTGGAAAGAATCCTCCCAACTTTCAAACAGAAAGCAGCAATTAGTTGCAACATCTCCAAGCCATGCTTTAGTAACATTTATTTTATGCATATTGAATGCTACTTGTGCCACAGATCGTTTTAAAGCTGCATGTTGTTGTTGTGTACCTTGAAGTAATTTCTGACTTATGGAGACCCTAAAGAAAATGTGGGATTTTCTGGGGCTGAGAGCATGTGATGCGCCCAAGGTCAGCCAATGAGTTTCCATGGTTGAGCACGGAATCAAACTCTGATTTCTAGGTTCGTAATCTGGTGCTCAAAACACTATACCACATTGGCTGTCTTAAAAGATATATGGCCAAATACAAATACGTGTATGAAACATCAAGGTGAAGAAGTGGTCTTCATTGGATGTTGTATAAAGTTTAACAGCCCTAGCAACAAATGGGGAGGGGAAATAAATGTGCATATAGCATGTTTCTTGGCAAGCTAAGTTCTTGTTTATGTGCCAGATCTTGATTCATCATACCAAAATAAGTAGTTGTATTGACTTTTTACAGTTGAGGCAGCACTTAGTGATTTGTGTTTGTTGTGTGTTCATATTTAGAACAGAATCAAATAATTCTAAGATGCTTTACTTTAAACCAGCTGATGTCCAGTTGAAATCACTCTGGAATAAGGCTAAGCTGAAATGGCTTTCTACTCTGTTCACTGTCCTTTTCAGGCAGCATTGTTAAAGGGATACATGGGCACATCGGGACAAATAAGTTGGACATTTTGACCACACTTAACTTTAGTAAACTCCTTCTCCCTGTTTTTTTCCCCCTGTTGCTAATTATACCTTTATTCATATGGTGTTGTGAAACCAATCCAGAGTGGTGGCAACAGTAGGAAGCTTTGTTTCCTTATGGGAGAGAGTCATGTTCATGATACACTCTTACAACACACACAGACACACACAGACACACACAGACACACAGAGCTGCAGCAGGGAAGACGGTGGTCAAATGAACATGACTTGGGGTAACATATGTGATTAGGATGATGTGCTTTAATGAAATCTCTCTCCCTCTCGCTCTTTCTCTCACACTTCTCTCTCTTTTCTCTCTCTCTCTCAGACACACACACACACACCTCAGATCAAGCCACAAATGTTCACTTCTATTCACAGGCCCTTTAAATTAAATAAATACATCATCTTGCAGTTTTTATCCCTCTTTAACTTTTCCACATTTTGTTGTTTTGCAGTCTGAGCTGATATGGATTCAATTGCCACTATTATCACTTGATATACTCAGTATATTCAATACTGTGAAGGTGCAAAAAAGTTTGGGAGAAGAAAGTAAAGTAAATAAAATCAGACTGGCCTCTTTGGTTGCATAAGTATTTGCCCCCTGAGTAAGTATTGGTAGAATACTTTAGCCACAATTACAACTGCAAATCTTCTGGGATAAATCTCTCATCAGATTTGCACATATGGACCCTGTAATTTTTTCCCACAGTCAGATTGAGGCCTGAACTTTGGGCTTTCCAAGTCATCCAAGTTCTTGCTTTTGAACCACTCAAATGTTACTCTGACTATGTGTATATGATCACTGTATTGCTAGAGGGTAAAACTGCACCCCAGTCCCAGATCTCTTGCAAACCGAGGCAGGCTTTCCTCTAGAACTCCCATAGAATTGGCTCTATCCATCTTCTTCTTAGTTCTGACTGGTCTCCCAGATGTTGCTGACTAAGAGCATCTCCCAGCACACTGCTATACCATCATTCTTCACCTCAGTAGAATGAGCACTGTTTCCTTTTTGCCACACATAGTGTGTTTGTCAAGGCCAAAAATTTCAATTTTTTTTCTCATCAGAACAGATAACTATTTTCCGCAGGTTTCTTATGCCTTTTTGCTAATTCTAAATAGCCTTTGAGATGGGTTTGTTTCAACAATGATTTTGTTCTTGCCCACTATTACATGAAGTTCAGATCTGTGGAACATCCAATTGTCCTAGTCATGATTTTTCCCATCTCTGCTGCTGATCCTTATGGCTTCTTTAGTGTTACCCTTGGCTTCTTGGTTGTTTCTATGAATTATGGTGAACCACATTCTCTCAGTTCTATAACAAGAAATTTAACAGTACTCCAGAGGATATTCATAGCTTGGGACAGTTTTTTTTTGATAACCCATCCCTGACTGGTTCTTGATTTGTTTATTGCTGGTAAGACAGTGATGTTGGCAAAGCCAGGGTGCTGTCTCCATTTGATTCAGTACAAAAGAGGTATACTTGAATCAAGCTACAGCTTGCTTCACAACTGTGAGAGAAAGACTGCAGAGAGTCTATAAATCTGCAGGCAGGGGAAGTGCCTAGTGTATAAAAGCTGAAAGAAGAGGAGGGGAAAAGATATTGGGATTGGAATCTTAAAATACCAACAGAAATAGCAGCACCTTTTTTTTTTTTTAACTATGCAACCTTAAAAGCTGTGATAGGCAAAATGTGCTTTTTATCAGAACAGTGGGTGTTACAGAGATTATTTTAGCAGCAAGTTTGTACAAAGAAGAAGGTATCTTTGTTTTGCTCTGTTGATTAGCAAGGTCCCAAATGGCCAGTATGATAAACCTAGTCTTTTGATAGGCCTTTTTCCTTCCATTCAAAGCTTTTTCAGATCATAGAGTCTCCGTCTCCAAACAGGAACTAGCATTTTTACCTGACTTCTTCACAGATCAGGCATATATTATGGTTCTCTCTCTCTCTCTTTCTCTCTCTCTCTCTCATACACACACATGCACACCAACTCTGTTTTATAGTATCTACAAAATAAGTATTCTGGGATGTCCTGCCAGCCCATAAAATCATTATCGGATCTCCCTTCTCTGACACCACTTAGATCTTCTAAGGTATATTGTGGATCTGTTCTTATCTGAACTGCTCAGCATGATGAGCTTTTAAAGTGTGACTTCTAAACTTCCTGCATCCATTTCATTTCTCACTGTGACTATTTGTGCATCTTCACACATATGTATTCCCCCCTGAGGCAAATGCTATACAACCAGGCAATGACCTATAGCCTTCACAGTTAAATAATCTCAAATTTGTTTACCTATGACTCCTTTTCAAGTTTTTAGCATTCAGGAAGAAAAAAAGGTGTTAAGCAAAGGCCTTTTTTTACAAAAACTGCCTAACTGACAGCAAAATCCTATGTATGTTTACTCAAAAGACCCAGGTTTATTTCCAAGAAAATCGGCATAGCTATAAAGCTTAGGTTTTACAAAGAAGGGATGGTTGGCATGAAGATGTACTGAGACCTAGGCCATTTCCACAGTACACTATTATAGTGCTATTATTCCACTTTCAACTTCCTGTGGAATCCTGGGGTTTGAAGTTTAGACAGCTCTTTGGCTTCAGTAAATTACAAGCCCCAAAATTTCACAGGATGTTGAAAGTGGAATAATAGCACTGTAACATTGTAGTGTAGTCCTACACTTAGGCAGAAAAAATGGAATGCACAAATATAGGATGAGGGACACGTGGCTGGATAGCAGTACATGTGAAAAGAATCTAGGAGTCTTGGTAGATCACAAGCTGAACATGAGTCAGCAGTGTGATGAGGCAGCCAAGAAAGCCAACGCGATTCTTGGTTGCATCGATAGGAGTATGGTGTCTAGATCGAGGGAGGTAATGGTATCACTCTATTCTGCATTGGTTAGGCCTCATTTGGAATACTGTGTCCATTTCTGGGCACCTCAATTCAAGAAGGATATTGACAAGCTGGTACGTGTCGAGAGGAGGGCAACCAAAACAGTGAAGGGCCTAGAAGCCTTGCCCTATGAGGAACGGCTTAGGGAACTGGATATGTTTAGTTTGCAGAAGAGAAGGTTAAGAGGGGACATGATAACCATGTTTAAATATTTGAAGGGATGTCATGTCAAGGAGGGAGTGGGCTTGTTTTCTGCTGTTCCAGAGACTAGGACAAGGTGCAATGGATTCAAGCTGCAGGAAGAGAGATTCCACCTGAACCTCAAGAAGAATTTCCTGACAGTCAGAGCTGTCTGGCAGTGGAATATCCTGCCCTGGAGCATGGTAGAGTCTCCTTCTTCAGAGGTTTTTAAGCAGATGGTCATCTGTCAGGAATGGTTTGATGGGTGTTCCTGCATGGCAGAGGGTTGGACTGGATGGCCCTTGTGGTCTCTTCCAACTCTGTGATTCTATGATTCTAAATGGCCGTGGTTTTCAGTTTTGGAAATCCTAATATAGTATTGGTAACAGAATTATCAATTATATAACATATTACATTTTTAAGGGTATTTGCTGTAGTACATATTCAAAAGTTCTTACGGTGATCTTAAGGTGAACCTATTGTTGGAAAAGATTGGCTGTAACCTTTGGGCCAATAAAATACTTATGATGTGCATGTGGAAAGCACCTGGGGGAATGACTGTGCATGTCATGATGAGGTAATCCCCATGAGACAAAAGCTGAGTCACAGTGTAATGTAACCAGGACAAGGGGTTACATCAGCCATGGGACATTAAATCCTGGCTGGGGTTACATCAGCTAGTCATGTGTATTTAAGGAGATGGGATCTAGCCAACATTTCTCTTGGTTTTGCCTGATTGTTGGCCTGAGGCTTTGCCAGAGCGTAATCTCCACTTGATGTGTTGATGATGGAATGCTGAATCTCTGTTGGAGGATCTGCGAATCCTGTAAATATGAATATATTGGAACAGAAGATTAAAAGTCTCCAGGTATCCTTGGAAGACTGTGTGATAGTGTTCCTTTGTGGGTGAGTTTTGGGGTCAGAGCAGTGCTGCATATCATACTCTGCTGCACACACTTTTGTTGCTGTGTTTATCGTCTCTGCTCTATGTGTGTTTTGTTTTTGCACTTGACTCTGAGCCACATTTTGGTCAGAGCTCAGTGGGAAGATTTATCACGGTTTGCATAAATCCTGTCATCCACTATCCCTTCACACCTATCACAGGGTTTTGTTGGCACTATTTGTTCAGAGGAAGCTTTGCCATGGCCTTCCTATGAAACTGACAGAATGTGACTTGCCCATGGTCACCTAATAGGTTTCCATGGCTGAGCAAAGATTTGAACCCTTTTCTCCAGGAATCCTCATCCAGCACTGAAACCACTACATCATATTGGCTGTCAATTGTTCATGAGTTAAGTACAAGTAGACCAGGAGAGAAGTCCATCTACTTTTAATTTGCCCTTTAAATATCTTTTCAATGATGTTGACTGACAAAGGTTTCAGGGAATCCTGTGGTACTTAGGAGAGTGGAAGATTTATAACACCCATCTACAGTGTATGAGCTACTTGCTTATGAGTGTTTACTTCTATAATCATGAATTTTAGATTACATTACCTCTGCCACTTCTGTGAAAGGCTTATATTCAAAAAGGAGATTCAAAATACAAGGTAACAATAACAAAGTTATAACAAGTTACTTTGGGGAGATTTTAGGTTGAAATGCCTTTGAATTTTCTATGGTTTTAGAATCTTGTATGAATTGCTTTGTGAGGTTAGTGCATTTTAACCATAGTTCAGTGCATTTTAGCCATAGTTTGACATTGTTCAATTATATTTTTTAGTAACAATCTGTTACGGTAGCCATTTATAAACTGCAAATCCCAGGATTCCATAGGATGTTGAAAGTGGAATAATAGTACTCTAGTGCGGAAATGGCTAGCAATGGGGGTGGGGGAGAGAGAGAGACAGGGACTGAGTCTACCAAGCTCTTGGTAATTTGTGTCTGGAAGGGACCAATCCAATTGTTCAAGGCTTTCACTATAGTTCGCTGGCTTGGCTGCACTGAGATGTTTCTAGTTTATTTACTTGTCACTTTACAACATTGAATTAGGTTTAATCTGATTTGTGAAAGAACTTAGAAAGATCTTTTCCTGAGCAGACACTGGAACTGTGTATTTTAGACTATACTACTTGCTAAAGAAAAGCTCCTTATTAGCTAAATGTGTCCTCTTATTACATGTTTACCAAATGTCATGGCTGGGTAGCCCTGCACACATGTGGTACTACTCTGTGAACTTGAATACAGTTGTCAAGGTTAAAGAAGAAATCATCCCAGAAAACACCACCAGCAATGTGCTATAGGCTTATTTCTGTGTGCCTTTTTAAACTTTAATTTACTTCTGATCACTAGAGAATTGCTGGCAAAGAGAGCTATAAAAGCAGCTATTTCAGCAGAAATAGTGCAAGTTATGATACATGTTCCACAACTGAGTTTTGTGAAAATAAATCAGGGGAAGATCAAATCCACAGTGAAAACTTCAAGAATGCTGCTTAACATTTTGTTTTGTCTTCCTCATTGATAAACTGTGGATGCTGAAAGCCTGTGGATATAGACAGGTCCATCTGGTGAGCTTGCATACTGTAGTGTCCATGTCTGTGTGTAGGCCACATGCTTATTCCTGTAGTCTGCAGTGGTATTTCAGATAGTGGTGGTAGTAATGGTTTTAAATGCTTCCATCATTATGGTCATGATGTTAAGTGCATTCTCTCAGAGATGTAATTGGAGTAGCTGCTGCCATCACCCCATCACATTAAAAAAAAAAAACCAAACCAAATGTAAAAAGGATTGTCCATAAGAAGTTACAGACAATTCCAAAGATCACTTGTTCTCTTCTAGAGGTCATTGTTTGTACCTACAGTAAAAGAATCTTGCGCAGCAGATTTGGAAGGATCACTGCCTGAGACCTTCCTTGGGAAGCTTCTGACACTCTTAACAGTGTGAGACTAGTTAGTGGCCTGATGCAATAGAAGTCAGTTTCATATACATTGATGTTTAAACCTTCACTTCTGTTGGTTCAGACTTTGAAGGAAAAATAAGTTCTAGCATATTGGGGAGATCCAGTTTATTTTAATATTTTTTATGGTAAAAATCTCCCTAAACAATAACTTTTTCCCTCAATATCTACATCAAAAAGCTCATTATTCTAAGTCAGATCACTTTGTTCTGTTGATGTTATTATAGAGTTATTAATTTATACAGATGTTATGATAGAGTTATTAACTTATATAGTGCCTAGGAAGAAAACAGAATTGTTTGAAAAACTTAAGGGCTTTCTGTCATATGTAATCATCCTCATGTGAAAGAAATAAGCATGATTTAGGCCTTTAAGAGTAAGTCAGTTTCTCTGTCTCTACACATACACACACACACAGAGTGTACCACAATTTGGAGATTTTTTTCCACCCTCTGTGTATATGTTGTATCTTTTGTGCAAAATGCCATATTAATGAAAGTTTCATCTTCAGGCCAGTGGTTTGATGCAATTTTGGCATCATTTGTCTTTTTAATTGATATAATCCTCCTTATTCTGTATAAACAACTCTAATTATCAAAATTTGGCATCTGTTCCTTGCATAATGGTCAAATCACTTGCCTATTTAGAGTGTTTTCTTTATCAGTTTAATTTTATTTACTCGCACATGGACATTTTCTCTATTGTATCACTATACACAGTTTTCTTCTTAGGCCCCATGATTGATGTCCTGATTCCTTTTTTAAAAAATGATAAACAGAACAGCAAAAAAATTGTAGCAATGTATTCTTATTGAAGCTTATGAAAATATATGCAAACAGTAAATGAGGCATGATTGATTTGATGCTAATTTGATGCAATCTAGGTGCATTTCTTGGAATCTGTGCCAAGATGTGGACTTTATATCATTGCTTTCATTCTCCTCTGGTCTCTACTGTCAGTAAAAACTCAGATCACCATATC
This sequence comes from Ctenosaura bakeri, assembly GCA_948474755.1. Classification (NCBI taxonomy): domain Eukaryota; kingdom Metazoa; phylum Chordata; class Lepidosauria; order Squamata; family Iguanidae; genus Ctenosaura; species Ctenosaura bakeri. The sequence continues at coordinate 24,922 of CAOLHI010001107.1, read as the reverse complement.
CAGAGATTTAATTTCCAGAGAGATAGATGATTCAAAAAGCATCTATGGATATTTCTGGTTCAAAGTGACAGATATCAGCTCCTCACTTGAATGGAGGAAGTCCATATTTCTCTTCTCTGAAGAGAAATGGTGTTTTTCTTGCTGCCACTAAAGGGAGTCCTCCTTTGGGACCTTGTTAGATGCTTTCATGTGAAGACCATTTGACCCAGCTCTGATTAGTGAGCAAGCTTAGAAGGCAAGAGTGGTTGGGGGATGCCTTTGGCTAGTGTCCTCCTCCCCCTTCTTCAGTAGGAGAAAACTCTCTGTGGAATATATTAGGGATAATAACGGGGTAAAAAATGTCAGTTGAAAGAAGTGAGATAGATAGAGCCTCTTTAAACACATACGCCCATAGTAGCAATGTGTGTATTCTTTACACAAAGGAAGATGTGTTGCACATTGTTACAGCTTGCACAGATTATTTGTGTGTCCAAAACTACCTTACTGAAGTAGAGCTCATACAGCAGAGTGTTAATTTGGATAATAAGAAGTTTGCATAATGACATATTTTCTTTCTTAAAACAAATCTTGGTTCTCAGATGGCATAATTCACGCAGCATGGTTTTGATGTGAACAACATGTGAGAATACACTTGCATCCATACACTCCACTTTCCACATTCTGTGAGAGTCTGAATTTTTTCACATATATACAATCAGAGTTTTTAGATATAATAGTAAATATAGGAATGAGGGACATATGCAATCCTGCTGTTCACCCACATATTCAAATAAGTCAAAAGACAGCTACCATAAACCAAGAAACAGAAAAAAAAAATATAGTTAAGGCTTTATGTTTAAGAATAATTCTTTCATTATGTTTTTCTACACATAACTATACCCTGGAATAAGTGCAGAAACACACATACACATATTTTGTAATTTAAGATGAAATAACTGTGCTAGAACACACACACACTTGCTCACATGTCCCTTAATGAAGTAAGACATGGAGGTTCCTTTTTGAGAAATGTTTGAGGTTTAAGAAATTATGATGTGTTGATCTGTATGTGAGGGTTCCTTTCCAGAACTCCCATGTAAAATAAAAAACCTGAGCACTGCATCCCATTGTAGTCAAAGAATTCCATGTGTGTGCTCCCACAGAAGTGCAGGCATGCACCTGTTGCATCCATTGACTATAATAGGATGTGTGATCTCACATTCGTGCATGCAGAGGTCATGCCGGAAGAGAGGACACTGTATACTAATCAGTATTTGTATTTGTCCAATCTTTCATTATTGTTTTTTCATGATTGGTTCCAAAGTATGAGAAAACTGTTTATTTCCTAGTGTAGTGAGTCTGATATGGGAGTGGTCAGGTAAGAGAGGGCACAGAATGGAGTGGATGAGTCTTGCTAGCAGGAAACAAGGGAAACATACTGGAAAGAGAAGTTACGGTAGTCAAGATGGGCAATTCAAGACTAGGATGGGTGGTAATAAGGCATTCCAAGTACTTATAAGCCTCCTCAGCCTGGTTGTCCTTATAACTTCAGTTGTTCACCAATTATGTTGAATTGTATTGTTTTAATCCCCAAAACTGGGATATAAGACAGCTTATAAGATAAAAAGAAATACAAATAAATATACAAGTATATAAATCTATACAATATGCCGGGTTTAAAGTGGAATTAATCTGTTAATACAATTAAAGCACATGCTCGTAAAGCAAAATATACCACACATTAAGAAAACCTCTTTTCTTGTAAACATTCACTTCTTGTAAGCCAGTGGAATTAAAAAGGTTGTTACCTGCAAGTGAAAGGGTATCAAGGAGAAAGCCAGTCTAGCCTTCCTTGAAAGAGAGCTCAAAAGTCAGGGAGCACCCACCAATGGGCTTCTCTCTTTTGTTCCTACCAGGCATGCTTGTACGTGTGGCATGTCAAAGAGGAGTGCATCCTCTGAAGATCTCACTCATATAGGACTTTGCCAAAGGATATGGTGCTTCAGATGATGTGGACTCAGGCGTTATGAGGTTTATAGGTCATAATTTGGTTTGTATTGGGAAACAGACTGGTAACCAGTGGAACTTTTGCAGCATGTGTTATAATGTGCCCTGTACAACCAACCCCTCAGTTCACAATATGGCTGCAGCTCTTTGAATCAGCTGAATTTTCCAAATATTTTTAGGGGTAGCATCATGTACAGTATTTTATTTATTCGTACAGAAGAATCATGAGTTTGCAGTCTTGACCAGGAAGGCTGAGAAGCCACTTGCCAGATATTTCAGCTTAGAAAATCACAGCCCTCCAGTTTGTCTATATTGGGAATTAAGGTGCCATCTGTTTCAGGTACTTTGGATGTAGTGAAGAATTTCTAGAACCAAAATTTAAGAGCTTAACATTTCAATCTAGAGGATATTATATAACACCATCGTCCACTCTCAAATGTTGGTTAATAAAGTGCTCTAAATTGTGACATTAGATACAGTATACTTTTGTTTTCAGTAACTGAAGAAGGCAGAGGACAAAACGTATCAGTTTATTAAGTTTCACTTGTTCATTATACACACATATATAGATATACATAAACATACACATACACACATATATGATTCAATGCATTCTTTTGGGATCCTGAATGAACTTCTCAGAAGATATATTTATACAGATGGATGTGGATATGGATAAAGATAGAGATACAAAGCAGAGAGAGGGACAGTTCCAAAACTGTAATTATTATAATAATATCAGTGGAGCTTTCCTGCATGACACTGAGAAGGCCATACCCCCACAGCCTCTGGAGAAAGATGTCCATAGTAGCCAGTACCATAGTTGAGGAAGTATAGCATTATTTCTGTAGTCATAGAACAGTTGTATAGACAATGTTACCTGATTTTCAATAGTTATCCTCCCCAGCTACAACTGGCCTACAGCATGTAGATGATCACGATTGTGAAACATTTGAAGTCATCATCATGTAATGGTCACTTCTTATGCATATCTCCCAGGAGACAGGCATAAAGATGATCAAGGTGTAAAATCTATAAAATACTGACAGTAGGGTAGGAGGTAGAAAGAGAGATACATAGAGAATGAACCAAGGAGACAGAGCATAGGGACAGACAGATAATCAGTCAGAAATGAACTCCTACTTGACTTGTGGCTTTTATTTGAACATACATCTTCATTTCAGTTGTGATAAATGATCCATAAGCACAACCCAAAGAAACTGAAGTACAAAAGTGCTGCTGAAAATCAATTGCTCTTAGCCCTTTATTTTATTGAGAACTGTATAATGATGCTGCCAGAAGTTCACAGATTATAGACCTGTAATACAAATGTTCATTGCTTGTGATATTCATGTTTAATACAGGTAGGCTTGCTCTTAATCCTGGAAATTCTACTTCATTTCTAATTAATTATATCAGTGATATATATATATATTAAGGTAATAGGCTGATTTTATTTATTTACTTACTTACTTACTTACTTACTTGGCTGAGACAGACAGTAGCACTAGTTACCCCATGCTTTCTTTTTAATTGTCATCAAGTCGCCTTCAATTGAATTTATAACTCAGTCCCATGGATACACATTGAAAGAAGCATGTTACCAAAATGTTATGAGGCAGATATATTTTCACCCAAAACTGAAAAGCTACAAGACAAAATACTGAACCTATTTACAGAAGGAATGTTCAGTGCATGATTTAGGTATAAAACATGTAAGCACAGGTTCCATCACCCCTTTGTCCTATCTTAGAACATCACTTTTTTATGGAGTGGAAAAAGAAAGGACTATAGAGAATAAATTACTTACATTTCAGTGGTAAACTTTGCAATCAGAACAACTTAAAAATAGACTTAAACAGAACAGATGGCCCCCCAGGAGCTTTAACTAGCAAGTGTCAAAAATTTGGGGGTGTTTATGTGCTATGGAATACCCTTGATCCTTCACCTACAAAATGTCCTGTAGACGTGGGACATTTTTGTACTCTGCAGTACATTTGAATTGTTACTGAGATCAGAAAATAACATAGATGAAGGTACTGAAGAGAGTTTGTTAGGGTGCATTCTTAACATTCCATGTAGTTTGAGCCAAAATATTTTTTGGTTTCTGAATTGCCTTTTCATGGACTGAAAAATAAAATTTATAAGCAATAGCTTATGTAACCTGAAATTTTTCATATATAAGTGAATTTAAAGAAATAGCTTCAACTGTAAACTGTTTAATTGTAAACACCTATAAACACCTGTTGGAAACCAGGAAAAAGTGAATTAGTTTATTTGTTCTATGGCTTCTCAAGCAGAGGCAACAGCAGTAATTCTGTTTCAAAATCTGTAAGGTTATATAAATAAGAAAACAAATTGTCTAACCTGTTAATTCTTGATCTTACTTAGTTCCAGCAGCTGGAGTGTCTAAATTTAATAAGAAACAATTGTGGTTACTTATTGTGACATGCTTGGAAGTTTTCCCAAACTTCCTGCTTTGTTTTCATTTATTGTGATTTTATGAAATTTAAATGAATTATCCTGGAAGAAATCTTAACAGGAAATCATTTAAGAGTAGTCAACACCCAAAAGCTCCCAAATAAAGATCAGAACATAATGTGTTTGATGAGTGTTGGCAGCTTATTAGTGATAACACAATAATGCTGTTATACTCAACCCACCAAAAAATGCTTTCCCTCTTGGTTAAAATGTAACCACTGATATGAATGTATAATTTAAACCTTTATATACTTCCAGTTTAAATAAGTAGATAGTAATCTCAGATTATTATGTATAAATTTGGTAATTTAAACAGTACAGTAGTTACTTTTTAATGTTTTCCTCTGATGTCTCTTTGTAATTTTCCTGTTTATCTTGATGAATGTCAGATCTGTAAGTAAAGATGTTAGATTTATCAATTTTTCTCAGTCAGATGAGAAAAACTAACTTTTGTAATACCTTGTTATTCCATACACCTAGTAACATAGGCAGTCAATTTCGCTGAACCAGAATCAAAATTAAAGGTCTGCTGTACATCTCCCTCTAAAACAAAGAATATGTGATGAGCAAAATATTGAATAATGCACTGATTTTTTGGAAACATTTTGTTCCAAAGGGAGTTAAGTAGCTCTTGGCATGTGCAGAAAAGTTCAGATGCTTGTGTTCTGCGTATTGAAAGAGTTAGCAAGTAATTACATTCCTATTAGCTCCATCCTCCATGTACCCACTGCATTAGTAAGAATGACTTACCAGTTGTCTTATCTCACATATGTGCACAGAAGCAGTTCCCTTGGAGTACTGATGTCTGAGCATTGACACAGTAGCTACTTTTCTGCTGTTTACAGTAGAATATAAACAAACCACATAAGAGATTAGTAAACAGACATGTAATTTTAATATGTACACACAAGGCATAGTGCTTATCTTGAGGGTAGAGTAGATTTGATCTTTTTCTCTAAAATAGAGTCATGATAAGGGCTTCATGAAAACTTTATTTAAATAATTTTGATAAAGTATGATAAATAGTGAGAACGATATATTAAAATGTAATCTTTCTGTTCATTAAAGATCGTTTAAGCAGAGATTGCTGCCATTTTGCTTTTGTATCTGGTCCTTTTTGATTGGTTCCTTGTTCCTTGAATTGTCTTATGTATGAGGTATTGGTCTGATAATAAGGAAGAAAAAACATGATAAATTTCTGTGCCTCTAATACCTTGATAGAAATCCATTTGTGCATTTCCTTAAACTCACCTTGTTTGTTCGTGATAGCTGATGAAATTTCGTCTTGTATTACTTCTGCAAAGCAGTATTTTTAATATGCTAGAAATAACCATGCTTTGTGGGAAAGGATTATATTAGTTATTTTTACAGAAAGTTTATTTTCATTTTAAGTTCCCAGTAGTCATGTCCTCATGTCACACAGCTGTGGTTTATGTCAGCTATGCTTTATTGCTTTAGTCACATATACAATACAAACTAAACTTTGGGGGTGTTTTCCCCATTTCTGGTCTGTTTCTTCCCTGTACTTTTTGCCAACTCCTGTTTCAGAATGGGCAGCTGAGGAAACAAGCCAAAAACAAACCATGCTTTGAGTTTCAGATGTAACAACAGGCCAAATAATAATCTGTAATTATGATTTGCAGCTTGCTAACATACAGAGGGCTTTACAAGGATGTGTATGTACACAATAAAAAGCCAGAACTCCACCCACTGCAGCCTAGCTTACTGTTGACGTGGGAATCTAGAGATGCTCTATTTCATGGGTTCTTAACTTGGACCCTTTTTGCTTGACACACCCAACATGAGGATGGGAGAAGGACAGGGCCAGGATCATGCTTATGCATGATGTCATCCCAGTCCCATCCTTCTCCTGTCCCCAGGTGGAGCAACTGCAGAAGTCCTGGAAGTGCAATGGCTGCATTTCCTGCCCCAGGGTAGCCTGAGACAGTTCTCATCTGTGCTGCGTCAGGAAGAGGCATGGCCATCATGCTTCCTCGATCCCGCTGGCAGGAAGTACAGTAGGGAGCACTCCATCACACGTCCCTCCCAGAAGAGCTGCTGCCACCACCATCATCAGATGCTACCAGGACAGAGGTAAGCTACAGAAGGGGCCTTGATGTCCCGGGCCCCCTAGAAACTCCATTGGGATCCTGAACTTGATGAAGGTGGAGAAAGCCCTTTCCATCTTCAGCTTCCTTCCAGTTACTTTGAATTTTTCTTCTCAGGGTGAAATTTAAGGTAAAAATGGAATCTTTTCAAGCTTTCACTGTTTCTTCATTCCAAACTAGTCCATGTGAATGAAATCACTCCCAAATACAAAGAATGCATGCAGGATTTTGTACGTGTATGTCTATGCATTGTTTTCTGGGAAAGTAGTTCACAGCTTTCTTCACATTCCCAATGGGGTCTTTACAACAGAAATTTTAGCAAATAAACTAAAAGTATGTACAGTAGAGTCTCGATTATCCGTCCTGCGGTAATCCGACATTCCGGATTATCCGACGTCACGGCTGCTTGGGGGAGCTGTTTTCCAGGAGCACTAGTCCCCCCATAGATATGCCTCCCAACCCTCCACTCTGCCACTCACTCGTTGCTTCTTGGGCTGCTAAGTCTGCCTCTTTCTGCTAACTCCGTCCATCGCAAGGCTGTCCAGCAGCCGCTGCTGAGAAATGCCTGCCTTCTCCAAAAAAAAAGCCTCCCCCTCCCTCTCTGCCTCCCTCCCTCACTCCTTCTGACCCCCACCCCCGTCGATCCTTCAGAGGAAATCCAGGAGGGGAGGCTGGGATGGCCTCGGGGAGGGGGGAACCCCAGCTCTGAGCTGCTGAGCCTTCCTCCTTGGCTTCTAGGTCCCTGATTCCGAAGCAGGGGCTCTCAGAAAGGGAAAGTTGCTGGGTGCCGGCTGAAGAGATCCAGACTCCGAGGATGCCGTGTCAGGAAGCTGGTGCCTCGCTCTGTACCTTCTCCCAGGCTTTCTCGCTCGCTCGCCCTCCCCCCTCCCCCTCCCCCTCTCTCTCTTTTGCTCTGCCTCTTTTTTTCCTTCCCCGCTCCCTGTCTTTCCATAGTCCGGAGAGGAAAATCGGCAGCTCTCTGGATTATCCGACATTTTCGGCTATCCGACTATCAGCCCGCCCGTTTATGTCGGATAATCGAGACTCTACTGTATTTCAGTTGTGGAGTATCATAGCAGTCAATGAAGTTGTGAATAAACATTTAAAGTTAGTGTTCTGAAAACAATCTCAGTTGATAGAGGGGTGGTGTAGTAGGGGACTTCTGCATCTCCACACTAGCCATTCTGTAATATGGTTGGGCAGAAATGCATGTACAACTTGCACATTTACACATGTACATGTTCCCTTCCTTCATGCATTTTCTTGGGTATACTCCCATGGTCACATGCCCATATACATCACGTCCTCTACAGCTTCTTTCTATATGTGCAAAGACATTGATACCTCATACCCCCACTTGAAGAATTTCAATTACAGGTAAGCAAACTGTCCATATCCACTTTATTTATAAATGTTGCAGGCTCAAATGAGGAAATGATTAGTGGATCTGAAGCATATGTTCTGTTCCTCTTTAGTTCAGTCACTACCAGGTCTGATATAAATACTTATTTCTTATTTTATTCTTAACTCTTTTGTTTTTGCACTTCCTGCATTGTGTTCACTCTCTCTTCCCTTGTACTGACTGAACTGTTCAGCTATCTGGCCAGTATTTCTACACTAGCTGTTATACATTCCTGCTTCATCCATCAAACATGAGAAGCCTCTTAGTTATAGATATACCTATATAAAATGTGGTTCCGACATTCCATCACAATTTAACATCTTCAAGAAACAGAATCAGAAATACAAACCAGAACAGGCTTGATTCTTAGGGCCAAACTATGTACTGTGTGATTAGAGTGTTGCTATTTTTCTCTTCATTGTTGTTTTCATGAAAATCACCTGCAGAAGGCAATCTGAAGTATAAATGTATGCTTGTTTATTTATTTAAAAGCATATGTCATTGACTAACAAAAGATCCCAGATGGCTTTTTATAAAAAAGAAGTAATAGAGACAAGATAAAAATGGACAACCACTACCTGGGAGAAATCAAATTTTATTGTTGTTGTTTTTATGTGCCTTCAACTTATGGCAACCGCATCAGAGGGTTTTTCCTTATTTGTTTTGGAATTGGAGGGGGGTTGTTTGTTGGTTGGTTTGTTTTTGCAAGATTTATTCAGCCACTGAGCTGAAGAAATGTGACCCCTTGGGTTTCCATTGCTGAGCAAGTATTTCAGCCCTGATTTCCTGAATTCCAGCTCTCAAACCAATATATCACATTGGCTCAAAGGATACAGGAGAGGAAAATGAGACAGACAAAATGAAGTCATACAGTGGCATTAAATTTTAAATGTCACAAATTGTTCACTAATATAAGAATGAAGTTTTGAAAAATGAAAAAGCCTGGAAAAATAAAAGGTCTTCATCAGCACCTAAAAGAACAGGGTGTGCTTAACTCTCTGCTTTCCTTCTGTTATGATTTCACTTTTCCATTGTGCTTTTCTTTGTTTTAAAAAGTGGGACATATCTAGAAGAATCAAGGAGCTGAAAGTTGCATAGTATTTTCCCTTTGATGGGAGAGGTTATTGGATTTAAGAGTATGGAGCAAATTTACCCACTGTATAAGTGCGCTTCCTGCTGTGTCAGTAATTACAATGAGGGCAGACTTGGAATGCTGCTGTTCCCCTCTTCTTCTAACGCAACACAATCTGATACACCTTGTCCAGATGCCCAGACAGCTCATTATCAGTGTTGCTATTTGGCTGATATTGTCTGTTAACAACATGCTGCATTGTCATTTTCTGTTGTTCTTTTTTTATCAAAGAGAGACACATTTTTCTCCCAATCACAACCCCTAATCTCTCACCTCACCCTTGCCCAAGAGCTGCCATTTTTGCTAGTCCTTAATTTTTTTTCTTTAAACTAAAATTGAAATGGTGTATGACATGCACAGTTTCTGCAGCAGTCATATAGCATATGGGGAGAAGCCTTCCAGAAGAAGTAATTGTGTTGTTTCCTATGGTATTCTGTAGAGTCATATTATTAGAATGTGCGAGAGCTATGACAGTGTAACTATTTAGTGTACTACACCACTTCACGTTTGTTTCAAAGAAATACTTAAAGACCACTTGGAAGGCATTTCTTCTCTCTGTCTCAAAAACTGGAGGACATGGGTGACACTTCAGTTCGCAAAAGCAAGTATGGCCTTGTTCCTTTGTTCCTCTTCATTGTGTTCATTATCAGCATCAATGCCATTATAAGAGAAAGTTTGATTTGGGAAGCCTTTTCTAAACAGGAAATAAATGTTGTCATTAGATCTCCATATTGTGGTCTGTGTGTGATTGTAACTGTGGAAAGAACTGTGGAGCCTAATGTTTTCTTGACTTGTAAAACTCAGTATATCCTTAAATACCAAAGTCAGAATCATCCATGCCATAGCATTTCTGAAGATAGATATAAAAGCTGGATGGTGAAGAAAGGTGACAGGAGGAAAACCAACTCATTTGAAATGTGATGCTGGAGTAGAGTTCTAATCCTGCTGTGGACTACTAAAAAGACAAATAAATAGTGTGAGGATAATTCAAGTCTGAACTCCCACTAGAAGCCAGCATGACTAAAGTAAGGCTAGTATATTCTAGGCATTTCATGAGATGATATGACTCCTTGGAAAATATGATAATAGTAACATGGAAGGCATTATAGATAGATTCATTCAATAAAGAAACAGCCCTGAGTTTGCAAGACCTAGGGTGGGCTGTGAATGAGCAGAATTCCTGGAGATCTCTCATTCATAGGATTGCTATAAATCAAAGCTGGGTTGGTGGTAAATAAGAACAAGAACAAGACTATGAGCATTAGCTCATAGTATGTAATGCCTAACTTGCTTCTTTGATGGTCCTAATTAAAAAACAATGATTGCTGTTCAAAGCTGCAGTGCTGGTGAATTATTTGGGGAACAATGGTAGATTATATGAAAACAGAGAGTGTGTTTTGTCTCTGTGTGTTTGAGAGAGGAAAACACCTAGGAAAGCATGACAAGTGTCGAAAAAGACAGGAGGAATTATTATAAAATCACAATTCTGTATTTGATATTACATGCCTTAAAATATATAAATTATCTTTAAAGCTAAATTAGTTACTATTACAGAATATAGCATGAAAATATTCACATGTATTGCCTCAAAAATCTTAGCCTATTGTGTTTTTTTCATGTCTGGATTTACAAGTAAAGAAAGGAAGAAAAGAAAAGGGGGAAAAAAGAAAGGAAATTTCCTCAGGTATAAAATTATTTTGCCTTCTGCAAAACAAAACAGAAAAAAAAATTTATTACACTATATTATTATAACATTTGATGTGTTGGAAATGTTTGTCACTGTGTAACTGACAGTTCTCCGCTGTGTGTTCAGTTTTTATTTAAATATCTTCTCAAACCCTATCCAGTGAGCAATTTGGCCAGAGCATACGATGACACTACAAGTGAAATGAGGCAGTGATCCGGAATGGGCACCAGTCACCAGTGAAATTACACTGTCCTCAATGAATGTCAGTTTGTCGTCCATATGAAGAGAGTGAAGTCCCAGAGAAGGTTCTCAGTTACATAGACATTTCCAATAAGTGGGTAGTTACTGGTATGGATCTTCTAAATTAACATAAGTCTGTCTTAACTTAATTATTAAATGAAATTCTAATATAAGACAGTGTGCTGTGGGTTAGCAAAACTTCAGATTGGGAAAAATTGAAATGACCCTTGATATAAATTGCGTTAAACTTTGTGTTTAGTAAAATTTTATTTTTATTAAGTGTTCAACCTTCCTATTCCTTTTCCAATACTGTGCATAGACTGCAAGTTCAAACCTGGGTGTATCATGATATACAGTAGGCCATGGAGATTTATCAAAGAAGATTCCATGTTCAAATAACAGGCTAAATCTAATACTGATTCTACCATAGCCAAACTGCTGAAATTCAGTGGGACTTCAGTAAGTTGTAACCAATGTGCCATTCATATCAATGTCTTCTTTTATTGGATATTGGATATTCTGTTAGAAAAATTATCTATTTACTTACTAAATTATGTAAGTATGCAAAATATATGCATCCTGTCTTTCTGCCAAATGTTCATAGATAAAATGAGGTACAAAAACTCAGACATTATCAGACTTTTGTGCAGTTCTTATAGAGTGTCAAAAGAACATAAATCCAAATCTCTCTTCCATCATTACTACAATGATTTTCAGTAAAATTCAGATCTGATTAGTTCTTTTGAATCATCGTTGTAAAGCATATAGCAAATAATCTTGTCCTTACATTAAATAAAGGAATATTGCATCCCTACTTTGGGTAGTACCTTAAAAGCAAGGGGAGGGGATATAATCAATGGCTTAAACACATATTGGTTAGCATCCTGTTAGTGACTAACACATGTGCAGATTCTTTTTTGAATGATGCAGAGAGATCTATTCTCTTGCCCTTGTGCTCTGTCCAGAAACCTGCTATGTTTGGTAGCTGTCACCTGACTTCCCATATTTCAAAAAATGTGATCATAGTCTACCCTTTTTTAGTACCTTCATGTGTCAAGACACATTTTTCCCTTGAGAATGAGAAATTTTGTGCATGCCCTTTATGTCTCCACCACAGTTGTCCTTAAGTAGGACAAATCCCAATCAAAGCCCAAAGGAGAGACAGAGGGAGGCACCATTTTAAAATGCCTCCTTCACTTGTAGAGATGGTCTCATCACCGAAAGAATTTAGATCAAGAGAGACAAAGAGTACTTGTATTTCAGGGGGCAGTGTATTTGTAGTAGCAGCTTCTAGATGGGTAACCATTTTTCTAACACTACTGTTCTGGATTGGCAAAATAATATTTATCATACTATTAGATTTCTGAAAATCTTTTTTTTTTAAAAATGACAACTTAAATTTTGGTTCTCGCATTAAAATGCAAAATAAGGACAATCTGTACCAACTTATACCAAAAATGTTGATCCAGTATTTCTAATGGGACTGCATTTTTCTTTCTTTCTTAGGTACACTTCTAAGTCTTTTCTCAATCAAACCATTTTCATGTACAATATTAGCAGTTTCTCTTTTCATTTAGTGTTGACATTTCTAATATGCAAGCATACATTTGGACTGTGAATATGAGAAGATATAACTCAGGAACTGGGGGAAAGTGCAGCTTGTATTTGTTTTTAGCAAGACAGGTTTTCTTTTCTTTGCTCTTTTTCCATTTCTTTCTTGTAACTGCAAGTTTTTGTTTTTTGTTTTTAAATCTGCTTTCCAAAGATGCATTATAGGTAAATTGTCATTCTTGGTGCAGTAGCACAATTGCATATGGCTTTAAATAAAACCATTTGTGATCCTTTTCCAGACCCATTTGTGTTTATATTATGGTGTGCGTGGCATTAACAAAGTTGGTGTTCTGTTCATTTGGAAATTTGCCAACAAAACTACAAGACACTTCAGGAGTTATATAGTGTGTGTTTATTTGTGCGAGAAATATAAAAATGACAGTTTATCTATTTAGCATAGCTCATCAATATGCATAGCATAACCCACAGCTAATCTTTTCAAGGAATTAAAGGGAATTCAAAAGAGAGATTATAATGTGTAAACAATGGCGGTTTAGATATCTTTCCTACTGGCCTAAGGTCACTCCATAGATCCTGCAGAGTTTACCTTCTGTATCAGTAGTTAATTAAGGTGAAACATGAGGTAATTAGGGCTAATCCCAATGCTATCCTGCTGGCCTATTGCCTCAGAGGTCATCCCCCAAACCAAAATCCTTTTTCACAGCTAGTGAAATCTTGCCATTCTTTGAACACATTTTAAAAATTTATGACCACGTGTATTGCAATCATTGTGTCTAATTCTTGGAATACAATGCTCCTGACAAGCTGGAAATAAAAGGACATCTCTGTTCTATGTAAAAGAGCAATGCTTTAAAGAAAATTAATCCAACTCCAATAAAGGATAAGGAAGAGGAAACTGTTCGCTACCTAAGTGATAGAATTCATGTCATTGTCTGTTCATTGTCTTGTTGTCTTGGATAGTGTAAGAAAAAAAAAGATGGATATCACTAGACATATTAGTCCATGAGCACAAGGCAAATATAAAAAAATACATTTTATAATAGCAGCCCTTTCCTGCAGTTCTTGCAGCAGAATAACCACTTTTCCTAAGGATGATGGTGGACTTTTTGCTGAAATCCTATACACAATGAGCTGGGAGTAATTTACACTGAAATCAGAGGGCTATTCATTTGAAAACCACCCAGTACTCACAGTTCACTAGCTGATACCCGAGTTACATGCCTAAAATACAAGGTGTTAAAAAGCCAATGATAATGAAACAGGTTAAGGAAAGATATGCAGTAAACATACTTTTCTGTTTCATATGAACAGATTGTATGTTTCCATAGCAAATACAATGCCATTTTGCAACTCCGTGAAAATGGTTCTTCTTAGTGCTAGTATTCAGCTCAGGAACCAATAGAGAGAAAGAAACATCATTCATATACCTGCTGAAAATCTACCTGTTCATGCAGCCATTCCCTCCCCAGTAATCATTCTCACTATCCTTTTGCTTTTACTGATGGATGTATGTTTTTTATTGGTTTAATTATGGTTTCTAAAGATTTAAAATTATTTTGATACTGTTTTTATACTTACTTGTAATATGAACTGCTCGGAGACATAAACAAGTACTTTCATAAATAAATAAATATTGTTACAGACAGACTGATTTTCTTTCACCTTATAGCAGAAAACAGTGGGCCCACATTCCTGTGCCTAAAGAGCAAGGGCAGAATATAATGAAAATGCCTACTAAATCTGTGCACATCGTTGATGTTTGTTGTGTGCCTTGGAATCATTTCTGACTTATAGCAACCCTAAGTCAAACATATCATAGGGTTTTCTTGGCAAGATTTGTTCAGAAGGGGTTTGCCTTTGCCTTCGTCAGAGGCTGAAATAGTGTAACTTGCCCAAGGTTACACAGTGGGTTTCCCTGGCTGATCAAAGGTTCAAACCCTGGTGCCCAGACACATAGTCCAAATGCTCAATCACCACACTACACTGGCTTAAATAAGGTCAATCTTTTAGGGTCTTAAATTTACAGGACTTAAACTTTTTTGTACTTATGTTTGATGTACAGACACACACACACACAAATGAAGACTGATCAGATCTTGAATTTCAGTGTACAGAAGAGTACTTCTAAAGAATACATTTTGGCATAAGCAGCAGCTGTTTGGGGAACCCTACAAAGAGGATCAGTAGCATGGCCCCTTCAAGTTCTCTGTTTTGAACCACTTTGAGATGTTGTGCTGGAAGAGACCAACGTGGGCTACTTCTCTGAAAATATTGCAGCACTGCCACCTTTCTCATTTCTTTTGTGGGTAGGCCAGAAGCTGCACACTTGGTCTAATGGTTTTGCAAAGAGGGAGGATTCGTGAGTGGTTGCCTGGCAACCACTGGACATGGTCCTAATGATTTTCTGGCTGATGGGATCTGAAGAGTGGCAGCAGGGACACCTGGCAGCTGTCTACATGTCATACTCTAGAGGTCTGGCACGCCAAACCATTGTCCATTTTGTCTGGTGGCCGTCATAGTATAACCATAAACCTAGACATCAACCTTAGGTGGTGTTTTGTTGTTGTTTAATTACAGCTGCATTCTACTTCTGCTCAGCAGGTAGCTAGTGAGAGCTAGTTGTTCTTAAGTTTAAGCTTTGGTGTCTGGATAATCTGTTTTTGCTTATGTTAATCCTCATTGCTTGTACATAATAAATATTGCATATAGCACAGTTATGCTAGAAAACAATGGGGCAGAATCACTGCTGCTTATCTTGCTGTTCTTGTTTCAGAATCTTTACGTCTGAACAGAAAAAAAACTTGTACTTAATATATGACTACTATCTCATTTTTTTCCTATGCTAACTAAGAGAATTTCTGTGCTCCACAGCACTGTTATTATGGCAGCCCAAATCACTGCATTATAGTTTCAAGTTTAAAACAAAGAGGATTTCTGAGAGATATTGGTTTTGTTCCTTTAATAGCCAACAGCTTTTAAAAATGAAGGGTAGGTGGGGCATTCCTTCTGCATAAATGCAAAGAGGATTTGCAGCATGACATTTAGAAATGCATTGGATGAGGCTTGCTATTGATCCCCCATGGTGGGGATGAGTGCTCAGAGAGAATAAATGGGCTACTTTTATGAGGCTCCTTGTCATCATGGATTTAGCTGTTTCATTTGCAGATTCCTGTAAATGTTTGTTTGATTCATGGCCGGTAATTTTCCATTGGATAGAGAATCGACATATCGTCAGCAAATGACTGTATGTCATTAATATTTTCAAGTGGCGCCTCAAAATGTTCACACAGTTCCATTGATTCAAACTGTCTTCTGTTCCACGCTACCTGAGCTTATTGTTCATTGATAAAGAAACTAGATAAATTACAGAAAAACATGGTAGTTGCTTATGAACCAAGTTAACATGGTCACTAATATTTTTCAATAGTGTTGCCTCACATGTTATAAAACATGATGAAGGAGCAAGAGTAGCAGGTTACATTTATTTTGTGGTTTATATTTTGAAGTGTAGTGCTTCATATTTTTCAGATAAGAGAGATAAAAATATAAATACTTCCATGGTAAAAAAAGTGTTTCACAGACACAGTCCTGGATACATATAACTTTGATGTGCTACTGAGTTTCACTTATTGCTGTTAGCTATGCTCATTAGACAACTGCATGTTTAAAAAGTACAGCATAGTAAGTTTAATCACAAATGCAGAGACAGTGGTTCAGAGTTTGGATTTAAGTATACTGGAATGCAGTTGGAACGTATTGCAGAACCTATGGTAACAGATGATAATCTGTGGGTTGAGATTTTTGGCACTGCTGAAGACAGTTTGACTAGGGCAGTGCATATGCAGCCCTTCTGTTCTGGTATGTTGAAGTTTCCCCATGTTTTACGTGATATGGTTCTATATCACAAAATAGCATATAGAACTGCCTGGGTGTTTGCCCCACCATACCAAATGCTGGTGCAGAAGAGTGCTCTTCTCAGTTTTCCAAGGAAACAGTGCAGTAGTTTCTTGAGAGACACTGCATATGTGAGTTGAAAAAAACAGCAGAACAGCACTGCTTTCAGGTAGAACCTGGATCTTAGAAGTTTACTGTAAAATTAAAATGGATTTCCTACAGTGGCTGAGAACATGTGTTTATAAAAAGTATCTGATGTTTCAGGGTCTAAAAGGTAGAAATATTGGTAATCCTTGATGGAAAATGTGGTTTTAAAGTCATCTAATTTTGAACATTGAAACTTGAAAAAAGAAGTAGTATCTAGATCTAGAATAACATAGAGAATTTGCAAGACATTACTTATTGGCTGATACTGTGAAAAATAAATACTTGTAGATCACATGGTTTTTAACTGCACAAAAGAAAATGTGAATATGATCCTGCAAGAAAGTAAATAGATTCTACCAACCATTAGATCTGCTGATCTGCATCTGGTCAGGTAAAATGGATAGGAAAATAGAAATTGACACAAAAATGTTTTTTGTTTAATATGTTCTACATTGCATCAGGTCTTTGTGTTCTCTGTTTGCAAAAGTTGTTCAGCATTGGGTAATGTAATGTTATTAGAATATATTTTTTTCTGATCTAAGTAATTGTTTTGTATGGTACCATGAAGAGCTGATACAAGAAACTAATATAAGAGAAAGTTTGTCACTGCCCACCAAATCATCCTTTAACACCATTCTTTCAAAAATAACCACTGAATCACTTTCTGGTTCCTTTCTGTATTCACTGAAGAGATTTTGTTTACTTATTTATTTAACATAATTCTGTACCTCACTTTGCAAAGATAAGTTGCTGAACAACACTTTAAGGAAGCTATGTTGATATCAGGAAAACTTCCCCTGTTCCTTAAACAGTGAGCTATATTTGATAAATCCTCCTGACAAATAATTCTTTAACAGGGAATGAATAGAGAGGGATACCAACATTAGAGGGTACAGGGCGAATTTTAGCCCCTAGCTGCTATTGTAGGCCATACCACCCAATCCTGATAAAACAAGAAAATGTTGAAATTTTGCTTCTATCTTCAGTGTCACTTTTAATACTTAATAGATGTAGCAGCCACAGAAACAGATTCTATAGGGAACATGGTTTGGAGCGTACATGTTGGCCATCTCTGATAACGAGCTTCAGTTTATTAGACATCAGATTTCCACTGATTTCAAACACTTTTACAGAGTCAAATGACAAGAGAAGATAGAGGTAAGCTTTAGCAGCGTATTGATGACTGTTCAAAATCCAGAATCATGGATGACTTTGCCTAGCATCTTCATATGATATAGATGTTTAAACAAAATAGTAAAAATGGAAGCTTGTGGGGGCACAGACATCAGGCAGTCAATCAGAAGTCTCCCAAGACAGTCCTTTGGAACCATACAAGAAAGGAAAATAAACATCATCTCACCAGTCTTCTACTATCAACTTGCACAGTCAGAAATCTTGGTCAAGATACCAAAACTTTTAGAAAAAGACTCAACAGAATTGCACTCCACCTGACTTTCTCATGACAGAGATCATCCACCAAGATAACCAAAGTTGTTTCTGTGCCATAATGTTTATTAGTGCCATCCTGGAGTGCCTGGAGTTGAATGAATATCAATCACTTTCTATTACCTTGCTCAGAAAGGACAGATTCATGACTGAGCAATAATTATCAAAGTTCTCTGGTATAAAAAGGCTTTTCATGAAGCAATCACATTGCCTTTTGCTTCTAACTGGTTGTGATGATCTCCTTTCTCAAGGCACAATTAGTTATACTCTGGACACATTCAGCCAATGCTCTTATGCTAGATTTAATTAGCCATGATGGGTAAATTCTGAGTACACATGAAGTGAACTAAGTTATTCCAAATACAGTATGTAGCACAAAATATTACCTCAAGCATTAAAGTACCAATTTTTTTTAAAAAAAACAACCTAATATTAAAAATGCAGAAGATAAAATTCAGAACCATAAATGTGAGGATTCACGTGCAAATAGAATCAAAGAATCATGTTACCTGAATTGGTCTAAGTGATGTTACTGAAACATAAAATGTAAAAGTAGGTTATAAAAATCACATGTGAATCATCTAGTGTCCTTCATATATATTGTCCTTTTCTGCTACATAGTGTAAAACTCATATATGTTAATCAGCAAAAAGAGGAAATAATATTCATATGATGTTCTGATAGCAACCATCTTTGAAATATAGTAGAGGGGAAAATCTTGAGGGGGAAAAGTAAACTGAGTATCATCAAATACTATAACAGGGCATGTGTTTATTAATTTAGATTTCTGGTTTCTGTAGGCTTCATCAGTATAAATATTTATAAATATTAATTTTATAACTAAGAATTGTATATATTATTATAGTTAACTATTAAGACCAGTATTAGTTCATCCTTAATGCAGAATCCTGTATTTTAGAAATATTGATCTCTTTAAAAAATGAAAGAAAACCAAGCAAAACCCAGTCTTGTTTTACTAAAGGAATGCTATATTGATTCAGTCTGACAGTTCTTTGTCCACAGATCAATGTGGATGGACAGTATAGACCAGTTAAGAATGAAACAGGGTCAAAAAAGGTCAGCAAACGAACAAGGCATTTGAAATTATTGGGTAAATGAAATGTACATATCATAAAACAGATCTGACAGTTGTTTATAAAGAACAGTGGCAAGCAGCAGTTGTTGGAGGTGTCTTCTGCCTCCTTTCTCATCTATGCAAATAAATCTTGAAGTAGAAACATTTCTCTTCTTTCTATGCAATTTCCCATCTAAAATGCAAACTTGGCTTCCTGCCCCACATACCAATTAATCGAAATACAGATGAGACATTATTTCTTTCATCTTCCAATCAGAACTGAATAGCACATATCAAAAAGTCATTGTTCACACATTCCATCTGCCCTGCAGAGCCAGTGTTGTTGTATTGTTGAGCTTTGTGTTATCTTTATTTATAGCCCACTTTTTCTCCAAAACTGGGACTTACTGCATATACTTGTGTATAAATCAAACTCATGTTGGGAACAGGTTTTGGGATTAAAATTATGGATTTTGATATGACTGTGAATAAGTCCAGGATCATTCCATGGAGAAGGCAAAGCGCCATTGCCACCACCATTTTCCCATCCAAGCATTCAAAAAAGGATATTCACCACTCTAATCAGAGAAGGGTTGTTGTTGTTTTTTATATAAAAGTTAAGGTACAGTATTAACTCTTATTAAAAAAAAAAAAAAAACCATCCCCTTCTCCGTGTAGAGTGGTAAAAGGTGAGAGCTTAGTCTTTCTCGGGAGAACCTAAAAGAAGCCCTGGTCTCCTCTACTGAGGGGAAACTCCAAAGAGCTGCCATCATCACCGTTTTCTTGCCCAGGCATTCAGAAGGGCCAGAAACAGCACCACAGTTGAGACAGTAGTGGGGGGTGGTTGCTTTTCCCAGGTTTTCCCAGGAAAAATAAATAAATAGGCCCAAAGCTGATAAGTAAGTGGGATACACTGAGACCTCAGCTAAGAATTGGGCACTCCAAGTAATAGATTCAAATTGAAAATAGAATAGTATCTATGTCACGAAATTGTACAGAATACCAAAAGTCAACCATAGGATATCATGCTGAAAAGAGTTAGCCAAGAGCTGTCATATATTCCCTGTTCATCATTAGAATTCTATTGGGAATGTGATTACTTTCTCTGGAAGGCTATTTTGTTTATATTTAGGCATTTGTTATGCTTCTTCATAAAGCACGGTTCTCTGGGCAGCTTACTGTAAATATATAACCCTTCAATAACTCTTCAATAATTCCAAGTCAAAAGCAATGTAAAATTAAAAAATGAGAGAAAGACTTGGAGCATCCCAGCACTAAACACCCAGATTGAAAAACTGACAGTTCCAGAGTACAAGAGGATGGTCTTCATCTTGTGCCAAAGACCACAGGTATGGCCTCTAGGGAGGCTAATCCATAACTGAAGTACCACTACCAAAAGACCATCTCTCTGGTATTTCCCTTCTTCAGTTCATTTGCTGGGAGGGTACAGTAATTTCTGGAGAAGATATTAACGTCTTAATTTTTCAAAGGTATTTCAGTTGTTGTTATCCTGTGGATTGAGAGCTTAAATGATTAAAACTGGTACTTCATGCTGGGTCTGAAATAAAAACTGGATTCAGCCCAAATCACCCAGTTCCAGTTAGTAACGTATTGAGAGTTTTTTGTTTGTTTTTTGTTTGTTTTTTGTTTGTTTTACAAACTGCAGTTTTCAAATATTTTTGACATCACATACAAAGAACTGCAGTCATCCACAAGGAGGGTTTATAAATCTTTCCTCTTCCAAGTAAGATATTACCAGCATAAGCTGCTGAAATGCTCTTCAAATCAAAGAGGTTAGTTGAAGCTTCAGTAACATTCTTGGATGAAAAAGTAATCTCCGACTGGAAACCTGATGCTTTAGGGCAAGTATGACCTCATTTACAACTGATTTACCTAGTTAGATAAATAGCCAACCAACAATACCTCCATCTTTTTAAAACCTTTTTTTCCTAATTAATCTCCCTAATTCTGTGCATTACCATGTCTAATCTCACACACCCATCCTGACCTGATGCGTATGGCCATTGCCTCATTACATAGTTATAGTGCTATTATTCCACTTTCAACATCTTCTGGAATTCTGGGGTTTGTAGGCCCTTTTCACATGCAGTTTCTTTTGCGAGAGGGCCCCTTGAGCATCGCACAAATGGGAGCGGCGGTCTGTACGACGCACTCCCATTTACGTGACGCTCAAGAGCAGGACGCAGAGCGGACACGCACCTTTTTATTTTTGGCTTTAAGCCGAAAATGGTGCGCAGTCGTGCAATGCTCCTGGGGCCCGTGCGCACTTACCTGCTGTGCGGTGCGTCGGGAGCCGGGCCAGTCGCACTTCCTGCCACAGCGCTAGCCTACAATTCGCAGGTTGCGCTGTGGTAGGAAGGGGTGGGGCGCTCGCGCAACCAGGAAGCACTGCAGAACTCAAGCAGCAGGGAAGCGGCAGCGTTCCTGCTGAGGCTTTTTGTGTGAGACACCGCCCCAGCCGTGCAAACGGGTAATGTGTGAAAAGGGCCATAGTTTACTGTGGTCAAAGGATTCTCTGGCTGAGAATTTTAAATGCCTCTCCCTAAACTGCAAACCCCAGGATTCTATAAGCAGTGTAGTGTGGAAATAGCCTCTGTATAGCAGGTAGGTTTACTGAATTCAAATCAAGAGGATAGTTCACTGATCAGTATTGTTGTTATATGCCTTCAAGTCATTTCTGGCTTGTGATGACCCTAAAATGAGCCTGTCACAGGAGTTTCTTGGCAAGATTGTTCAGAGGAGGTTTGGTTTTGCCTTCCTCTGAAACTGAGAGAATGTGACTTGCCCAAGGTCCCCTAGTGGGTTTCCATGGCAACGCAGGGATTCAAACCATGCTCTCCAGAGTTACAGTCCAATACACCGTACTGGATCTGAAGCACACTGGCTCTAGGATGAGTATTATTGAAAGCAATTTTAAGTACATTTTCTAGGAAAACTGCATTGACAGTTATTTAAAACATATTTTGAAAAGAAAATAAGACCTTTAAAAATCCCATTGTAGCTTGTTGTTTTGTTGTGTTTATTTGTTAACTAATTCCTTTGGAAAACCCTATCAAGCTTTTTATTTAATTTAAATTCAAAAACTGGGGAGGCTGCTCCACAGGAAGTATCAGTCAACCTTGAAATTCATCAACTATTTGAAGTCAAGTATATATTATTTTCATTCTTTATCTTCTTGCCTCTAGGATAAATAATTATTTTATTTTATTTTACATGTGTGCTTAATCTTTTCACATTTGTATGCACCATGTTCTCTGTAATTTGTATAAACAGCAAGGTAGCTTCAGGATCAGCCATTAATATTAGTCCTTTAAAAACATTTCCTCATTAACTATGTTGGATATATCCCAACTAATGCATTCATTAGAAGCTGAAATAATGCAGGCTGAAATAATCATTTCAAAATCTGTCTTCTCTGAAGTTTGGATTTAATGCAACAGTTATTTGATACTATTCTTTGCATACAAATTATTGTCTGGTACATAAATTTAGAATAAGATTTTGGCATCCTTCCACATATTTGACTTTGGTTGTATGTTCTAAGTTTGTGAAAAAGGATATGATGCTCTTAGTTGGTGACAGAATAGAAGAATGCATAGTTCTTCACCTTGATGAACCATGCACTCATATAATTTGGTTAGATCTGTTATATTTGATGCTAACTTAAGACATGGAAGATTCCAATGTGTTATTATACCAGAGAAGCTATGGTAAGAAACCACTCCTAGCAGCATGTAATAGTACTTCTCTGTTGATAAATGAAGGGGATTAAAAAAAAAAAACTTTAAGGTTGTTGAATGAAATCTGATAGCAGATTGAATGTAGCAGTTTATTTAACAATGTAACCCTGGATGGACTCTGGCTTGGTAGCCCAACCTTCTATCCCAAACAAGCAATAAAACTAACTTTATGTAGCATTCTTACCAATGCATATAGTTGAGCAGCAAAAGAGTGTAACATATGTACAAACTCACCAATAAGGAACTGTCACTGTTTCTTTAATATGTACGTCACACTTGCTCTTTGTGTCTTATGCCAGTGTTCCAGCTGCTGATGTATCAGCTGAGCATGTCAAGATGTTTTCAAACAAGTCTCAGAATTTTTTTGACACATTTAACTTCACTTGAAGTCACTAGAAGCTTATAGTATTTCCTATGTTTAAGTGAAACTTTTATTTCAATGTGGTTGCATCTCATTTAGGCTGTATGGCCAAATGCTTGTTTTTTCTCTTCAATTACTTATCTAAAATTGAATAGTACTATTAATGCTTTTTTAACAGATGGGAAATTAGAGACACACATAGAGATCATATAGGAGTGGCTGAATGATACATGCCAGAAACAACTAACCTAGTCCATGTGGACTTCAGTAGCCTGTGACAACAGGTTTCCCAGGCTTGGCAGTGATGTGGACTTTGAATAGGGGACCCTGAACCTGTGTACAAATAAGAAAATAAGTTTGCTCCCAGGAGAACAATAAACTATATGCAGAGATTGTAGAGTTGTGACTCTATTATCCACCATCAATCATAATCCACAGAAAAAGAGATTGATGAAGGAACATATGGATAACCATGTTGGGCAAGACTAGGTCTGTCTAACCCAGCATTCTATTTACATAGTGGACAACCAATACCTGTAGCGAAGTCACAAGGATGTGGGTGCAATAGCACACCTGTCTGATAATATTTCTATGCAATTCATTTGTAATTGCCTAATTCAGTTGTTGTGCTGATAAAATTTCCTAACTATACAACTATGAAGGGCTGTCATTTAACATTAATTAAATCTTTATTTGAGGAAGAAATATGCAAGTTTTCTTGTCATTGATAAGGCAACATTGATTTGTAACAGCAGTATCTTATCTGGTTTATGTCTAAAATTGTATATCCTGTGTTGTTTTGACAGTCTCAGAGTACACTTAAAAGGAAGGTTTTGTTTTTTGTTTTTGTTTTTACAAAAAGTGCCTTTTTTTAAAAAGAAAAAGATCATCTTGCAAAGGCCGTTATCATGAAAGAACTAAAGGCAATGATACTGAATTGTTGATATTTCTCCATTGAATACTAATGTGGCAGTGGATAAACATTGTGAAGCTTTATGGGTGATATAAGCAGCTCTTTTGTCATACCCCTTACATTTGGTTTCTAAATACAATATCAACATCAGTCACACTTACAAAGCATATCATCTTTGTTGGCAGGGTGGTGATGCAATAGGAATCTGCATATCTGTAATACTAATCTGTAAATCGGAATGCAGTTTGATATTGTAGATTTGCTCCTTTTGCCTATTTTTCATAGCAATTTTGTAAAGTTTTTTTTCCCCTATCTGAGATATTATAGCAATTGTGGTCTATCTCACTTCATATTTATTTTATATAACACCCAATCTTAGAAAAATGTCTTCTGTCCTCCAGGACAGATTTGTTGAATACTTATGGCTGTAGTAAATTGTTCCACAGATCAATTCTTATTCAATATGCAGTTAAGTACAACTTCTTCATGATGACAGTTAAGAAGAAAGTTTCTTAGAAAGGCCTGAGATGACTGCACAGATCAGCAACTGGAGTTTACTGCACCCCATCAAGGAAATGGTGAACACTGTGGAGGTTGACTGTGAGATGCCTTTCTCTCCTTGAGTTTACTAGGATTCAGGCTAGGCTACTGTAGGTCACCCTGCAACCATCCTTAATGAAGTCATGGCCTGTTTTATTCATACAAATCTGTTTTGTG